>CM042229.1:13889511-14397011 GCA_023566465.1 Cottus gobio | reverse complement strand
AGGGTTTACACATGGTATGCAGGGTTTACACGTTATGCAGGGTTTACACATGTTATGCAGGTTTTACACATGGTATGCAGGGTTTACACATGGTATGCAGGGTTTATACATGTTATGCAGGGTTTACACATGGTTTGCAAGGTTTACAAATATTATGCAGGTTTTACACATGTTTCGCAGGTTTTACAGATGTTATGCAGGGTTTACGCATGTGTTGCAGGATTTATAGATGTTATGCAGGGTTTACACATGTTATGCAGGGTTTACACATGTTATCCAGGGTTTACACATGTTATGCAGGGTTTACACATGTTATCCAGGGTTTACACACGTTAGGATCCTGGGATCGCTCACACCACCCTCTTGTGCCAGGTGAAGAAGTCAGACTTACCATCATGAATTCTAGTTTATGCTACATCTCCCTTTGTTCTTTTTTTCTCAGCTGTGCCCAAAACGTTGCTCTGTAAAAGAGTCACATGCCGCTGCACCCACAGTGCACCTGTGTTTTGAGGTTAGGTATTTGCTGTGTGGGTGCCTCTGTGTTTATATTCGTGGGAGCACACTGGCTGCGCCCCATGATGCTGAAACAAGCAGGTTTACTTGGCCTTTTATTCACCACCACAGCTGTTCATCGTCAGCTCGACATTTAACGCAGTGTAAAAGAGTTTATTGACGCTATTATCATGCAATTAATACATTTTATGGACGCAAACGTTTTACTTTTACCCACTTACTGCATTCTAATTGTTCTGCTCGAGCACTCGATTGTCTTGCATTGCTTTATTGGTCGCGCCGTCTGGTTTAAAATAGTGCAGAGTTATTTTAAAGTTGGTTCACTTATCAAGATCAAACACGTGTTTTGACAACTATCTTGTCCTCCTCGTCTTGTTAAAAAACCTTCCTTTTATTTGCATTGGCAATTACGGTACGAGTCAGTTGTGTCAGCAGCGCATTGTTTTTACACATTTCAGAGATAGATGAAAGTTGGTAATATTTCTTAATATCCCTGTAGAGTCCTGCTTGTAAAACCCAGCACATTTCTCTCACATACAGATGTTTTGAAAACAACTCATAGAGCTGATGGAAGACATTTGCTTCAAAATTGACAAGACAATGTCTTCTCTAATTGCCTCTGCAATTCCCACAATACCACAAATGACTAAAAGGCACTGTTTCCTCCAGATGTGGTGTGTGCGTGTGCGTGTGCGTGTGCGTGTGCGTGTGCGTGTGTGTGTGTGTGCGTGTGTGCGTGTGCGTGGTTTCAGTTGTATTGCTGTCTCCTTCATTGTTTCTGCTTTTGACGTTTCTCATTGTGTTGATTTCCCCCCTACATTCTTGTCAAGAACTCTGATGGAAATTTGCTGCTCTTTTGCATAATTTGTGTTCGTTCTGTTGATGTATTTGGTGATTATTATCATGTCAGATTTAAAATGTGTAATGACTTGAAAAAGTGAGTGAGTGGTTCAGATTATGTTATCGTCAACAATAGCCTCATTTGGTTTGGTATGTTTTGATTGAAAAGTCACATAGGCATGTACCAGAATATCTTATTGGATAAGATATCCCACCCCTTCCCCACCACCACCACCAGTGGGAAAGGGCTTGAAATTCAGCCCAGGGCAAAGTAGTCAAACTGGGTCACAGAAGGAAAGCGCTGGGAGTCGAGTATCTCCCAAAAACTCTGTTGCAGAATAAAAAGAAGAAAGCAACAACAGTGGAAAACATGTTCACTTTGTTCTCAATTTATTTTTAAGTATGCGCGAGTGTCAACAAGTGACATCCATCTTCCTATATATGCATTTAGCAGCTGCTGGAACTCGTGCTCCATCAGAAGAGCGTGCACAGATCCAAATAGCAGATAGTTTCTTGAGCTTGTCCAGCAGCCCCCGACTCGAGACTTAAACCTAATTCATATTTGATATATGTCACTAACAATGCAATAATCGTGCAGTTGCTACCGGACAAACAAAGTTACGCAACAGTCCTTCCTTGCGCTGCAATCAGAACCGATATTTTCATCACTCGCCACTGTTCCCATTAAAAAGAGAAGGGCCAAACATTGCTGTAAGTGTTCACATGTTCTCGTGACGCTTGTGATTTTCTGCATGTAATCAAATCCAGCCGTTGCTGCACTCTTTCCCTTTCGTTGTTTCACTGTGCTTTTATTAGTTTTCTCCCTCTGGATTCTATGGGAAAGCAATTTGATTATGCCCCTCCTCCTCCTCCTCCTGAAGCCTTCGAGCAAAGCACGCCGGCACACAGCTGCTCCGGTGGCTGGGACTCGTAATCTGTGGTGACACTGATCAGTTTAACTGATTATCGCCTCCTGGTTCTGTGAACCCCGCCGTCTGAACCCGGCGTCCAACATAGCCTCGGGCAAAGATTGTTCTCCTGTATCAAAACACACGCGCACCATAAGCTGCAGTTAATTGAGATGGAAGAGGATGGTATTCATTAACCCTGGGCATTTGGGGGTCAGAGACCCCACGCTGACCCATTTATCCCTCCCCATCATACTCTGAGCCTGGTGGTGACCTGCCAAGAAAATAAAAAACAAAACCGCATGGAGTTCCAGGCCTTCATCGAGTCCGTCCTACTTCTCGTTGCCCTCCTGGATCCGCTGCGAGGACCCAGAAATACCTCTCTAAATATGCTCTCCCTGGCCTTGTTTGTTAGAATTTTAGTTCCAGGCCACGTAAACTCGTTTCAGATGGAGAGGAAATGTACTTCCAGAGAAAAGTGGGAGCTGCTCGGGACTATGAATGCACACTCCTCTTCTCTACAGGCTAGAAGAAAGATCATGGCCGTGCCTCACAGAAAAGCCCTTCAAACAAAACCAACAGCTGTTAAAAAAAAGAGCGTCTTTGTGCTTCAGTGTAGTTTTGATCAGCAGAAGCGTACGACAACTGCCTCATTTATATAAATGTCCCCCAGATGGGTCGCACTGAATTCCTCTCCGCCGAACTTCCCTCATACCACTAGCGCTAATCTCTTCCTCATTGGGACTAATGATGCCAGAGCCTTTCTGGATGCTGAGACAACAAACAAAAGGAGGAATGAAACCAGATGGGATGGGGTCCCATCACACTGATGGTTATATGGCGTCGCGCTTGGTATCTCCCCTTAACGTTCACCAACGCAGCAGCTCAGGTCAGCCTGGTTGTTAAGACGTTAAAATGCATCAGTATTTTATATGCCTATGAGATTCTACCCCCTCCCTCTGGACCCCTCTGAATCTCGTGGTGAAAGGTCGAGCAGGTTATCCATCCATCATGCTGTCACATGGGGGCTGACCCGAGGGACCGGGTCCAGGCTATTGACACTTAACAGACAGCCGGCGGCGAGGTCTGCAGGAACCGCCACAGCAGCATTTAAAGAAACACATTAACAGACTTAATTGCTCCGGGTAAGAATTGAGTGCCAGTCGATCCCAGTGGGCGTGGGTTGGTATGCTGTGTCAAATGAGGATGTAGCGGAAGAGTGTGTACACAGGCAGGAGATTGATGTCAGTCAACATATCGACTGGTGGAACGGAACCTTTTAAATGCACATTCATTACGAATCTGACACCAGAATTAGACGCTCGACTACTTTCACGGTGAAAACCGTCTTGAGGAGTTTCACTTCAAGCATGTCTACTCGAGGATGACGCCTTTTGAAAGAGGAATTGTATCTGTTTGTATCCATACATTTTTTCCGAGATGATTTTGACTGCTGCTGAACTTTGGATGCGGATGCCAAGTACAGAGTGATGCAAATATTGATGCAGCGCAGACGCCGTTTGATTGGATGTGCCGTTCTCTAAGACGCACGAGTACAGAGCTGAAACGGATCAACTTGTTAGTGAGGAAAAATAATCAGACAAGACCTCGCCATGGTCTCGGTTCTACAGAAATGTCAGCAAATAACCCTAAATTACCCACAGGTTTCCATACGATGAATTACTCACGAAAATAATTGGTAGATTATACAATATATTTGGTTTTGTTACGCGAGTACTAAACAATATTAATACATTGCTCAAAGAAACTAATTAACGAGAAATAGTTTTGGCCTGTTTTGTTTTTCTGCTCACTTTTAATGAAAAGACAATAACTCTAGGCAGTGATGTCATCAACAGTCTGTTTTAAAGGCTGTAATAACTGTTTAATAGCAGCACTTTTACTGCAAGATGACAATGGGATTAACAGAGACACGTCCTTTGACACGGGTACCATGACGTCTCATACAGTTACACATAGTCAAGACCCCTCAATGTTCACTAAATGTTTTTCAGTGTCCCTGATGGATCTGTGTTCCCTCCTAGATCTGTACTGCACCCTTGAAGTGGACTCGTACGGGTACTTTGTCAGCAAGGCCAAGACCCGGGTCTACAGAGACACCGCGGAGCCACAGTGGAACGAAGTCAGTCGCCCTCCTTTCACCGTGCATCGCTGCATTTTGTGGCCACTTCGCGATTGGAAAAACTTAATTCTCCTCTTTTCTGTGCGGTTGAACAGGAGTTCGAGATCGAGCTGGAGGGCTCACAGTACCTGCGAATCCTGTGCTACGAGAACTGCTACGACAAGAGCATGCTCAATAAGGACGACAACGAGATCGTGGACAAGATCATGGGCAAAGGGCAAGTCCAGGTAAGAGGCAGAACCAACAAAACGCAAAGGGACAGGTCTCTGTCCTCTTGGGGGGACGTTTCCCAGCATGTCTTATTTTAATTGGCCGTCTAGCCTTGACGCACAATGGAGTGGGTTTGTCTTGGTGGCCTCTAATGACGCTGGTTGGATTATTAGTCTGAACGCCAGTTTAATTGAGGGGGGGTTTCCCCCGTCTTGTTGTGAGAAACGTTGCTATAAAAGCCTCTCCAGTCTTGTTAAGGGCATCCTGCCTACACAGTGGAATATGTGGTTCCTTGGCAGTAAGGCGAAACGCTGCTCTCCACTCCAGTGCGCCGTTGTTTAAGTTTTGCATAAGCAAGAGGAGTCATGTTTCCATTTTTCCAGAACTTTTCTTTGGAAAATCAGTTTGGTCAAGTGAAGCTTGACTTCTGTCATTTTCCCTGCGGTTCAAGTCCAGCTCCTGCCGTTGCGGTTTCTCCTCCTCTGCAATCGGCGGAGCCTCGCTGTGAGAATCCAGGTCAACTGTGCGAGGTCCCAGTAGCTCTTATCACCAGTTAGTGTCCTCGTGTTTTTCTCAAGCGGTGCCAGTGCAAGAGGTGAGCTTGAAGCAGGTTATTTCTGAACCCTCCAAACTTGACAGAAGTTCTGAATCTGTTGAAACTTTTCAAGACTTGTGTGTTGTTGCTGCTGCTACATGCAGAATACCATTTGTAGTTGCAGGTTAAAGCAATATCAGTGACAGTCGTTCATCTGTGGTTCAGCATGAGAGAGAGAGAGAGAGAGAGAGAGAGAGAGAGAGAGAGAGAGACCACTGATTGAATCAGATGTGTAGAGGTGCAACAATTACTTAATTGATGAATTAGTCGATCGACAGATGAATGTGTTGGCAACTGTTTTGATAGAATATCTGTCATGAAAGCAAAAAAAGACCAATTACATTTTTTGTTCCAGTTTCATAAATGTGAATATGTGATGCTTTTCTTTGTCATATACTGTATGATATGAAGATATTTTGGGTTTTTGGACTATTGGTTGAAGATTTGTAGAAAACACTTTAGGATATTGAACAGCCGTTTTCTGACATTTCATAAACAAAAAATCATCAATACATCAAGGAAATAATTAAACAATAATGAAAATAATCAGTAACAATTGCTGGGCCAACCTCACCTTAATAACTCATAACATTTCTAGTTTGAATTCTCAGGGTTTACCATCACTTAATGATGACGTCTGAGCCAGGAGTATTTTATCGGAGTGATGTTTCATCACATTGCAGCAGAAGTCTCATGTCAGGTGGTAATGGCAGCGGGGAACGTAAGTACATTTTTAGAAAAGAATCAGCCGGAGGGAGTCCAGAGTGCACAGAGAGACTTCCACTTGGACCCGAGCTGTTTGCTTTCCTGGAGAAGCCCAGTTTAGAAGGAGCCTTCAATGTTGTTGCTTTCCTCTCTGGAGACCCTCTGATTTATTTAACAAGCTCGTGGAAGACTGACGGACCGTGAACACTGACAGACCGTAGAAGGGCATAACTGGGCTGGAAGTGTTCTTTCTTTCTTTTTTTCCACTGCTGTTACTTCACTTTGATA
The DNA here is from genome assembly GCA_023566465.1 of Cottus gobio. Lineage (NCBI taxonomy): Eukaryota > Metazoa > Chordata > Actinopteri > Perciformes > Cottidae > Cottus > Cottus gobio. The sequence goes on along the minus strand of CM042229.1, from coordinate 14,390,809 downwards.
CTCTGTCATCAGAGGATGTTACGCTTCGGGCCAGAGGTTTTTATTTTGATACAGTGACAATTTGACATGTAGGATTTATAATTTTTTTTATGCCGTGTTCAATGTTATACGTTGCCTTTTTGGTGTGTGCACGTTCACACTCACACACACAGACCCCGAAAGCCGGCAGTAGCACACTCATGTTAGCTTGATTGAGCTGCTTGTCCACAGGGGGAAAAATTCCACCATTTATTTCCAGACCACCCCCCCTCCAGCTGATAACCTCTGATCCCAAAGGTCACGTTGCTAATCTTCCATTAAATGGCAACAACGGTGGGGTTTGTCTCTCAAACTGGCAACACAAATGGGTTGTAAAATATCTCAGAGCAGGCAATTTGCAAAATGTACAAAATGTATTAGTATCAGCTCCCAGAAGTTGCCGGTTTAAGAGCCGCTGCCTCTGGTGTGTTTTCACTGTGTTGCCACACAGTTTTTTGGCTCCGTAACCGCTGATTGTCCTCTGGCGAAACAAGCTTTTTCAACAGCGAACAGTGTGACTCCAGTTACAAATCGGAGACTGTGACTCCATTGTTTCTGATTCCATTGCCTGTGTGACGCTCCGTACATCTTGGTTCAGTCCGTCTTTTTCAAGGAACACAGAAGTGATCTGACATGAACTGGTTTCGGGTGGAAAGTGCAGACAATCTTCTAGTCGGCCTCACACGCAAGCTCTCCTAAGTGACCCTCGGCTGCAGCTTGTAGTACTTGTCTCCAGAGGACCAGTTACACAACTGTTTAGGTCCACCGCCCCCCCACTGCGTTGTGCGACAGGGATGCGTCATATCACCCAGCGCCAGCCGTGCTTTCATCTGGTAATCCGGCCATCGTACGCCCCGTGCCAGCCTCCCCTGGGTACCACATCTCAGGGCTGTTATCACTTGTCTTATCAGGGGATGAGAGCGTTGACTTTCATACACCCACCCAGCAACCTCCGTTCGTCTGTCGCACTGTTGAGCAAGAGCGAGATAAGTGGTTAGCAAGTCTGTCTTTCGATCAGAGGGTCAGTGGTTCAAACCCCAGCTCAGCCCAGCCAGTCCATGTCGTTGTGTCCTTGAGCAAGACACTTAACCCTAATTGCTCACCGTTGCTGTGTCTACGCTCTAATGTATAGCATGTAAGTCGCTTTGGATAAAAGCGTCAGCTAAATGAAATGTAATGTAAGTAATGTGCTTCTCAAGGCTCTGGATTTATGGAAATCATAGCAGGAAGGAGCTTCCTTGTAACCGTAGAACCTGCCTGAGAATCATCATGTTTCCTTCAGTCTGAGTGATCCAGTGACGGTGGTCTGAAGGCACACAGGACTTACACAGCATACTTTTAATGCTGCCGATCTGCCACAGGCTCACAGCTCAGGTTATTGCCCACAGCTAACAAACTGACTCCATAGCAACATTACACTTCCTACTTACATCCCCAAAAGCTCCCAAATTATTGAAATTATAATTCCAAAACTTGTTGTTGGAGCGCAGAGGTCTCAATTTCTTTTCATTCCTTTTGTCTGAAAAAAGCCAGCACGTATCCACGTTGTTGTGAGTCATTCACTGAAGAGATCACCACATTGGTGCTGTACTGAAGGTGCTGCTCACAGCTTATCGTACACTGTTTGTCTGCAGAGGAACAGCATGTCTCTGCAGTGTGCCGTCCTTATTGTTGCTGCAGCATCAGCATCGGATGATCCTGTTATTCCACGTGAGTCATGTAGCATCTCCAGTGATGTCCCCAGCAAAGGGACCTCCTCCTCCTCCTCCTCCTCCCATCACCCGGGCACCCTCCTCTGAGCGACGCTGGGGTTTGTTTTTTATTTTATTTTCTGGGTTGACCGCATGTCAACCCCTCCATTCCCCCATCGCAGCACTGTTACAGGGCCTCGGTACGCAGTAACCTGATAGTTTTGTGTGACTTCCCGGAGATAATGCGAGCCAGAGAAGTTGGGCATTAGGAGCGAAAAGAGAAAGGGGGCGATTCGTTCCTGGCAGCTCTTAGCTCCCTCACCGAAGCCGAGGAGCTGGACAGGGGGTGCACGCATTAGCCGGGAGTTCCTGTAAAAGTACGGGTGCAGAGGGGTTGTAAAGTTTGAGGGCGAGTATAGAGCTGCACTCTCACTCCCACTTAGGAGTCGGAACGCTTTCCTCTGCACGAGACATTAGATGCGAAGTTTGACATTTACATGCTGCGTGACGGGTTTATCGGGGAAAGCGCCAGTGTTTGGGCTAATAGCAGGCTGACCATCTAGAGAATTAGTGGTGGATCTAGTGGAGCTGGTGGACCAGTGGCACTTAGCCAGTGCAGAAAGTGCCGGCCTCAAACTCTGATCTGATATCTCAACACTCTATCAAAAATCGTGCCCACATCAGGCTGTCACGAGAATGAAATACAGCCTTGTGAGTGCCTTCAGTAATCTGTACAGTATGTCTAAACAGTGGCTTAACAAAGTTAATGTATTTGGCAGCAGATGGAGAAAGTGGCAGTTGGAAATTAACATATTTTGGATTCTTTATATTTAATAGTCGACTTAATAAAACTATAACAGTGCAGCACCGCATTTACACTAATGGGAACTAAATAACTTTTTGTCTTTCTTTTGCTTTTAATGGAAACTTCCCAGGACTCCCATCTGATTTAGACTCTGTTGATAATGTTTTGCCCCTGGGGCATGCAGGATGGTGGTATTTCATGTGGTATTTGTTTTGAACATGGAGCATGGAGGTTTTAATGAGGGTGTGTGTGTGTTTGTGAGTGTTCATGCTTCAGTGTGTAGGTATTAATATAAATGAGTGTCTAATACATGGTGTCATTTATTTTGTTTCTGCTACCCTCTGTCATTTAGGGCTGTGATCTGTCATGTTTCCATCCGAAACACCCCCTGCGGCTACACACACACACACACACACACACACACACACACACACACACACACACACACACACACACACACACACACACAGAGACATGCATACACACATAGCTGTCAACAACATTAACAGATGGGGCTCTGCTGTGTGTGTTCAGTTCCCCCTCGGGACAAACCAGACACGCATACACACAAATGGGTGATGGGCTAATACATTGTAAATTATATCAATAACTTCAGTCTGCTACATTACCTGGTATGTATTAGTCTCCTTTGTCTGGCTAGGTGTGTTTGTGTGTGTTGGGGTGGGCGTTGTAGGTGGATGTAGTGTATATGTTCATTAGAAAAGCTCATTGCTCTTTTCCGCATAAACCCACTTATTTCCTGCTTTATGTTCCCTTTAGTAAATCTTTTTCACCGCTTTTTTTTTTTAATGAGGCTCATCCCTCCTAGTCTGTCTGTGTTTGAGCAGATGGTGCCTTTTTATTGATGAGTCCCAATTAAGCCGACTTCCTCATCAGACGATCCTTGATCAGTGGAGCTGATTGCAGTGTTTTGATGGATTTCTAGTCTTTCTCTGTCATCTCCCCACAAAGCTGCTCCTCCGTCACAACCCCCACTTAGACGGCCTTTGTTCCCACTTGAAACATCCACTCCCTGCCACTTGGGATGTGCATGCCCTAAATAACTACACGCACCGCTGCAAGAATTCTTAGATCATGCAAACACGCAGACACCCACTGTTTCCCTCTTTGTGGGGAGAACGGGAAAAGCCTGATACCTGCCAAGTCTCGTTGATGTGCGAGCGTGAAGACAAAACCGAAACGTTTGATCAACATTTGTCATCCAGCTCAATGCTTTTGTTGGGTTTTTCCTGTCAGGTAAGAAAAAGGCAAGAATGAGGAATTGTAATGTACTTTTATGATATCTTAATATATAGGATAACGTGAGGAGGACAGCAGCAAAACCCAATGTGGGTGTGTTGGACTGTCCCGACCTCACAGTCTGATGAAGTCCGACATGCGCTGGGACATCAGCGGAATGACGTTACTCATGTCAAGCAGGTAGCCTACATGCATTTGCATTGTGAACAGTTGCCTACCCTTTGACCCGCAGTTCTGCTTTCTGTCTGTGTGGTCCACTCTGTTTTAAATCACTGAGTAATAACTGAGGTCCGTTCCAATCAAATCCGTTCCAAACAAGGTATGTTGTTGATATCAACCAGAATAAAATGGCTTTGGCACTGACCAATACATATATCATATACTGTGCGGTAATCATACAGTACACATTTTACACAAAGAACAGATGAGGCGGATGGGAACCCACTTGGCAGGGACTGAGTCATGAAACTGAATCTTCATCTTGAGGGAGCCACGAATGTCTGAACCGACTTTCATGACGATCCATCCAATGGTTGCTGAGACGTTCATGGAAAGCCAAACTGACCTCGGGTGAAGTCAGGGTGTCGCCAAAGTCCTTTTATCCTTTGGAAACCCTGACTGGGCAAGAGTTCCCGGCAAACCACCCATTGTTGAGTTATTTCAGTCTGGACTGACCCACACTGCCATCCATAGAGCCATACTGCTAACATGGCTAAAAGAAAAACCCACTATGGATTTTAGCTTTGACAGGGAAATTCTGAATGTAACCAGTTATGAGAAGAAGGATAGCAGAAGTGGTTAAAATCTCTGCCGCCGCTGTACAAGTCGGAGGCGTTGGACAGACTTTTGATTCAGCGGAGTATAAAGAGTGAACTGTGAACCGCGTAGGAAGAGCAAAGCAAGTGGACATTTAAAGGCTAAAGGATCTCTGTGAGGCCTCCTTCACATCTCTCTGTCTCTTTTTCCCTCGCCACACCATCTATCCCTCCATGTCAGAAAATACAACCGCACTGCTCCCCAGCAGACCTCAGAGATGTCGAATGCGAGTCGGCTCTGTAATCGGCCCTCATTTGTAATGTTACATAATGTTTCAGGGAAGTACAAAAGATTGACAACAGATGCAGGATTTCCGACCACGAGCGTCCATGTGCAGCAACACGTTGCGAGCGCTGCGCCTCTCCTCAGCGTGGGCGCAGGCGAGGAAGAGATGGAGGGCGAGAATAGGAACGAGAGCCCCCCAGATGGCGGCCAATTATGTGATGCTGAGAGTTAAAGGGAGAACAAAGGGGCCCATCGCAGCCCGAGAAATGAAACGCTCTCCAGAGAGACACCGTGAAGCTCTCCACGCATTCACTGCCGCCTTTTTGTCTCGCAGAAGAGTCGGGGTTCATAAATAATTGGAAACAGTCGAAAGGGAGGGGGAAGCGAGGGTGGGTGGGGTCACATTTGAACAAGAGGGTTATCAATGTCCACGCTCAGAGCCCGAGTTGTCCGTTTTCACCAATCAGGACCAGTTAACTCGGCTGTTACTAACGTCTCCCTGTGTCTCTTGTATTGTTTCAGCTGCTCAGAGGCTTTGAAACCTTGGAAGAGAAAAATGCAGAGGCTCCGCAGTTTGAGACACGAGCACAGAGATAAGCGGTCATTAATAATGACGATGTAGGCCTTTCGTTAACGCCCCGAACCTCTCACTGTCTTTGTTAGCCCTGCTGTGTTTAACACGATTTTCATAGCAGGGGACATATATTCTTTTTATTCTCTCTCTATAACAACAGTTTTTCTTTCTTCATATCCTGGGACATTAATTCTTTTCTTCCCCCCTCGGTGCAGTGCAGTAATCTTCTTCTGCTAATTCACATATAAACGTCACATTCACACATTCCCGGCTGCTCTCAAGCTGTGGATTTATAGACGGCAAATGACATTGGGGAGAGAGATTCACCTCATCCCTCTCTTCGTGCTCCCAGTCGGACTCTCTGAGGAGCAAAGCTCATTTCATGCTCGGCTCTGCCTGCCAGCACACTGAGAGGCTCAACTCATGGATTGACTCGGGTCTGTGAAATCCCTGGGTGGTCAATGGATGGGTGTTTCTGCTCTGTCCTCTTTTGTCTATTACCTGGGTTTATGCATTATTTACGGCTGGTATTTAAATATTTTTTATTAGAAATTCACAGAACACCTCACAGAAAGTAGAATTTGTACTTGGCCTCCCAAGAAGAAGAAAAAAAGGCAGCATCAGTCATTTCACCCTAATCCCCAAACTGACATATGCCTAGGTTTAAGTCCTCGAAGTCTCTAGCGGGCCGTAGTAATTGTGGAGGGGATGAAGCTCGGAAGTCTTCTGAATGGAGGGGACGGGGCGGTGGTTGGGCTAAGAAAACGTCCAATTGATGGTCAATGTGGGTTTCTCCAAACCATGGTTGTTCTCTTACTGTAACCAAGTGGTTATTATTAGAGCCATGACGGCAAAGGTCCCCTAACCTTACCAAAGTACTTTCATTCGCACCCAAACCACAACGCCCCCCATCTCTCCCGAACCGTGTCGTTGTTTTTGTGCCTCAGCCAAACCTTAACCGTCACAGGGTGAGACCCCATCCTTTGCTCAGAGGCTGGAAAACAGACAAACAGTAGAATTTGACCTTTTGATTGTCCGCTTTATTTCCGAGACTCAGATGAGAAGACCGATTCCACTCCGTATTGAATGTGAAGTTCTCGCCAACAAGCGGTTGTCCCAGCTTAGCATAAAGCACCGCCAAAGATCGTTAACTAGCGCATTATATCTTGTTTGTTTGATTCGCACAGAAGTTCTGTTGTAGTGGGTCATGTGACTATGAGAGTGGAACACACGGCCCTCCTTCGTCTTTGGTTGACTGGTTGGACCCCTCGGTGTCGCTCTGCCTTTTTTTTCTTTCTTCATCAGATTTCACATCCCTGACCACCAGATGCGACTCTGTCTTCTTTAACCCCGCCAAAAAACCTAGTGAGACCCGAATACTTTCTCTGTCCCCGCATCCCCTCTTTCCTCTTATTGTTGGCAGCCTTCTGGCCCACATTAAAGTAAACAGGCCTCAGTAGCACACTGTGTCCCAGCATGGTGAGCCCGTCCCGTCTTTCAAGTGGCCAGTCGGGGGACCAGAGCGGTTCCCACAGCGGTAAGACGGGATGGATATCCATCTGCAGCTGACGTTTGCTCCAGGCTGCTTCTGTTTTGTTTTTGAGCCCCGGGGGAAGCCGGTGATCGGGTCTGACAGCTACGAAGCTGTAGCGTTTACTCGAATGCCACTTAGTTCTAATGCTCTCCTCGGCGGGTTTGTTTAGACGTGGTGATTGGGCAGGAACTTTGATGCTTTCCACATGGCCACGCTGGGGTCTGGGATTGAGCAAGTATCTGGCCCGCGTGGTCCTGCACCTCATTATGCAAGATGGTAGAGCTGACGTGGGGCCGGTTTGAGGTTTTCTTCCAGGAATTGAAGATGTGGCAAGGAAGACAGTGGTCGGCTCCAGGAATACTCGAGCGTGGTCAGAAAAAGCTATTATTTTGAATGATATAGCAACTGTAAGAGGATTTGCGATATCAAAGAGACTAGTAATCTTTACATCATCACTCCCAAAAAACATTTTTGAGTGAAGACGTATCATCGCAGCACAACACTATCACATTATAAACTGTATTTTGACACTTTTCGACCTCATTCCATTTTTAAATTAATTTCAATTAATCTCACAGCCCTGGTCACGTAATGTCTGTAAAGCTCGTCTGATGTCGCTGTCTTGGTTTAACAGCTTGAGACGGACGGACGGTGCTTGTGTTGCAGGCTGATCCCCCTGTTCACCACACTTCCCTTACTGCCTCCTGTCTGCCGGGTCGCGTTTCACCACAAACACTTTCCCCAGAAGCGTCTCACAGAGTTCTGCGGTGTAGCGTGTCGGGGGGATTACTGACATCCTGAACGTCTATGATCCAATGAAGGCGTTTGGCATCAGCAGAAGTGCGTCACATCTAACGGCGGCCAGTGACCTTTTCCCAGCAAGACGGCAGAAAAACACGACTAATGGTTTGACCGTCGTGGTCACAAGAGCTTTCGAGTCCCGTTTCACATTTTGTTGTTCGCCGAAATCCCCGTTGAAAATTCCAATAATTTTTGAAAGATGAGCTAAACCCCTGCTGTCCGCCAAGAGCTGTGAATGTTCCTCGGGTGCTCCTCGTCCTCGAGCACCACAGTCTTTGTTGAAGTGTGTGTGTGTGTGTGTGTGTGTGTGTGTGTGTGTGTGTGTGTGTGTGTGTGTGTGTGTGTGTGTGTGTGTGTGTGTGTGTGTGTGTGTGTGTGTGTGTGTGTGTGTGTGTGTGTGTGTGTGTGTGTGTGTGTGTGTGTGTGTGTAAGCCGTCAGCTCTCTTTGTCCCAGTAGCTCTCTCACTCGTGAAGGACAGTGATCCTGCTTGTTGCAAAGTTGTGTAGGAAAAGTGTTTTTGTGGTCAAAATGAGTTTGAGCGGTTTGGTTGGCGTTTAGCTTGTTTCCTCCTCGCCGGATGCAGATGAAACAGTAGCTGACTCTTAATCAGTAGCTTGAGGTATTGCAGCTGTTGTTCTCTGGTTGCTGCATGCACTCTGTGATGCAGAGGCATCTGCTCGGCTCCTGTAGAGATCTCACCGTGTTCACGGGTGAGTCGAGAGAGAAAGCGCCCGGCCACGAACACACACACACACAGACACACACAAAGAATTTGCGTGTCAGACGGAGGGGAAAAATGAGTGGACATGAAAACGTCTGGCTGAGGGAGATATATTTTTTCAACCCTAATGTAAGCATCAGCTGATGCACAGTGGCTGAGATCCGAGTCCCAGATTTCCTAACCCTAACAGTACAGTGGATAAAGAGCAACATCCAGTAAGTGCATGACAGCTGAGAAGGTGAGATTTTATAGGGTGTCAGCTCGATGGGGTTTTTCTCGCTAAAATCTGTTAATTTTGCATGATTACTGGTTGTGTACTCGCATCAACTAGTTAACAAGTGCTTTATCTATAAATACTATATGGACTTTTGGCTGTTTTCTCTTTTGGCTCACTAGTTTCAGGTCAGCGCTCAGACCTGCGTGCTTTCCTGTTCCCTTCTCTCTGCATCTCTGCAACACCTTTCCATATTTTGTCCGCTCTGCTTCTCAGCGTGGCGCAAGGCCTCCTCAGGTTTCAAGTGAATGCAGTCGGTAGTGTAACACTGAAATTACTTCAGACCGATGCGTGAGGATGCTCAGCTCCATGTACAGTATGTGCGCTCTGCAGAATCCCAGCCCACCGTCTGTGCATCAAGTTTTCATAACTTCAGTTATTGCAGCAAGCTTTGAGGCTGTTGCTGAGTCTGTGACTTCCCATTATGCTGTTCGTATGGCAGTGCCATGAGCAGTGCCGGGTGTTTGATCCTGCTTTATGACTTCCTGTCCTAGGGCGAGGGCGGGAGGCTGCCCATTTCCTGTCCCTTTTTTTTATTTATTTTTTTATCGGTAAGTATCGGAAACCCCTCCCACTCTCAAAGGTCCAACACTGAGGCGTTATTAGGTTTTGTGGCATTAGTGTTTTTTACAGTCTGCCATGGTCGCTGATAATGCAGTGCTTTTCTCGCTCTGCTTTACAAATATGCAGCTGACAGCCGGCCACCCTGGCAGGTGTTTAACCTTCACTAATGGAACTGAACATCCCTCACTTGGCAGATAGACAGACACTGTAATGAGTTAAAATGATGTAAACATAAAGGCGTAATGGTTACGAGGTAGATTCAACGTTATTGTTTCACCTATTGTGACCTGGGACCACGGCACTGGCCCCCTGTTCACCTCCACAAACGAGGCGAACGATGATGTAATTCTTTTCATGTGCCGGAAATGTTTCCAAAGTCCCCCAAGACTCCCGGCAAGGATGTTTTGAACCTGTCAGCTGTGTAAAAGATGAGGTCATCGCCAGCGCGGTTAAGCTCATCGTGTTTACGGCCCTGACCAAATCCTGACTGATGCCTCATGTGACATCATCTTCTGCCTTGTTCACACATTAAATACACGTCAAACCTCTCTGGAGAGGAACGGGGATGAAAATGCAGATAAAAATGTCTGTTCTAATCTCAGGAATTTATGCAAAAACTCAAATAAGGCGCAATTTGAAATGAGCCACTTCAAAATAATAACCACAGAAATGTACCAGTTTAAGTAACCTGAGTGTCTCTCAGATGACTAGTGCTCTCTGTGCATTGCCTCGCTTCAAACGGCATGTTGCATAATCAGCTCGTCGTGCTGAAATCATCTGAGCAATGTTTTTTCCCCAAAACCCTCCCCGGCAGAATCATAAAATGCGCTGCTCCGGCGGGGGTGTTGTACCTGTTCCCTGTGCAGGTCCTGCGTTTCAAAGAGCTTAGAGTGTGTTTACGAGGGAGGGCACATCAGAAGTCTGTTTCACAGAGTCACAAACTGTATGAATTATGTAATGCGTATTGGATAATAGCCGGGAGAGCGACGTGTACTGTGAGCGTGAGCTGCGGAGGAGTTGTTTGGGTTGACTGCATCCCTCCTACTGGTGTCTTCTCCTCTCCCGCCAGTACAACCTGCCAGTGGTTCACCCAGCCAGCGTGAAGGAGGGCAGCTCTGGTTAGATGCAGCCTCACGAACGGGGAAAAAAAACACTCTTGTCTTGTCCGTAAGCCGCCGTCTTTATCTGGTATTTGGAAGCAGAAAGATAGAGGATAACAGCAGCAGGAAGGAAGGAAGGAAGAGACGGGGTGCAGTGAGGGGCATCTGAGAGAAAGCCTTCAGCCCGAGGTGGTTCACTGTGCTCACACTCTTAACACAGTTTGGTCATCGTAACAACCCAATCATCAGGAGCAGAGGCAGATGGAGCCTCCATTGATTAGCTCATTGATTTTCCTCTTTCAAGTTGATGGCTTCCTCACCTGCTAATGAGGTTTGACCCTGGACTGATTTTTCAATTTTTTACTCATGAAATAAAGAGGGGAGGGGGCTCTGTGAATTAATCAGTGTACAGAACAGCTGACACCGTTTTGATGGAAAAGAAAATGTCAGCTTACAAAAACAGATGTATTTGATGATGGGGATTTCATGTCCTTCATTCATGTTGACACAATACACCACCCCGGTCACACTCAACGCTGATACTAATTTAAAGAAATGGTAGTCCATGCAGTTCATGTTATTTTTATTAATTATTTTCAAAACTGCTGTGCTAAATAGGAATTTTCTTGCTTAAAGTTTGATGGATGCGACTTTAATTTCTGTACGCTGAATCCAAGGCTCCAGACTTTGCTGGGGCAACTGGAGGGTCTCTGGTACAAGTCCCCACATTTAAATATTACATTACATTTCATTTAGCTGACGCTTTTATCCAAAGCGACTTACAATAAGTGCATTCTACGGTTACAAACAAGAATCAGAACAACAGGAATCAGAATCAGAACAACAGGAAATATACTGACTGGACCGACTATAAGCTGGATCCTAAAGGAAATTAAATCCACCTACTAGCCACTTCTGAAGTAGGGGTTATGTGCTGGACTATTTGAAGAAAGAAAGAAGCCGGTGGCCCTTTAAATGGGTTTCACTTGTGTGAAAACAGTCCCATGTGCCTCCTTCCCAAACATTTAGACGGTCCTACTCGTAAAATAATTTTTCCCCTCTGGGCTTTTCACTGTAACCCCCAGTTGCGAAACACTTTCCCATCTCACCTCATGTCATTCGAGATCCTCCTATCGCCTCATCCGTCTCCCTGCTCATGTCGTCGCCAAGGTGACTGCGTCCAGTCAGCCGTGGGTTTATACTTTTAAGGGTGAATTATTCAAGCAGCTCGGGAGCATTGTCGTCCTGTGAGGCTGCTCTCTCTCCATCACTGGAACTGGGTCACGCTGTTCAGATGTAACACAGCCCAGTCAAGCAGAGGGCACAGCACGGACACCGCCACACCAGCAAAATGGGATCACATCCGAGGGAGTCGCACCCAACTCCAGTCTGCGTCGCAAATTGTTGCTGAGACGAGGAAGAAACTTAGCAAAATGCAACGAGCGGTGCTCCATCCTGAAAGTCCTGGAGACGCAGCAGTGATGGCTGATCCTGCTGTGGAACAGACACTCTGATTTATGGATGTTATGGTAACTTTAAAAAGTTGTTTTGTTTTTTGTAGATAAAGAAAAATTCAAATTTGCCTTGTGCAGCTTTATTTTGAGCCATGGGTGTTTATTTAAAGCAAACTCAAGTTTCAGCTGTGCTCCGATTGCATACCATGTTTGCCAGTGGTGGGTGGATCAGTTTTAATTAAAGAAAGTGCACTATGTTGTTTAGCTGTAATAACCTCCAGTGAGGAGGATCCGGTGAACAAATACACTTTGAGCTGAGGATTTTAATCTTGTTGCTACGCATGCAGATCATCAGCTGTGTCGATCCTCGCTGTGGTACCCGGCCGGGAAAATTATAATGAAATCGCAATTATGACAATAGAAATCAAGATCGGGCCGATCAACAATTAACAGTTACGAATCAATTGGGAGGAAGGAGGGGAGGTCACAATGTGCAGAACGCCGTGTGTGCTGAGTGTGACCTCATTGTTTGAGCAGAGGCTTGTTGTGCACAACCTGCAGCGTTGCTGCTTCACCGTTAGCTCTTGCTTCATCAGCTCCTCCATCTCTTTTTATGCTTTTGGTTCCTCTCGCTCAGTTTTTCCCTTCCGCTTCTCTCTCTGTCCAGATTGGAGCCCAGAATATTTTTTAAAGAAGAGATACAGTTACGATAAGGTTACACTCATCTAGTCCTCACTAAATTTGAATTTAGCTCTATTCATCTCTTCGTACCTGAATGCGTCTCGCAACCACACACCCGGCAGACTGCAGCTACATGCAGCTACATGCTGATGAAACCTTACTTTTCCTTTCCCTTCTTCATCCTCGCTCTCCATCGCCACTTTAGTTCCAAAGTGCTTAATAAGTGATGGAGTGGTTGATCTGAGAAGGATGCCCCACCCCCACACCTACACCCCCGCCCCCTAATGGCTCAGATGAAAGGAAAGCAGGAATAATCTGCAGAGCACCCTAAGGCTGTGTGAAGGCTTCTGCACTCCCATTTTATCACACCCTCTGTACCCTGAAGGACCCTCCCTCGAAAGCCCCCTCTCACACAACTCCTTTTTTTTTTAAAACTCTATTTTCTCTTCCTCTTTCCTACGCTCCAGTGAAGGCAGCAGGACGGATCAAAGAGGTGTAGTGGGTCATCTAGTAAACCTACTTATATGGGCCGTTCGATTGAGTTATCTGCTCCCAACACAGCTTGTGGCTGTTAATCAGCCAGCCAGCCTGTCACGTCAGCCAATCACAGGCCTCCGAGGTTACAAAAAAAACAACATAGTTTGTCATTTTTGTCGAGTAAGTCAAAAAAGCCTGAAGCCACTTCCTCTTTGATTTTATCATTTTCTTTGGAGACTGTAATAACGTTGCAATATGAATGTGCACACACAGATTGTGTAGCATGAGTTGGGGCTGCAGTTCAAAATACTTACTGTTGATCTTGTTCATGCATGGAGGTTGTAAAGAACAAACAACAAGCCGCTCCTGAATGTGCCTCCTCTAAATGTAGAATATTGTAGAATGTTCACGTTAGAGCCTGGAGCTTGCAAAGCATTTCATACTCACACAGATGCACTCTGAAATGCTCTGTGGAGTTTAAAACCATTTCCACCAGCTCTGTATCAAAGGAATAGTTCAACATTTTAAGAAATACGCTGGATTGGATGAGATGTCAACCATCATATCTGTCCAGAGCTCCTCTAAAACTCATCAAGTAGTAAGTCCACTAAATGTAAGTGTAAAAATGTTGAAACTGTCGTTTTCTGGGTACAATGAGTTCCAGCAGTTATTTACGATTTGTTGAAAGGCAAATTTTCCAAAATGCCAAAATATCCTTTAACGATCGAATGTGCGATCCATCCATCCATCCATACACTGCAGGTCAGGCAGGACAAGACAGAACATGGAAACACAGAAAGACCCCCGCTGGGAGCTGGACCGGAGCCCGGGACCTTGTTGCTGTGAGGAGGGCCACTGCACAGCGTCCTATTGGACAATCTGGAGTTGTAGTTCACAGGATCTTATTAATGTCAAATATTAACTCTGGAATTTCCGGCTGAGTTGCTTAAACACTTTGTGGACTGCTTCGCGTCACTCCCATTGCTTCACTTTGTACAAAAGGGAAAGAACAGTGGAGGTCAACTACAAAACATTTACAGGCAGATGTTTTCAGCAGCTGTACAATGTTCCGAGGATGTCCACCATACAGCCGCTGGGGCTCGTCACGTGACAAGCACACTAAAACACCAGAGGGACGGCCGCGTCGGGGCCCATCCCATGTACATTAGCCAGGCGTGGATGCCGAGCTGCCCCATCCATATTCATGTCGTAGCTTGAAGGTCTCTGTGATCGGCGGGGCAGCGCCGGGGAATCGCAGAATCGGCATAATCACGGTGCCCTGTCAGGGAGCGGCCCCGCAGTGGAAACCAGGACCTGGTTCAACGCTGCCTTCCCCCCTCTCAGCCGGTCGTTCAGAGCGGCTTTACGAGGGGGCGTGCCACCCAGCACATCTATAATTAAGAGCCGGGACTGGTCCTGATGTCAGAGAGCCGGCACTCAGGGCTCAACCATCTGCTAGATCACCTTTTTAATGGTGCTTTTAAAAAAAAATGTTTAAAAGGGTTAGGGTTACCAACACAGTGGTGATTACGAGCAGCTTGTTGAAATAGAGAAAATATTAAACGAGATTTAGGTAGTTGGTATGATCCACACTGTCAAAGAGCATAAAGGAAAGAGTTTCATCCAACAAGTTAACGGCCACATTGTCAGGTGATCTCTGAAGCCCCATTAACACCACGACATCTCAAGGATTAACACTTTTACTAATTACTCTTTTATTCTTCTTTTTCTCTTTCTCTCGCTCTCTCCTTTTCTTTCATGTAGTCTCTAGTTTCCCTCAAGAACTCTTAATCTCAACTCCCTGTTGGACTCCCTCCTCCAGCTCTCCTCCTTGTATCTTTCCTTACTTTTTTTGTGTTTTTTTGTTATCATTCTCACGTTTCCCGACCTCAGGGCCCCACACAGTTCACCCTCTCATACGGTTAATTTATCTCGACAGTACTTTTTATCTACGCGAGAGCCTTTTAGGAAAATAAGGGCGCTTTGTTCATCTCTTCCTACGCACAGCAAAACGCATCCGGCCGGCTAAACCAAAAAGAGTTTGTCTCCAACAAGATGATGACAAATATTATCCAGGCACATCGCTCTCCGGTTATTATTTTTGCAGTAAATCTGGGCATTGTTTGGGGAACTGTGCACAGAACCGCTGGGTCTGTGTTTAATGCGTGTGGAGTCGGTGTGAGCCCTCAGTGTTCTGTGCTCACACGTCTGCATGTACAGTATGCGGGCATGTTTTTTTAAATGCCGTAAATAGTGCATGAGCTGACGCTAGACTGGAGCGGAGCACGGGATGTATGAATGTACAGTTCTTCTGGCTGAGGGAGTGCATGTGTGTTCACCCTGTGATTTTTGTCCTGATGTGATGCGTTGTGAAAGGGATTGACCGTTTGACCCGGTGGTGTGAGGCGCTGCTGGTGCTCTGAAGAGTAGCCGTGCACGCTATGCGTCTGTAAATGGAGCAGCTTGCCATTGTGGGTGTAAATATACAGGAACAAACAGAGTGGGGGAGTACGCACAAGGAAAACAATGGACGATGTGATTGGTTGCATTGTGTGACTCATACTAGGAAGTCAAAGGCCTCCGCTGCTTCCATGTGGACATTTCTTTCTGTATGTTCAGGACTCAATTGCTGGAGTTTCCCTCCGAGGCATTACAGCTTTCACATCTCTCAACCCCGGAGCTCCCAATGTTAGACACCTGACGATTATGATTGTTTTAATCTCTTTGATGCATGTTGCGGTCGCAGAACTCCCTCGGAACAAAACGTCCTAAGCGCATATTATAATGCTGCAAGTATACAGTAAAAATATACCCCATCTATTTCTGTGTTCCCTCTCTCTCTCTCTCTCATCTTACCCAAAAATATCTCATGTCTCCCTGCGGGTTTTTCTCTCTTTTCCAAAACATGGTTTTCCCAGACATTCCTTCCCAATTGTGACGCATGGAGCGAGCGTGTACGGCTTACAGAGATTTAAAATACTCTGTGGGGAGGGTTGGCTGAGGCCCCCCTCCTCCTCCTCCTCCTCCTCCTCCTCAGTCACCAGTCACAGAGTCAGACATACAGGCTGTCCTGCTCACCCTTCCTATCGGTCCTCTAATTTTATCTTCACCACAGAAGACGTACTCCCCCACCACACTATCACACTGTCTGGTGCTATCTGAGGCTCCTTGTGATGACGCCGTGTGTTCGTTCTCTTTCCACTTCTTTCTGCTGGTGTCTGCCGTTTTATGAGGAATATAGAACAGACAAATCGTTAAATGTTCATCTAGATTATCAATAACCAATAACATGTCAAGTTTGTATTGGGAAAAGGTTTCCTCGCCATTGATTAAATCAATGTACGCAGTTAGCCGAGATGGGTATGTTGCAGAAAACCAGTTTATTTTGGAGCACATCTTTTTTTTTTGGTAAACAGCCGTGTCCCACCAGTTCAGGAGATATAAGGAAATAGCGTATTCTCTGAAGCCCGTCATGAGTCACTGCCATCAGCATCAGTCCACCACGTATCGTACACCCGTCTGCACGGTTCAGACTGCTGCGTCGTGTCTGTAACCTCTCCCTTTCTTAATTCAAATGGACTGGACACGGCGGGTGGAGATGGAGTTTGACAGACATCCCCCCCCCGCCCCCCACCGACTCCCTTATCAATCCATTATATTAGAAATACGACTTTTTAAGAGCATCCAGCCCCGACTGTCCCGTTGAATAAAGATGGGGATGCGCTCTGAGCGTGCCAGTGTAAATCAGGGAACTGTAGGAGCGTGGTGAGGAGAAGTCCGTAACAAGCTCTCAGACGAAGAGGGGGAGAGGAGGAATGAGGGGCTCTTTTTTTCTCATTGTGTGTTGTCTTGAAGCTTTTAAAGCCCCCAAGATTTCCACTGTGGTGACGTCTACCACTGTTTCAGACACTGATTTTTAGTCACTTCAAGTTTCCACACCTTCTCCTACCTCTTTCTCCTCATCACATCCTCTCTTTGGTCACTTCCTGAGTGTGTTGACCAGCTCTGGGAAAGGTTGACAAGGGGTCAAAGCACTGAGCAAAACACAGTGCAGCATTTAGCAGTCCCTCCCTCTCTCTCCCTCCCTTCTTCCTTCTCTCTCTCTCTTACCCTCTCTCGCCCTCTCTTTCCTCTGCTTCTCATTTCTCATTGAATGTTTATTGCTCCCTCCTCCCCTCTTTGGAGGTGTGTCCATCAACATCTGGAGAAGCAGGGCCGCTCAGTGACAACGGGAGCTCATTCACTCTCTCTCTCTCTCTCTCTCTCTCTCTCTCTCTGCCTCGCTCTAGCGCTCTGTATCTGTGTTTGCCGTTGTGGAAGTCAGATTTTCACAGCGGGGAGATGTTGGCAGCTGACTGTGGAATGAGCTCACAGAGGAATTATTCTCAGGCTTATCAAGGAGACCATGGCAGCATCTCATTCTCCTCTCTTTCATCACTCTGTCCTTGTTTGAAGTGAATATCTTTGAAGTGAGCCTCAGCTGCGGGAGACTTTCTTTTCTTTTTTGTTCTTTTTGTCTGCCGGTGACTTCCCGAAGCGGTTTCTTCCACACCTGGTCCGGTGGTCAGTGAAAGTCTTTGCAGGGGATCCATCCTCCCCTCTCCTTGTTGTCGTCAGCGGCGTTCTCCCCTCCACCTGCGCTTCGGTGGAAGAGGCATTGAAAGTGATTTTGCGATGACGGACATCCTGGTGTCGGATGTAAACTTGAACTCGGTGTGCGAGCGTCTGGAGCAGCACTGCTGCGTGGACCAGAACCAGCACAATCTGTCCAGCCAGCCGCAGACCCCCGTGCTCAAGAGGCACACTAACACCGGGGCCAAGCTATGGGGCCGCGTCCGCAGCAAGCTGCTCAGACAAAAGGTCTCTTGACATTTTTATATATACACACACACACACACACACACACACACACACACAAGCTGTGTTTCGTCTTTTATCATTTGTTCTCTCCTGTTCATCACTGTGTCTCTTCCATCTGCCTCTCCTTTATGCTCAGCGTGTCCCTCTCACTGTGTGTGCTCTCTCTCCCTCTCTTTCCCTCTCTCTCTCTATCTCTCTCTCTCTCCCCCCATGTGTCTTTCTCTCAGTGCTGAGTTGACCATTGTTCTTCTCCGACCGCTCTGTTGACGGCAGTGATGTAGGGATGTAGTGCCGAATTAAAAGGTGGCTAAACTGGGACCTACCGCAACAGCAGACACAGTGAACAGACGGGATTTCTTTAGTTTAAAATAATTTCTGCTTTCATACCTCCTTAAATGATGTTATTCTTCATCAGCTCACAACTGTGAACAATACTGACTGTAATGCACGCTGTGAGTATTTGATACTAAGCATATGTCCACTGGTGCTTAGGTTACCACAAACACGTGTTTGCTGTTGTTAACATATTGATGAATAGCACTGACACTTGTAAAAGGCTCTTTGGCGACCTGGATGCTGGACTGAACCATGAAATCTCCAAGAGGTGAAAATCACCATCACTTTATAAAACCACTGCTTTAACGGATGAGACGATTACGATTTCCTCTCTGTTGTTTCTTTCCTGACACTTTATGTTTCACCCTTTCTCCATCCCACAGCCACCGATGAAGAGTACATGTTATGTCCAACACCAAATTGAGTGGTTTCAGTATCCGCTGAGCTCCCCCTGCTGTCTATTGTAAGCACGTCCTCCTGTGGCTGAGCTGATCTGACGCACCTTTGGCATTCCAAGCACGGTTGCCACTAATTAACTGTCACATTATCCCAAATAACCTGCGGAACACGTGTCCGGCATATTTGCATCAGATTGTAATTACCCAAAACGCATTGCAAGGGTAAAGTTTGTCAACTTTGACTTCTTTTTTTTCTTTTCTTTTTTGAAGACTTATGAAGCAGGATCTTGTTTTTAGCGTTCAAAGGCAGGAGGTGGGTGGTTAAAATAATGCAAACAAATGAGGGAGCAATTATAAGACTGAGGTTCATTCAGAAAGGGCAATTGTTGTCATTTGGTTAAAGCACGCAGGTTGGGCTGAATGACCCTTGTGTTGAGGGATCTGTTATACCAAGATGGGTGCACACACACACACACACACACACACACACACACACACGGCTTGGTGTGGCATCGTTTAAATGCAGGTTCTGGATTGTGACTCATGCGTGGGAGCAGGAAATGGGCTTTTTTTTTGATGCTGCTGCTCCAGATGCTTTTTGTATATGAAAGATAGAGAAGAAGCCCATGGCCTGTTCTTGTTCTATGCATTGCTCTGCACACGCAGCTAAAACTCTGACTCATTTCTTTATTTATTTTTTGCACATGTTTATTCAGCAGTCCTCCTCATCTTCATCGTGAGTGCATCGCCAGCATTTTGAGCTGTAATTTGTGCGCATAATGAACCGGTCGGGGACAAATAATCCAAGTGGAGAGTGGGCTTGACCTTCACTTCAGTGCTTCCTATTATTCAACGGGAAGGCTGACCACTGGTTATACTGGGCGGGATGAAACAGGGATTACATACTAAGCCCAGACTTTACTGCATCGAACCGCGGGTCGTGTATTGATCCGTTCTTCTCCCCTCTGTACACACATCTCCACGTCTTCCCCACCACCACCCCCCCCCCCCCCACCACCACCCCCCAGTTCACCAAACTACCCTGTGAAGTCCCATTCATCACTCATTTTCAATGAGCCTTTGAATGGCAGGTTGTATGAGGAAACTTGTGTTGCAGTTTCTCTGCGCTCGCTTGCCTTTTGATCCTATCAGCTCCCCCACAACTCCCCCTTCTTCTCCCCCTCACCTGCCTCCCTGCCTCCTCATGGGGGTGAACTCCGTTTGACGGAGGGCGAGAGGCGCTGCCGTTAGATCATCATCGGATACATAAACCTGACAAGGCTGCCTGTGGGTCTCTAGAACAAGCTGAAAATGTCAAAATCTGAAGTCTCAGGGGGAAAAAAGGGTTTTATATTCAGACAGGGCAGGTTGTACATGATAGGTTTTGCTGGTTTCTTTTTTTTCTTTTTAAAAGGGTGCAAAATCTACCCTGAAATGTGTCCTAAAATTGTAAAAACATGCACATGCTCATTATGAGGAAGAGCAACATTTGGTGTTTTTCAAATAATTATCAAAGGAGGCAGGGAAAGCAGACTTCAGGGTTGTTTGTGTGCATCTGTGGCATGTGTTGTGTTCCTAACAAGGTGTTGAGAGGAATGTGGATGCTAGAGGATGCGTGGGGGGTGGCACACCGGGGAGTTGTCCTCACTCCGTCAGCCTAACGTGCCACCTAATTAAGACACGGTGCGCCGAGATGGGAGGCTGGCTGGGAACACTAATTAGACTAGAAGCAGACATTAATGCATCGTTTGTGTCCCAGCAAAAGAACAAACGATGACAAAGCCGCTGCTTGGGTTGTACACAACGTTTTCTTTAGGCTGATGACCTGTTTGCACGGGCGGGTTTGGTTTTCTTTTCTTTATCGAGTTACAGCCAGCTTAGTTTCGGGGGAACAATGGAGCCGGCTTAGCCACGGAGGAGAATCCGATCGTGGCATTGTCATCCTCCCTCCGCCTCGCTCATCCCTCCTCTCGCCCCCGCTGCATATTAGCCCACAGCTGAAATCACGCTCTTCCATTTGAGTATGTTGATTAGTGCAGATGAGATATTTAAAGGGTTTCATCCCTCCTGCGTGGATAAAATGCCAGCCAGTCCCCTAATGGCCTTTTTTATATAGGCCACATAAATCTCCGTCTGTCCCCACCGGAGGGCAAAGCCTTTTTTTGGCCCCAATCCATCCTCTGTGCACAGGATCTGCGATTGGTTAATGAGCTCCGGGAGGGGAGCGGCAGGTCAGTAAAGCAGTCTCAGGTTGAGACCCACGATGCCCCCCTCTTGGATGAACCCAGCCTTATCGCGTCTGGCCGTATGCAGGGTGGCTTTAATCTTTGCAGGGTGATAAAAAGGCTTTAATCATCTAATTAGCTGGTGAGAGTTGGGCTTCTGGTTCGGTCACGCAGGGAATGTGAAACACAAATAGTCAAAGATAATCGGTTTAGGACTTGTTTTTGCTGTTTTTAATTTGTTTTTACAGATGTTGATATTCAGCAGTTTTCTTTTGGTCTAAAAGTCCAAAAACAGAAAGAAGTTGCTTTTAAAAATACATGTTTAGCTCATGGAAGTCCTCCAACTTTGTAATCATAACTCCCTAAGAAAGTTCAGGAATGTTGCATCAGAACCAAAAGCGATCGCCTCTGATCATCGTACCTGCTTCAAGACATCATACTCCACGAGTACACATTTGGAGAGATGATCTAATGGCTTACAAATGGTACGCGCTGTTATTGGTAAAGATCCCGAATGAGCTGAATAGTGAGGGAATGAGCTACGTCGCGTCCACAGGAGGCAGACGAGTGGAAAAACATGCCTGTAGATCGGTCCAGAACTAACATCAGGGGTTCATCAGAGGACAAAAATGTGACTTGGATGTCAGTCTCTTGATAGCATGTGTGAGCTTTGTCACCGCTGCACTAGATTAAATAAGATATGTGGTGGTTAGACTGTAGGACAATGGAACAAAGCAGTGTTTGCTTCTGGGACTTCACCATGTGGGTTTGTTTCCTATAATAGTTGAAGGCCTTGAATTATTAGTTCGTATTAATCAAGGGAAGCTGAACATCACAGAAAAATACAACAACAGGAAGAGTAAATCATTTTAGAGTACACTACTGAATACATTAAACATTCACTCTTTCTGTTCCTCAGTGTAGGATAGCTCGTGATTCTGCGTGCAGGCTGTAGGCAGGCTCGTGTTGCGTAAGTGTAGCACGCGTCTGTGTGATCACACACACACACACACACACACACACACACACTTTGCTCCGTGGAGACGCAACGGCTACTCCTCAAATCACAACCCTCTGTCGGTCCAAAAGGCCGCACCGATTGGCTCAAACAGGGAAGTGAGAGTGAGAAGGCAACATGGCAACCGAGTCAAAGAGCTCACACGGCCGTGGTGACATCAGCAGCTGTCGAGTAAAGAGACTCGCCGTTACGCGAATGTGGTTCATTTGTCTAAAAATAGTCGTACTGCTTGTATTCTATGAAGCAGATACACTGCAGCGTGGTGTGTTAGCATGGGGGGGGTAAAGGCTCAATCACTGCACAAACACTGTAATCCTGCTAGAAAACCACAGAGCCGTGCAGTTTGAGCTCCGTTCTAATTAGAGGACTAATAAAAAGCTCTCTGCAGCTGAATGAATATTTAATCAGCAGAGCTGCAATGGAGAACTGCGAAGAAACACAAAGGGGTGGGGGGGGGGTTGAAAAAAATTAAAAAATTTCATATCAAAAGATCATGTTTTGAATATTGTCACCAGCATGCGTTAACTCTCCAGCACAAAACAATGGGCTAATTAAGTGTGTTGGGATTTCATTATTAAACGATTCAGACATAATTTCAGTCACTGACTGTTTGGCACAATTTCTTTTTTTCCCTTGGATCAGCAATGAAAGATTTACACTCATTAACATATTACCATCTCATTGCATATGTGCATCTTTTACGTGTGTGTCAGTGAAGAATACCAGTATTCTGATAGATGGGTCCCTGTGGGCCCCCCAGTAGTACGATGGGCCGAACGTTTTCAAAAAGAGTTAATGTTTTTTGCATGGACGCTTTTTTCTGACAAACCAAGACCCCGGGTGCTGCTCTCCTGCTGTAGTGCTGCATGTGCTGCGTCCCTGGAGCCTCTTGCGTGCTTTGTAGAAATGTAAACCACTCCAGAGGGTTTCCAGACCTCTGGCCGTCCTGCTGTTGCTGTCAGTCCACATCCAGGCTGCAGGAGTCCACGTCACACGCCAGTGCAGGATGATGTTTGCTCAGCGGGCGGGGTGGGTGGGGGTGGACACTGCCAGCCAGTTCCTGTAGTGTAGTGGTTATCACGTTCGCCTAACACGCGAAAGGTCCTCAGTTCGAGACTGGGCAGGAACAGCACCTTTTTTATTCTAAAGAAAGCAGGTAGTACATTTATTTTGAGCAAAATAAGTCCAAGAGCACAGTTTGCTGATGTGTGTGAGCGCTGTTCTCGTCGTAATCTCTTCTCTTTTTTTTTTGCCACATTTTTTACGAGGGTACTCAAAATGAAGCCTCCAGTTTTATCTAATTTTCAGATGCGCTCTTAAACGATTATTTTCCTCCAAAAGGCCTGTTCGCCACATAGCGCTCTATATATCCTTTGAGAAGAGAGCTGAAACCGCTTCCTGTTCTCCCGTTCACCACGTGGCAGCTGAACAGCAGGACTTATCTTATCTGCTTTGTTCTGTCCCTGTAGATCAATATGGGCAGAGTGCAGCACGTCCTGGCCAACGGCTGTCGGCTTCTTTTGAAGCGAAGACTCGTGCTCGGGATGTATTCTGCTCTGCTTGAAGGGAAAGAAGCTGAAATCAATCATCAGTTGTCTACAGAATAGGGCCATGTCTCATGGCAGTCACATGCATCCTGTTGCATTTGGATGCTCAAACACACCAAGGGGGGGAGGGGGTGTGTGCACATGCAGGAGTTAGGTTTAGAAGAAACCTACACAGTGTTGAGAGAACGTAATGGACTGCACGGTAATCAGCTGAGCCCCAAACCTGCAACAGACATACAGTGTGAGCTGTTCCCAGAACAATAAGTTCCTGTATAACAAAGCAACACGCTGGTTGAGTTGCTCTTCCAAATACACACACACACACACACATGTATTTATTGCATTCTATATGCAAGTGTGCTTCTCGACTGGAATCGATACAAGTCAGCGTGTGCAACGATCCTCTAGATGTGAATATTTCTATGCTTTGCTCGGGGCTGCAGCCTCTTCTGTCGGTCCTACAAAGAGAGCTTTGCCACTGGTGTCCGAGCCACATTAGCCTCTAAAAAAATTCAATTAAAATAAAACCCACTGGAATGCACACACATACTATATAGTAGACACTTGTGTTCAAAATCCCCTTCAAACATTCTATGGATGAAAATCAGTCATTGCACTTTTCAGTGTGTTTTCAGTGTGAGTGAGAAGAGATGAAAGAGGACTAAAGCTGTGCTGGTTTCCTTTCTGCGGATCCTTTAAAGGGTCTTAAAAGGTCTCACAGTATTCAGTAAATAGGAGGGCCTTGGTGGTGGAATGGTTCCAGTGCACACTAGAGATGCATTGATATCAGATATCGGGCATATATATATATATATACGTATATATATATACGTATATATATATACGTATATATATATATACGTGTGTGTGTGTGTGTGTGTGTGTGTATAAATATATATATATACATACGTGTGTGTATATATATATATATATATATATATATATATATATATATATATATATATATACATACGTGTGTGTATATATATATATACATATATGTATATATATATATATATATATATATATATATATATATATATATATATATATATATATATATATATATATATATATATATATATATATATATATATATATATATATATATATATATACATACGTGTGTGTATATATATATACATATATGTATATATATACCAAAGCCCAGGAGGTAAAGACGTGAGGTTTTAAAATGTATTCTTTGCAGTCTTGTCGTACCTTATTTGCCTTAAAAACACCCTTAATTTCTTTGTGTCACTTCCTACGCTGTGCATGCCGTCCACTGTCAGTCAGATTTAGTTCCTGCTCCGTTACCTGCCGCCCTTTTCCTGCTGTCACTCAGGATAAAACCTCAAATCCTTTAGCCAACTGGACACATGCCACGTTAAGTCACAATTCATTTCCAAGAAAGCCGTCTCTTGTCATGCCACCCTTCTCCTGACTAATTCTGAGTGTAATATTTAGCATAAACTAAAGTCTGTCGGAGTCCTGCGGAGGCCTCTGTAGCCAAACTGTGTGCGCAGTCATCCCTTTCCCAGGAAATGAAAAGTTTTTTTTAAATTATATTTTTAATAAAAAAAGGAGCCCCGTTGAGGGTTTGGTTTCCAGAGGGGTCAATGAGTCTACCCACTGCCTGTAAAGGGCCCTCTTTGTTTTTACAACCCTTTTGCAGTATATTCATTTTTAATAATTTTATTTTTATTTTTTTAATTAGCAGCGAGTAATAGGAAGGAAGTAGGTGGGAGGGAGCAGTCTTTGTTTTTTCAGTGAGTCTACTTGGAGGGGTCACGGGAGGCATCGGCAGTGAGTCCTGGATCGGTGCCCAGGTCTCTTCTTGGCAGTAGATGTGTAAGGACCCGGTTGCAGTGATTACCTGTCCCTCGTCTCAAACCCAAACCCTGCTGGGAGAACAGGCTTTAACGATAATAGGAGCACGTGAAACCGAGGCCAAATGGCCTTTTTACGAGGTAATGAAGTCCTCTCACTGAGAACTTTTAATGATTGCAGCCATTGCCGACAACAAGAGAAGTGTGCTGCCCCCGTGCTCATCCAACAATCATTATTTTCCTCCAAGTCGAGCCCATCGGTACTCAGGGCTGTAATCACATAGCTGTGTGTAGTGCAAACAGCCTATAAAAAAAGCCATTGTGGCCTCACACGGCGGGCACACACACTCAAGGAGACTTAAAACAACAACATCATGTCTCAGAGGGCATCATGGGACAGGGGATCCAGAATGTGTTGCGGTGAAGTAGGCCAAGTGTCTGAGCCGATCCGGAGCCCATGCTGGACCCCCAGGAGACTGCAGAAGGTATATGTGGGGAAAGTTAAGTGGCATCTTTTCTTCCCAATGTAGACTTGGTGACTTTGTTGTTGTACAGCAGCAGTATCTGGGGACCGGCCACAAAGACGACTTTGGTCTGGTTTGCAGCAGCTAAAAGGTGGTCAAAGTGGATATTAATCTCAGTTTCAAGGTGCCTCGCCATTGTCAGTTGCAGCTTTGCGTTTTTTTGTTCCAACTTGGCCACGCACATGTCTGGTTACAGACACTCCTCTCAGTAAGGGCTTCTGCATGCATGCTTTAGGATTGTGTTTATCTTTATTAGTAGTGGGTATCACGTCATCACGAGTGTAAAACTGGGCCGGAGCAGCAGTTTCTTTTTCTGGCTTCCTTTTGTTGTTGAAGTGGAATAAATAGTCCCAATAATTTGTGTAGGGAAAGTGTTTTGTTGAAAACAAAAGTTACGGATGTAACTACGGTTCTATGAATCCTGCATGACCCCCAGAGGAAACCCCGTCACATTTGCTTGGAATAAAGCAAACAATTTTCCTTTTCTGGTGAATGTGTAGGTGGGGACTTTGTTGTCATGGTGACACTTGTCATCTGATGATTCATTTTTTCTCCTCTTTTTAAGGATATTAGGTAATGCGCCCTTATTTGGTCCAAATCCTAATGTCCTTCTGTCTCTGTTGTGTCTTTCAGCTGGATCCTCAGACTGTGCAGTCCAAGAACTGGCACATGGACGTCATCGAGATGAACGGGGTAAGACACAAGCAGCTCAGCTGGAGCTCACACTGACATGTATGTACATATTCTCATATGCAATGCAAGCTTCCCCTCATTGGTCGGTATCTTCCTACATCCCTGCAGGAAGTCCCAGTGAGATTTAGGATTCTCAAGGACAGCGATTTGTGTGCAAGCAGATTTTTTAAAAAGAAGGATTTTGTTGGTACAAATAATACACATCTGTTTGGCGATCATGTTCACAGTCAAATCTAAATGTTTAGCTGTAAGACGTTGGATATTAAATATATATTCAAAGTCAAAACCTCTAATCCTCAATGCAAACAAAGCCGGAGAAGTGGCTTGTGAGGGTCCCCGGGGTTCACTTCTGGCTTCTCGGAGCGAAGGCGTTTACTTCAGCTGTGTTGTTTGTTCATCTTCAGATCAAAGTGGAATTCTCCATGAAGTTTACGAGTCGGGACCTCAGCTTGAAGAGAACGCCGTCCAAAAAACAGAGCGGGGTGTTTGGAGTCAAAATCAACGTGGTTACAAAGTAAGGGTGTTTTGGCAATTGAGTCCAAAAAATGTGCAAAATGTTCTCACATTGTTGTCTATCTGAATATAAATTGTTGTATATCTGAACTGGAAACTAAAATCCCTTTCGAGTTGAACGCAGACAACACAAAGTCCCAGAATTGTTTTCATGGCTGCAATGCTGAATGTGTAAACGGGGAGCTGTAACTTCTGTTCCCGCCCACAGGCGCGAGCGCTCCAAGGTGCCTTACATTGTCCGCCAGTGCATTGAGGAAGTGGAGAAGAGGGGGATTGACGAAGTGGGAATCTACAGGATCTCAGGGGTGGCCACTGATATCCAGGCCCTCAAAGCAGCATTCGACACCAGTAAGACCCCGCTCACCGCCTCCTCTCACCACCATCACCAGAACTGACTCTAGCTTTCAACCAGCACTGTGTTGTGTCCCGTCAAATAGTAGAACGCCACGTCAGTCATAAAGCTTTTGACTATTTTGTCTCTCCATACTTAAAGAGTTAAACAAATAAAAACACAGGAGGACGTGCATCTCATAAAGCAGGATGGATTGATACAGTTATTAAATTAGAGGCGCATCTGTTCTGAGAGTGACGGACGTCAGAAGCGCCTCCTAAGAAAGCTCTGTAGGGATTGGCTGTAGCACTCTGTAGAGAGGAGACTTGTGGGAACTGACTGTTAGGAGAGGCCTGGACAGATGATGATGATGATGATGAGGAGGAGCAGCAGCTGTCAAGTTTCTTTCCGTTGCATCACAGTTTCTCAGTCCCGGCAGTGTGAGGTATCACCTTTTCATTCTTGTGGCGCCTGGACGTGGGGTTATTGCGAGATTACATCGTTCCAGCAGACGGCAGCAATGTTATTGTTCGTCTGTAATAATGTTGCACATTCGCTTTTCTAATCTTTGTTTGTGTCCGACCTGTAGATACCAAAGACATCCTGGTGATGCTGAGCGACATGGACATAAACGCCATCGCAGGCACGCTGAAGCTTTACTTCAGGGAGCTGCCGGAGCCTCTGCTCACTGACCGCCTCTACCCCGCCTTCATGGAGGGCATAGGTGCGACCTTTAGGCCCCCGGAAGTGTGTGTTTGTCATCAGCGGCGAGTTCAGTTCGCCCAGCTGAAAGAGATAAAGGGCTAAAGTCAAAAAGCTGGCTCGCTGTAATTGGATCTGACATCTTTTTATTTATTCTTTCCCTCGCAGCGCTCTCGGACCCGGCAGCCAAGGAGAACTGCATGATGCACCTCCTGCGCTCCCTACCCGACCCCAACCTCATGACCTTCCTCCCTCTGCTGGAGCACCTCAAACGGTACACACACATTAACCCTGAGACTCATTACAGTGTAGACCACACGTCTGTCAAAATGTAACCAAATGTATTGCTATAATCAGGAACCATTACTTAATTACTTATTATTCTTGAACTATCCCTGTTCAACTTACTCCAATGATTCCACCTAATATCTACCTTTTTATGCATATAAAGGGGGAATCCTTCAGACTGCTTCATGCCTCATTCTTTTTGTCATGTAATCCTAATTTTTCCAAACATCTCACAGGCAGAGGGGCCTGTTTCAGTCAGATAGCGGGGTCCTGAAATATGAAACTCATTTGACATGTTTTATATTAATTCACTTGAGGTTATCAATGGCCCTTTTGGACGACTGACAGGTGTGAGAATAAAAGAGCCCAACACCATCTTTTGCATCTTCGCGTTCCCACCCGAAAGCTTCCGTGTGTTAACCCCGTCCTCGCTGACTGACGGGTCTGTTTGTCGCTGTGTTTGTGTTCCTGCAGGGTGGCTGAGAAGGAGCCCGTCAACAAGATGTCCCTCCACAACCTGGCCACCGTGTTTGGCCCCACTCTGCTCAGGCCCTCAGAGTCCGAGATCGCGAAGGGACTGCACATCACCTCGGCCTCTGACATCTGGTCACATGACGTGATGGCGCAGGTACCTTCTTCACACAAACGCGCTTGAATTTTGCCGCGTAGGCAGTGTGCAGCGTGCAGATGTCCTCGCTCGCCGCACATGTTTTTTCTGGATGATTTTATCTCCCACGTCGCTCAGTGACCCATGTCACTGCGCCCGACTCTCCCAGCTGTATTTAGGCTGCGAGCCGACCCTTCATCTCTACTGAGGGATCGGTTTCCTGTGCACAAATGTCTTTCCTCGACAGAATAAACAATATCCGGAGTAAATCATCATAAATGGGGCGGCATGCACATGCAGGAGGCCCCCATCTGTCCATTACAGTGAAGCCGAGTGTTTGTATTGGGGCTTTTTTAAATTCTAAATGTTTATTGCAGAAGTATACAGAACGTCAAACACCAAAGATGCTTCCGCTGCCATATCCTGAATATAATCTCATAATGGGGACATGATTGATTCTCCCTCTTGTTATTAAAAGAACCAATCTAGCAATAATAAAGACATTCCTGGGCATGTTTCAGAGGATACGATCAATTCCACCAACTCACAAAATACACCTTTTCGGAGTAGTAACATACATATTTTATCTTCAGTTACTCTCTAGCAACTCTTTGTCATGGCAGCAGCATAAAACAAACAAATCAAATGACATATGCCCGTCTGATGAGACTGATTCACATGATTTAATAAAGCTAATATATTATAGACTGTTGTATCTTTCATGGGAGTTAAACATAAACTGCAATGAACAAAAGTGAAATACAGCTCGAGAGAGAGTTAACAGTGCAATGCAAAACTTCCTATGTGCTAAATGAGGCGGAGGACCAACGTCAAATCAGCCAACCCTACTTAAAATAATTCTCAGCAATTTTTTTAATTTCACACAAAAAACATCAAAAGCATTTAAAAAAAAGCCACAAGAGACTGTTCTGCAATGAGCTTCATGTCTTTCTGCTTCCCAGCATGCCGTACAGTTTAGGGAAAAAAGTAATGAGGATCTCAGAGACACAGTTATGAACCAATAATAAGTGTACTCCTTCATAAAAGGTAATACATTACAGTCTGACTGATATCTCGCAGATCACAGGGGCCCCAGCATTACATACCTCAATATCAGGTTAATCAGGTTAATTTGGATTAAAATAAAAGGAATTTCTAATCAAACAAACTTGTTTTCTCTCTTCCCAGGTCCAGGTGCTGCTGTATTACCTGCAGCATCCTCCCATTTCTTTTGCCGAACTGAAGCGCAACACGCTCTACTTTTCCACTGACGTTTAAGCCCCACCCACCTCCCTCAGGGCGCCATCTGGAGAGGAGGGAGTGAGAGACTCCGTACAAACCCCGGTCCTCGCCGCTCGGTCCTCCTGCCTCACCTCTCCTCCCAGCAGGCAGCTCATCTCGACTGTACAGCCCCCCCTCCCCACCCTCTCTCTCTCACACACACACGCACATCCCTCCTGCCTGCACCCCCACCTCCCATACACACACACACAGACCCCAGTCCTGGAAAGAGACGTAGCCGAGCTTGAGGGAGGTGGTGAAGGAGATTTCCCGGTCGTCTACTAGTCACATGTCATGTCCTGTTTGTAATGTGATGAGAGCGGAGCCGGCGGCCGCCTCCCACCGTCAAGACGATGGGGCATTCTTGGACCACGCGGGGGAAAGATCGGGGGGCCTCGGTCCAGCACGGCGGGACAGGATCAAAAGCGTGTGTGTGTTGATCTCGGAGACCAGTCGACTCAGCATCCAGCTTCTTCTTCTTCTTCTTTTCCTGATCAGAGGCATTCCAGAAAAATGGCATTTATATGTTCAATAGTTCTGTTCAACAGCTATTATGTTTCCATTTTCCGTCTTTCTGGCTTTGTGCATGTGGTGGAGGAGGCCGGGGGTGTGTGAGCGACGATGTGGTCCGACTTGAGAGAGTGAGTGTTTAAGGGACTATGAGAACTTGTGAGGTTTAGAAGTGGCTGGGAAGCCATCCTGATATAAATGGCTGGTGATGCACCTCTCTACTGACAAACGAGAGAGAACCGCCCTCCACAGTGAGTCTTGGCCAAATTAGCCCTATTTATTTTAAATATATATGATATGTGTGCCTGTACAGTTCTGTGCAACTAGAGAAATGCTCTAAGGAGTCTGTTTTTTGAAGTTTATTCAGGTAGTGGTGTAATTTGTAGGCTGACTTTTCTCATTCACCATGTCCATGGTTGGTAAGCTGTACTGGGGAAAACAACAACAGATCAACAGGAAGTCTGGCAGTTCATTTTAGCTCACTTTGTAGAGGAGAAAGAGCACTCTGAGACACGAGGGTTTTTAAGGGGAATAAACTCAAGGAATGGAACATTTAGCTTCTTTTCTTTTCTTTTTTCTCGTTGTTTCATTGCAAGCCTGTTCCAAGTGTCTTACTGCACCGTTATAATCTATAGACTTGATTTGTGTAGTTGCCCTCATTGCATGTTCAGCTTGTCAATCAAACCAGGCCCGGGTAACACAAAGGTAGGTCGTGTCTGCAAGGCCCTCGCTCAGACTGGCAAACCCATCTCTGCTCTGTACGAAGCCAACCTTTCTGCTATCAAGCCTGCGACATATCTTAAAATACTGTAAGCACTGCTAGATGAGTACTATTTGATATTTTTAATATAAGATTAAAATGAAATAAAAAATGTTGTATTTTACTTCCATGGAGAAGAGTTCCAATATACTATAATATTGAGACTAAATGTCAATGTGAACTCCCCCCCCCCTTTTTTTTTTTTAGTAAAATAAAAGTTACCAAAACACTCTCACTTTGTGTCTGTCTGTTTCTATAATACTGTCTCTGTGGAAACCATGAATCAATAACAGCTAATAATGATACAACTAAATATGACAGCATAACTTCCATATCAATGTTGATTCTGATTAAATATCTATTTCCATAGCACATTTCAAAACAAACTTATAACGTGGTTTACAAGAAAACAAAACAGGATATGAAATTGTTTAAATAGTGGAGATATGAAGCATATGACGATTAAGATGTATAAATCAGACGGTAACTCTCCACTGCATTGTAATGTTCATCTACAATTCATCATTTTTATGTTTTATATGTTTCTCCACCAAAATCATTCAATACATCATCTCAAACGGAAAGATTCAAGATTCATCCGGAAAAATTAAACCACATTGGGTTATTTACAGTGTCAGATCTTTGTATGTGGCACCCCCTGGTGGTCAATTGAATGCACTTGTTTCCTCAGGCAAAATACATAAATCAGGAGTAAAATGAAAGCATTTTGAGCATGTTGCTTTAAAATTCCAAACTCTACTTATAAACCCTATATATATATATATCTTAACATTTTTTTTAAATCCGCACTTACTGAGCGTATCACTAACACACAAGAGTTTCTATCATGTGTTACGCATCAGTGCAGTAAATATTCAGGATATTCCAATATTTATGGCAGGCCAAACCTTCTGAAATCTGCAGATTTGTATGTTATACTCCTGACAAATGACACCTTTAGGGATCGTTCTGATACGGTGGCAACCAAGGACATTCTTCAGGACATTCTTCATTTCTCAGATGTGTGTGATATTTGCTAGGAGGGATAATAAGATGGACACGAATGCTGTTGTCCAAAAGAACTTTTTCTCCTGCATTAAATAATATCAGTCACTGCACACAGATGGTACCCGCTGGGCCTTTAGGCCCCAGGCATGTGCCTCTAGGCCCAATGTGTAACCAACCATCAGAAATTGCGAGCCACCTCTAGTTGGTGTCATGTTGTTCTGCGTGTTTTGGTAGATTGCAATGCCAACTTTTAAGCAAAGAGCGTCACCTACCGTACGTATGCAGTTGACATTATTCTGGCATCCACTTTGTCACTGCTTGTGTTGACTATAAAGATTCTAAAAAGTGTGGTATTGTGCTGCATGTTCAGACGGCTGCTGTGTGGCCTCGATGGTTGATGACATGTTGGAAGGAGAAGTTACACAGAACTGAGACGACATCTTCTCTGTGCTGACTCTCTGAGGTGGAATATTCTTCTCATTACTGGCTGCGTTGTGGTTAACGTTGAATAATTGAAAACATGAAACATATTTTGAGTTCAATAGCCTCTTTAGCTTCTTCATAAACATCCTGAAAATGCCTTAAATAGTATGGTGTGTTTTTAGTATGTGGTGTTTTATAGACATCCAGTCACCATTCAGTCTGATTTACACAGAATATCATTGTCTCTGATGTGCAGAAGCTCAGAATTGGTCAGCCCACACTTTATAACAATGAGAATATTGTTTGCAAAACATATTCAAAATAATTCATCATAATTATTCAAAATCACATTTCTTCATAATAAGGGTAGGACAGGACATATATTGTATTCATCCCCAGGGGGAAATTTGGTTGTGGCCGCAGCAATCAAGTTACATAAGACATTTAGGAAAATGTAATAATACAAATGCAAAAATGAAAATTATATGAGGTGTACAACTAACAGCTGCAGGGAAGGGGAAGTCCATTGATGAATTAAATTATTTTGGTCATGATACACTTTATAACGGTGAAGATATTGACTAATCCTCCCAATAACAAATATTCTGCATATAAGTAGATTTCTCAATAATTACTGCTTTAGTACAACCCAAAGGCGACCCCTGGTGGTTCAACCGAGGTGTACTGCGCTACACTGAATTATGAAATATTTGTTCCTAATACAAATTCACAATAATTAATCAAAAGCACATTTCATCAATTAGGAGCACATTGGTGTATGAAATTAATTTGGTCATCCTACTCTTTATTACAGTTAAGCTATTGATTATTTCTTCCAATACAAATTCCCTATAAGTATTCATAATGAATCAAAAACACATTTCATCACAAATAACAGCTGTAGTCGAACAGGGATGAGCCGATTGATTTATGAAAGGATTTTGGTCAACAGTTGGTGAATATTTTATCTTCACGATTGCACTTTGCACACGGTCTCTACGCATTCGTCTCACAGCTGGCCGCATTTTGAGACCAATGTTAATGACCGAGTGAGAATGTGTATCTTGCTGTGAATAAATGTGGCTGTTAATAAACATTCACCCTGAAGATGGCGCCAAAATATGCTTCACTGTACCCAATTCCTCACTTTTTAAAAGTCACAATTCCTTCACAATACTCTTTTTTTTCCCCATGAAAGTACCTTTGACCATTATCCATTTTTTAGGCATGGATGCATCTGGTTCAGCGTTGTCATCTTTTAGTGCAGCGTGCACATTAATTTCATCTCAAATATCAACATTTGCAAATGTATAAATAAACGCAATATAGTCTTTATTATGGAATGGAACACATTCCAGCCCTTGATGATTTTATTATTTGATCTGACGATGCTTGGTGAAGATTTTGGCAAATTTACCAACACATTGATTTGACCTGATTAAAGCCAATCCCAGATGTGATACCATATTATTCCAGTAGGTGGCGACTTTAACCAACTGAAAATGCCGAGACTAAATGCACCTTACATTATGCCCTCTGTCTTGACTGCTTAAAGAGGAGAGGATTACTTGGAAACTAGTTCTGTAACTAAAACCGTATTCATGGGATTATGTTCGTTATGTTGATAATCAAAATCCCTCATTAACACTTTTATTGTTTTTTGCAATCAGTCAGTGGACATTGTATTTATTTTTGTATAAAACATACTGAAATCCGTAGGAACACATATACAATCAGAAAAAAACGAGTTTGAAATGCACACATGCTACAAAAGATTAAAATGCACACAACTTACAAAGGCTACATGTTTATATGTGTTTCAACCTTTACTCGAGTGATCTGGTTCAAAGATGAGCGTCAGAAGTAATACATTTCCTCCATGACTTTTGCAGCGTCAAGATACATAATCAGACTTACTCTCTCTTACGGATATAATTTGATAGACATTAAATGATTCTACTAAGAGCTTTATGATAGGGAAGTTTTTTCTTTTTTTTCATAATATTGAAATAATATCAAAGTAGCACATCCTCTATGGTCAGAGGATCCACATTTTCATGGCATATTCAACAGCTTTCCTGCAACTTCCTCTCATAACCAACCAAGTCACCCTGTATTAACATAGAGGAAAGGAAAAGTGTAAATGTGTGCTTATTTAAGGCTCCACCACACACCTTTATCACCACCACATTCATGTAGTCTTTCATATAATATGTTATATGTGATCAACACTGTAACAAATGTTTACCCCCTCACAGCTTTTATTATGTTGTAGTTTCTCTTGGTACGGCGACAGCAAGCAAGTAAGGTAAATTGCATATCTATGTATGTATATATATGTAGGACATTTTAACAGTGCATACACATTACAAAGTCATATACAGTATATATATATATATATATATATATATATATATATATATATATATAATTAAGACGTTTAGATTGTATAAAGCCTTACTTAATAAATCAAATCAATCTTGCTGCTTTTACACTACTAGAAAGTGATCATGAGGCTGTAGAATGGTTTCCATTGTAAATCCTTTCTTTAATCTAGTGAATTGACATCACTGGCTTTCTCTTCTACACACAATCTCATCTCAGACGTATGCGTTTCGACCGTAGTTGCTGGGGACAGACTGAGACATTGCCACAGTCGACACCACGTGTCCTCTGGAGGGATGTGTATGTATGTATGGATATGGACTGGAACACAAAAGACGCCTTTCAGTCCAAGGTTTATGCAACATATTCTATATACTATATGATCAAATGCTTCAGCTACACATACTCACATTTTTTCCTTGGGTGTGTTGACTTTGCAAGCACACATCAGGCATGTTCCTCCACAAATGGCGAGTGTGGCTGAAGACCAGCCGATGTACAAGCCCTCTCCAATCTCATACCTGTGACGCAATGACATTGAACATATATGTTCCTGTGTATTATTAATAAATCATAACAGCAATGCCGCTCTGTGCCATTCAGCTATTGTTCTGTTTCTTTTCAGCTCGGTGACATAGTGATGCAGAGAGTATTGACTTACTTTGTCCCTGGATAAAACTGGTCAAAGAACTGCTGTGTGATGTTGGCAGCATACCAGGATACAGCAATCATGGTGGAAATCCCTACAAAACACAAAACATTGTTTACTTTAGGCAAAGTGGGACGTTTTTTCAATGCAACACACAGTAACGAGCTGAGATAACACGAACGAGGTCAAAATGGGGTTTTATAGACCGTAATAATAGCAAAGAGTGTTTTGCTTGTGGACACAAAGGTCCCTGAGATTACTCACTGCAACACGCTTTGTGTTTTACATCCTGAGACATATTCTCACAATCCAAATACCATGAGCATCAGCATGGTTGTGACTAAGGAAAACTTTTTGTGCCAGACATTATTTACCTTTCTAGCTGTTTAGTGTTTGTGATTGTGATTCATCAGTTATTTTAATGTACTATAAACACGGGGACCTTCCTTCATCAAGCACAACATGTTTGACGTGACTTCGGACCAAACATTTTCTCGTGCTTTTCTTTTTGTTCCACGGACATGACATCCATCTCCAAGTCTTTACCCTGTAGTAAAAAGAACACTCCTCCAATCGCAGCGATCCTTCCCTTCAGGACGTAGTTTTCTCCTCCTATTTTGGAGCACTTCATTCCAACAAGAGTAGCCACGAGCCCGAACGTCCCGAACACAATGGCAGCGATCATGAGCGCCCTGGAGGCCTGAATGTACCCTGTGTGCAAAACATGAAAGAATATGAGGATATATGCGCTTGGAATTAGGGGTGGGACAATACAGAATCATATTGCAGATTGCTATTAAAAAAACTCACAATAAATTGAACTCGGGGATTATGCATCATGTTCAAAAAGCTGTCTATCTCTGTCTTATAGCTTGATTAAAAATAAATAAATAATTACATAAAGAACATACTTTTTGCTATTGTTTGTCTTTATCTTTTATTTATGAAGGGGGACCATATAATTTATATTTATCATATTTAAGATGTTTTTCACTTAAAACAATATTCACTAGAAATATTCATATTCTATGATAATTGGGATAATATTGTGAATGATAATTGTTTTGGCAATTCATTGTAAAATACAATTCTCATATGGTCCCATGCCTATACTTGTAAGATCATGTTACACATGAATCTATATATGTACAACATAAACAAATCAAATGCATAGTTGCATTATTAAAAGCAAGCGTCACTTGTTCTTATTGTGGTAGAAATGAATGCTTTAGCCACAGAGATGACATTCAGCATTACAGCAGGACGAGGCTCCTGGCTATGCAGGTGGGGCCCCCACAGGCTCCCTGATGGTGACCCTGGTCCTCAGAGCGCAGCGGGGCCCTCAGACAACGCCAAAGGGCCCCACCTGGTTCAGATAGAACTTCAGCCACAACACTTAACAAATGTACTTTCTTTAACAGATCCAAACATCCAGCATTTTCCAAAAACAGATGTAGTCACAGAGGTCACACAGGTTTGATTCCTCACTAGTACGCCAACCTTTTAAAGCCCCCTCTTGACAAAACAGAAATATAAATGTATGTGTGAAGTGAACAGCATGTTTATGCTGTGATGAGATGAGTGCTCAAGCCTCGGGCGTGTTTCATGTCCTATTCGGCACTTCAATTGATGCCTTAACAGTAGTTTTCACCACAGTAGTTGACAGTCTACAAGAAATAGGAATGACTAGTCTCAAAAATTTCTTTTTATTATTGTGGGGCAGGGGTGTGGTTAAGCGCAGCTGCAGAGGGGGGAGAGCGAAGGGCGGCTCAGGGAACAGGTGCGGGCAATCGGGGAGAATGAGCCGCACCTGTGGCTGTGTGCGTGTGCATGGATTTAAACCCCGCAGTAGCGGCAGCAGGGGTTGGATACCAGAGGCAGAGAGTGGCTTCCAGGTGGGTGTTGCTAATAAAGATCCTTAAATCAATACTCTGTACGAGTGGTCTGTGGGTCGTGTGGCCGTAGATTCCCTGGGAACGAAGAACCCTGTCACAATTATTTTATGGGTATTGAGTTGGTCTGGGTTCACTGGGGTTGTGCTTATCATATCTCAAATTCCCCGGCTGTAATACAGATTATAGCCAGTACAGTAGATTGCTCCTGATATGCTTTTAAAGGTACACTAAGATGCTGTCGAAATCAGAGTAAACAACGGCAAATAAGAACACTCCGGAGTTTGAGCAGTGGTATAAGATTTGGGTCAATTCAATGAGAATCATTTTGAGTCTTATTGTACAATACATTCTCACCCTTTTAGACAAAGTAGATGAATTACAATGTATCGTTTGTTTTTTCCTGACATGACGTTTAGACTATATTGCTTGAGGAATACAGTTTATCTCGTTGCAGTCTCCAAAGTCTCTGATTCCTTAAGTGGGTGGATTAGCGGTTAAGCCAGATAAGAAGTAATCAACACAAATTAAACTATTTCTGTCTTGGCTACATACCATTAAGTGCAAGCAAAGATGGAAAGTCCCGGCAGTTGTGAACTCCTGTAGAGTCAGTTGCACAGGACATCCACAGGTTTTCATAGATGGTTGACGTGGTGACAACGTTACCGTCCACTGACGAGACCTTCCAGTATCGATTTGGAAGGGCGATCCCAACCATCAGCCAGGCCAGAAACCCCAGAAAGAAGGCCGAAGCTTCCACTGTTGCATTCATACTCCCTTGTTTCTTGTGTCCAGTCGTGCAGTTATCCAGAGAGAGAAACACTTAATTCAAACGTTGATGCCGAGCTATCGTCCTGCGCAAACGTGTGGATTTGTTGGCCCCAAATTCTCAGTTTGCCAACCCAAGAGCGAAGACGTTACAGAAAACCACAAATCAATGATTCATTCCAAACGGCTCACTTATGGTGGCATCTTTTATTCTCAACGCTATTGAACCTTTTCAAAGAGGGCTTTTAGGGGTGAGGGGGCATCACAGCACCAGGTCTGTTGCCCATCAGATGAACCTGTCTGCTTGTCTCACAACTGAGCCCAAAAGTCTCGTTTTCCTTTGTTTTACAAAAGTATATCAGACCGTTATTATCATGGGGAGGAAATACCACGGAGGCCACACATGAACAAAACCTTTGACTTGACTATTACACATTTTTACAACCTAAACACAAGAACGGCTTTACGTCAAAGTGGACTTTCTGGACACTTCTAAAGACAGTTTCAGTGGTTTTGTAATGGCTGCCATCAGGAGGAGTACACTGCCTCAACAAGAACTAAGAACAACTTGGCTTTCCTGTACATGCAGTTCCCACTGCATACTGTATTTACTGTATTTAAAATGACTTCCACTCATATTGATTTCTTTGGCTCGTTGATTATGAAAAAAGTGAGCATTGCTTCAGGAAAGGAACCTTTTTTGTGACAGATTTTATTTTGTTTAAGATTGAGCAGTGAAGTAACCTGTCATTTTGTAATTGAATGAAACTTAATAAAATGTGTGTCCACTGCCCACTGATATCTATCTATCTATCTATCTATCTATCTATATATATATATATATATATATATCTATATATCTATCAGTGCTCACTGGGTGTCCAACATCCAACATGTGCTTTGCATTAAGTACAATGGCTACACTTACGGATAGTATAAAAGGAAGCACCTGTACAGGATACTCTTACGGTGCTACATTACTGCTTGTAAGGTTTATGAGTTTGTTTTTGTTTTATTTACACTGTGTTCAACTAAAAATATAACGGAATCCAGTACAATATGTTGCCATATATATTCATAAACTGGATGTAAAGTCCTCTCATACAACCTCAGCCTCAGCTTTACCGAGCTATTGTATTACTGCTG
The DNA here is from genome assembly GCA_023566465.1 of Cottus gobio. Lineage (NCBI taxonomy): Eukaryota > Metazoa > Chordata > Actinopteri > Perciformes > Cottidae > Cottus > Cottus gobio. Next base: position 14,351,120 of record CM042229.1, on the reverse strand, counting down.
ATTACAGCACAAGCACTGCATAACATATGTGTATTATTTTATTCATTTATATGATTATGTATAAGTATTAAGATTCTAAGAAGAAAAAAAGACAAGCCGTAATCAGATAGTGTGACAGAGATTAAAATGGACTATCAGAGAAAATCTGAATGCATGTAAATAAATATTAATAGCAGACTTAGTAAATTGTTATTAATTACTAGTAATAGTCACACACAGTTTTATTTTCAGCAGATACAAAAAAAGTGACTTTTCTAAGATCTTGTACTGTAACAATCACTACTTCTACTTTAACTTACCTGGGAGAGCCAAAAGGGATGGAAAGTCCCAGCAGTTATAGATCCCTGTTGAATCACTCGCACAAGACATCCAGAGGTTCTCATAGAGTGTAGAGGTTGTAATTACGCTGCCTTCTGTGGTGGATTCTTTCCAATATTGATCTTCTAGTGATATAAAAAGCATTATCCAACCTGAAAAACCTAGAAAAAGTGCTATAACTTCGATGATCTCTTTCATCTTTAAAGTAATCTTTCATTAATAATTAGCAAAACTAATAGATAATACCTCAGTGAGCTCTATTCACAACTGCTGCATCTGATATACATTTTGGGAGTGTGAGAACTGAACAGATTTTTTTTTTACCCTCATGCACTCAAACCTGGACTAATTTGAATATTGCTTTGTTGGCTCTAGCTACATTATAAGTCTGCTATTCCCGCCCAAAATTCATGACATTTCACGTGCTTGACATGTTACCATAGAAATGTAAGTATACAATGAGTTTTTTTTTTTCTTCCTCTTTTGATTTGCAGTGGAGTTATAGACAATCTCTTGTAAATAGATATCACGGTTTCAAATCCATGGGCCAAATGGCTGGAATATAATTTGGCCAGGGTTGCTTTTATGTGCCTTTGAAGCTTTTTCAGGAGCCAGTAAACATTCCAGTTCATTGTTTTATCAGTAGAAGTGTTTTAAGAAGCATTGCCGTCATAATTGCAAGATATGTTCTAACTATATGATCAGGACGAGCAGAGAAAAGTTTAATGATGTGATTTGTGCAGTGATATTCTTATTGTTCTGAAGGTTTACTCTGTGGGTATCATTCATCTGCTTTTTGTTTGCTCGCTTCATCTTGTCCTCCTGCCTGTATCCCCTTTTTTAGGAATTGGTAGCTTGTGATTGTAGGGATGTCATTTAAGGTTCTATAAGCAAACACTAATGTGAAATACTGAATAGCGAGCAAAGCAAAAATGAAAGCTGGGCAACGTGGGTGATTTATTGAAGGCAGAAAGTGTCTATTTTAGTATTGGTTAAGCATTAACGAGAGATACGGGACAAAAGATACGTTGAAATTCTTGCTCTTTGTACGTACATTGTACTGTGGCATATATATGTAACCTTGATGAAATGTTGTGTTGACATAGTACAATGCTGTCCCCTATAGAAGACCAGGCTGTTCTAACACACCCTTATAATTGATGGGCTGTCTCTGTAAGCAACATATGGAAGGAAGCAAACAGTCGAGATCTAGAAGTTCTGATCTACTTATGTTTGGTCTTTACAAAACCTTTGCAAAAGTCTCTTCGATACTGTGTGAAGATGACTTTAAAAGTCCAACAGATGTTTACCGTTTGTCTGAGTCTACGAGTTTCTAAGAAAGTTCCCCATTTACAGTCGGTATCTTATCAAATGTGAATTCTCTTTTGACACCCAGTAATTTAAAGCACAGTTCAAAGTACTGTCATATACTTGAACAGACATTCAGCCTTTAAATCATAATCTTATGTCTGTTAATATTTTATTTTCTTGCCCTTCCCTCACTCTGCTGAAATATAGTTTTGACCGCATTAACCTCCCGGCTTCATGGAAAGTTTAATACAACCTGGTTTGTCAGGCTGTGACACTGCTGTGACCATAAGTCAGCACACAGGGACACGTCAACTACTTAACTGAGAACAAATACATGTTTCTGACGGCGTTAGGAGGATTTTATTTTGAACTTTAAGATAATGCATGACTGCATGCTTTAGCGGAAAATAGTTTAGCAATTTTTCATTTTAAAATGTTAAACTGCATTAAAAATTATTTGTTATAACAATTCTTTTTATTCTTTTTATTCTATCTTTATTTTATCTTTATTCTTTGTTTTCTGTGAATTCCCTGTAGTAGCTGTAGTAGTAATAGTAGCTGTAGTAGTAGTAATAGTAGCTGTAGTAGTAGTAGTAGTAGTAGTAGTCTTCCTTCAATAGCAAACTTGTCACTATATAGTTTAATTTAGTGTTTGCAGGTGAACTCTCAAGAGTTCCCACAAATACTCCCAAAAATACATTCAAAGGCTCACATTTTATTGCAGTTCTTGTGTGTGTGTAGCAGAGACTTTTCCCAAGAACAGAAACACTAGTGCTGTGCTTCAACATTTGTAAGCATTTTTACTTAAATTACATAAATTCTTCTTAAATCTAAACTGAAAACACATTTGGAAGAAGTGAGCAGCTGCTGTAGTTGACCATTTAACGCATGATATTGACCATGTAACATATGATATTGACCATGTAACATATGGTATTGACCAAGTAACATGGTATTGACCATGTAACATATGATATTGACCATGTAACATATGATATTGACCATGTAACATATGATATTGACCATGTAACATATGATATTGACCATGTAACATATGATATTGACCATGTAACATGATATTGACCATGTAACATTGCTAACATGCATTAGCATCCTGATGTGGAGCAGAGCTGTGCGTGGCTGTAGACTCATAGTCTTGTTCAGACTTTTTTCTTTTCACAACTGTTTGATAAGTGCAGTCTTCACTTAATTATTAATAATAATGTCAACTATACTATTTAAATTTCATAAAAATAAATGATACGTGCTGGCAGTAATTAGAGCATCATTCTTTGGTAAATTGTGTTAAAGTACGAGCATTCTTTAGAGTAGACCTGACAATGGTATGTCATAAAATATAATCCCACAGTCACTTTTACTGCTCAGGTGTTAATTTAAGATTAACTTTTGAAGTGAGACATGAAATGCTCCGTGGTTTAATAATTTACTCCAGCAGTCTCTCAGGAGACTGAGTCCATTTAAATAAACAAGTGTGCTGGTGATTTCAGTTATTGTTTGACCAAATATGAAACTTTGGATCCTCCTCTGTTGCTCTCCCTCAGGTTTCTTCCCCTTGTTTTTTTCCCTGTGAAAGGGTTTTCACTACTATTTTTAGGGGGAGTTTTTCCTGATCCGATGTGAGGTCCCGGGACAGGGATGTCGTATGTGTACAGATTGTAAAGCCCTCAGAGGCAAATTTGTATTTGTGATTTTGGGCTATACAAAATAAACTGAATTGAATTGAATTGTTATCTAAAATAGAGCATCGTAGACTTAAACCACTTCATCACTTTTGTATGTAGATATTAAAAAGTGTTTTGATCCTCAAACTGGATGTGTAGTCTGATGTAGATGTCCCTGTTGTTTGTTCAACACTTTCAAATTATTTATAAATGAAAGGGCTCATAATAATATGATGATGAAGACAATGGTTAATATATAAATAATTAATACGTGAGGCTGGGGAAACACGTCTCAGCCTCTCGGTCCATCAGCACCGGTTCCCCCCAAGGCTGCGTTCTTTCCCCTCTGCTCTTCTCCCTGTACACCAACAGCTGCACCTCCAGTCACCAGTCCGTCAAGCTCCTGAAGTTTGCGGATGACACCACCCTCATTGGACTCATCTCTGGTGGGGACGAGTCCGCCTACAGGCGGGAGACTGACCACCTGGTGACCTGGTGCAGCCAAAACAACCTGGAGCTCAACGCTCTGAAGACAGTGGAGATGGTTGTGGACTTCAGAAAGATCTCAGCCCCACCAGCCCCTCTCACCCTGTGTGACTCCCCCGTCAAAGCTGTGGAGTCCTTCCACTTCCTGGGCTCCAGCATTACCCAGGACCTCAAGTGGGAACTAAACACCAGCTCCATCGCCAAGAAGGCGCAGCAGAGGATGTTCTTCCTGAGGCAGCTGAGGAAACTCAACCTGCCAAAGACAATGATGGTGCACTTCTACACTGCCGTCATCGAGTCCATCCTCTGCTCCTCCATCACCGTCTGGTACGCTGCAGCCACTGCCAAGGACAAGGCCAGGCTGCAGCGCATCATTCGCTCTGCCGAGAGGGTGATTGACTGCAATCTGCCGTCCCTCCAGGACTTGTTTGCTTCAAGGACCCTGAAGCGGGCGAGGAAGATTGTAGCTGATCCCTCTCACCCTGGACACAAACTGTTCGTGTCCCTCCCCTCTGGCAGGAGGATGCGGTCCATCAGGACCAAGACCTCACGCCACAAAAACAGTTTCTTCCCGTCTGCCGTCGGGCTCATCAACAGAGCCCGGGTCCCCCACTGACTCTAATGACTCTGTCACCCCCAGACAATTCCCACCGGACACTCCCCTGCACATAGCCTTATACTTATACTTGACTTGAATACACTTGACACCTGGGCATTGCACTTGCCACTTTCACACAACACTTACACTCATGCACATTCCATGCACTTTATCTTACTTTTGGTATTTTGTTATGCTGCTGTCTCAATGTAGATATTCATTCATCCATTCATCCTCATTTATTGCACTGCGTTAACTGTTAAATGTGTATTGCTAAATGTTAAATGTATGCACCTTCCCGCCAGGACAAATTCCTTGTATGTGTAAGCATACATGGCAATAAATGGTTCTGATTCTGATTCTGATTCTGATTCTGATTAATCCTCAAAACAGTGCCCTATTAACATTTTTGTTTCATTTTCAAATGAATAATAATAACCTTTTTAGGTCACCAAAGTTCTCGTCATTGCTATCCAGTTATTCATCATGCTGATGAAGATATTTAGAAACAATAAACCATCTGTATAAAATACAACAGAGAGAAACACATACTGTATGTGTAAGATGTTGATGTTTTATTCAGGAGTTGTAATTAGCTGATTGCTATTGTCGTTTCCACATAGATTCAGTGCTCCTCTGCCTGTTTGCGTTTTTAACTGCATTCCTCCGACATAAACTACAAAGTAGGTTGTGTGTCTGACTGTTTAATTGTGTAACATTGTCTAAAATGTTGACTGTTCTTTCTTTAGGTACAGTGTGTAACCAGAGCCTTGTTGTTTTGTTTCATTACATATCATTATTAGTGATTATTACTGATCATAATTTCAAACAAAGAAATTACTTTTACTTGAACATTTTATCTCTCACACCACACTGGTGTGCCGCGGCACAGTGGTTGAAAATCACTGCACTAGTCCACATGTTAAAGTGTCCTCGGGTAAGATACTGAACCCCAAAATATCTCACGAAGGCCGTGCCTGTGAGGTGTGCGTGAACGTACATGAGCTTTATTAATGTGTGTGTGAATCGGCTGATGTTGACATGTAGTGAACCGCACTGAGTAGTCAGAGTACTAGAAAGGTGCTGTATACAAGTTTTCATCTACCATTTACCACTATTCTAATATACATAAAATGGTCAAAATATTGATTGGTCAGCATAAAACAATAATTTACAAGTAACATTTAGATTTTAGAGGGTCTATATAATATTAATGTCCAAATATAGATATTTCAATTTAAAAAGAAGTGTGTTTCATTTTCATTGTCATTTGTCGACAGCCTCATATAAACACACTGATGTGCGCTGTGGAAAGAAGACAGAACACGTTTGTGCTTTGCAATATTTTATTGATTGCTTTAACTCATCTTTCTACAATGATATACATATATAAATACTATAATGAATAAATAAATAATGATTGAATGTTAATACTAACGTTAATTATAATAATAATAATAATAATAATAATGTCAATACTTTCTTTTGAATAATCTGTTATATAAACATTGTATATAGTTTCTACTTTTATTATATTTGTAAAACATATTGACGTATCTACTATGTAACAATATTTTTGCAACCATATTTACATTTTTTATTACATATATTATTACACCATACAATATATACCATGCTTCCACCTTTACTTGAACACTATACATATTACAATATAGGTTCATGATAATAATATTTAAATACGCAAATAGTAGGAATTCCTTACTACAATGACAGGTTATTGTACAAATGACAGATAATACAGATTACGATTAAGTGGCACCGAATGAGCACAAAATGTATCCAAATGTGTTTAATTTTAGAAACTATTCTTTCCATCTGTTTCTGCTCAAAGGAGCACACATCCTCCCCCTTTGGTTTCCACGTAGTTTGGATCTAGGTCATTGGGCAGCTTACCGTTCTCAACCCAGATATTCATCTCTCCAAACACACCTGTTTCGATCATCTCGTCCTGCCAAGGGATCGGGACGTTCCCAGATGAAAAGTTATTGTAGAACTCTGTGTCCGTGTTATCTAGGACCACGCCTTTGATTGTGCTGAAAGCGCCCACATCATTGATATCTTTGGCATAGACCATCTTAGGATCGGGGACAAATGGTGGAGGCAGCATACCTTTAGATGGAACACAGGAGAAGAAACAAACTCAATACCTATTATTTTTGTAGTTCACCACGGTTTGTGCCATCTATATCCAAAGTTTCTCTCTGTACCTGCTTCCAGACGACCCCAGTTAATCTCTTTAAAGAATGGCTGATTCTTGAGCTCTTCGCACTCATTATTTTTGAACCCGAGGCGCTTTGATGGGTCCTTTTGCATCAGGCCTTCACAAAGATCCTTGCATGCTTTGCTGAAGTTTGGTGTATATGAAACTGGATCGTTCAAGATTCTGCGAGCGACCTCGTCATTCTCAACCTGAAGCAAGAGACCATTGCATATATATGATTTGGCATTGAAGAATTGGCACCGTACAAGAGCAAACAGGGGAATTGAGGATATTATTTTCCATAAAAGTCACCCGATGTGTCCGTTCCACGCATATTTAGTACCTTCTCTCCTCGTACTCTAAAGGGCCCTTTGGCGGCAATCATCTCAAAAATGGTGACTCCCAGCGTAAAATAGTCCACCGAGTGGTCATACTGCTTCTTTTCCAGCAGCTCAGGAGCCATGAAGCCTATGTTTATGGACAGTATTATTTCACTCACAATGAGAGAAACATGCTCTGTATTTTACGTAATAACAATATATTGGATTTTTCCTGACCTGGAGTTCCTGCATATCCAGTAGTTGTGTCTGTTCCGGGTGGAAGTTCAACAGCCAGACCCAAATCTGACAGGCGGACATGTCCTGAGTGAAAAGGATTACAAGATTGGCTATTAAATGGACAAATAATATGTCGAAAACAAGTCATAGTATAGTATGCTTTTAAAAGTCATAAAAATTCAGAGTTCAGTAAGTAAAAAAATCTTTAAAAAATATGTGTTAAAAAAGACTTATTATAGGATGTCAAAAAAAGTAATGATATACTGTGTCTTAAAAACGTCATATATCATATCTATGTCATAAACAAATGTAGTAAATGTAGTTAAGTTTTGTAAGTCTTAAAAAAGTAATACAAATGTTATAATGTAAAAAAATGGCAATATAAAATATTGTATAAAAAGAGAATATTGTATGTCATAAAAAAGTAATAAAAAAGAATATTAAAGCAGTCGTTGGACAGCATGGCATGAAGTGACAGCGGAGGTGATGCTCACCTGCGTTATCCAGCAGCACGTTCTCTGGTTTCAGGTCTCTGTAGATGATCCTGTGCTGGTGAAGGTGCTCCAGCCCACAGATGATCTGAGCTGTATAGAAACACGTCCTCTTCTCATCAAACCCAGGATTCTTTTCATCCACATTATACATATGATACCTGGAAGAGAGGACGCTATGTTAGAGGAAGCCTCTGTAAAATCAAGACGTATAGACGAGGACTGCATGCCAGTTTATCTGCTTTAGGCTGACTAGGAGAGGTGAGGGGAGCCCAACACTGTCCCCATGTTAAGTACAGGAATCAGGGCTATGGAGGCATGGTGACTAGGTCAGTGTGGGTGTGTATAAAGCTACAATCATACAGAGCACCTGAGGTCTCCACCATTCATGATGGTCATGACTAGGCAGAGGTCCGTCTTGGTCTGGAAGGCGTAAGCCAGCGTCACAATAAAGCGGCTGTGGACTTTTGCAAGGATGCGTTTCTCCACAATTGCTCCCTAAACACAAATCAAACATCAGAACATGATCAATCCAACAAAAGCAAGAATTAAAAATGTCAACTATTAGCAATATTTAAAGGCCTGATACAATTAATGTGCAGCCACACAGGTATTCTTTGCCTGATTACACCTCTCCTGTCATTGTATTTTAAACGCTGGCTCTCTGACATGGCCCATTCAATGTGCCATGTGTAGGGTTTCATTCCAGCCGCTCACCTCAGCATGTGATGTCAGCCGATGACTCCTTCATGCTCTACTTGAAGCAAAGCTAATCAAGTGTCTTTAGTTTTAGTTTACCAGGATTAACTGAAGCTTGCGTAGTTACACCTGTACTTTCTTTCTTTAACAAGTCAGATCGTCTATTTTTAAAAGGTATCTAATGTGGCTTCCTGCCAAACCCAAAGGGACCAGAGACTAAACTGATGCTATTAGTTACATCTGTGCTACGATAAATGGCCTACTCTATTAGACCTTAACATGCTGTAGCATGATTAATTAAGTGGACTAACATGTAGATCTTTTCTAGAAGCAGAAGGCTTGAGTGTGTATTGTCTGTATTGTGAGCTCTTAAAGAGACTCACAAGCTTCTTTGCATTGAGCCTCTTTCATAAAAACAAAACCTCTGCACTCACTGGGTTTAATTATTTTGTTCAATATAAGGTTGCTAGTAGAATGGTTTCCCTTTGTGTTGTTGATCTTTTCATTCACACTAAGAACGGCTGTAGGTGGCACATAGATGGCACATCATGGCTTTACCTCGTAGCCTCTGCGTTTCTTCAGCCTCTTTTTCTCCAACTTCTTGTTGGCGTACATTTTGCCTGTCGCCTTTGCCTGACAGGCAAACACTTCTCCAAAACCTCCTTTTCCCAGGACCCTGAAGTCAATGAACCACTCCTCGTCAAACGGCTGGCTCTCCAGCCATTTGAACTGGACAAAACGCAGAAAGAACATGCTGTTCTTGAAGCCATCGATGGCCTTCTTCTCCAGGTGTTTGAGAAGCTGCTGCTCGCTCTCTTTGAACAGATCACTACGGGCGTTCTTGAAGTCTTCAACAACTCGAGCGACGGCCTTCTCTTCCAAGAAGCTGCAAAAACTCTTTGAAGCTGACTTATAGTATTTATTGACAACATTCTGAGCCTTCTGCACTCTGTCTGTTTCTTTACATATGGTGTAGTCTTCGATGTCTTTCCACAACTCTGCAGCATTTTTATGGGCCGTTTCGCTCTCCAGGAACTGTTGGAACAGGCGCTTGCCGATGGGCTGTTTGACACACATGCTGTCAAACGTGGCGTCTACAGAGGTTTTCATGTGTTCACAATCTCTGATGTGTGGGAGCTTGACCCTGGCACGCATCTTCTTGTCTCGCATGGACGCCGCTGCTGTTCCGTCCACACTGCCGCGAGCCGAGACGTAGGCCGAGTTTGCCACCACCGTCTCCAAACCACCGATGTCCATGACTGCGCCTTTGTCTGGCAACACACAAACCCAGGAAGGAAGTTAATGAGAGTGCTGAAAAAGCCTTTTCAATCATTATGACCCTGGGACTCAGACTGACAACAGTTTTTACATTTGTAATGCACAAAAAAGGGATTTTTGATTTAATCTGCTATGATATTCTGTTCTTGATGTTGCTACTCTGATTTTTTTAAATTTTTTTTTCTCCTGTTTTCATTATTATTGACTTCAATAGCACCAACACCATCTTATTCAATTTTCATATTCATCATTAAAATGCTTTTTTGAACAACATACATAAGAAGAGGCACTTTCTTAGTTGAATATAACGTTAACGTATTATAATGTATGGCATCAGTCATCAATAGCAAATGTATTCCACGGGTTACTTTGTTTGATCATGTACTCTTTCAGAATACTCATTCCCCCAGTGTCTTCCTCATACAGAGAGCCTGTGTCACTTTCCAGAGCATAATAACAATAACAATGACTTTTTCCAGGAAAGAGGAAATTGACATTGTAATATGCTGCACCCTTCTGGTTGAAAGACAAAAGTGCTACAGACAGGCCAGGAAACTAAGATCAGCTTGCGCTTGCTTGTGCATGAGATTACGCAAGACAAGGGATTTGGACGATGCGAGGTCGGAGTGAATTAGCTTTAGATTACCTCCCTGGTGTATTTTGAACTAGAAAGTGCATCCCATGCTGCATACATTTCACAAACAGAAGAAATATTGATTGCTTGGCCTGCATTTGACAGGAACATGCACCGTGACAGGAATTCTCACTAGATTTCATTAGATTTCTTCCTGTATTATTGGACGCTGGTGCAAAGCGGTAATCCAAGAAAGGATTTTTGCTTGTTGATCCTGAGAGACTGAACCAAGAACAGTCATCATCAGTCATCGTAGATGTTTTAGATTGTTCAGAAGATAACATTCACACTTAAACATGGTTGTATCTCTGCTGCTATCATACTGAATGCTGGGCCCATCATGTGCTGTGCAACATGTAGAAAAAGACTTCTCCCTGCAACAAAATGGGACAGGAAATGTAAAGTGGATCACTGGATCACTGTGTTAAGTCTTTCTGGGTGTATATTTCATGTGTATAAACTGCTCTTGACCTGGTACATATAGTACCAAAGGTGATACTGTTGGCTGTGGCGCTTTCCTGACTTTACATAATCCAATTAAGAATGACTGCTGATAGCAGGGATTTTCAATATAGGTAATTGTTAATTGTCCTTGTTAATTAACCTACTTTTTTAGATGTGTTCCTAAATGTGTTTAAACAGGAGGAAGACTTAACAGAAGTGAGGACCTTATTGCAGATACAATCAGTCTTCTCTGTACAAGGAGCCAAACTATGGAACTGTATACCGACAGAATTAAAAATGGAACACAATTTTAATGTTTTTAATAATGTTTTTAATCATGGTTAAAAGAGAAGCAGCATTGTTCTCACACCTAGGAATCCTGGAGATGCACTGGTACTGTGTGCATGTATCTATACATGTATTTATTAATGTATCTTCTTGCTCTGTTTTTATTTATTTATTTTATTGTATTTATTTTGGTGTTGCAAATTAGTCTTTCGCTACAAACACAAAACACAGTGCATCTAGTTTTTGTGCATAATTGTATGTTACAACTCTAATGCCGCTGTGATGTCCATATCAAATAAAAAATAAAATCTTTACTTAAAGTATCACTTAAGTACTTATTGTGCAAATGTGATTTTGGGATTATTATTACTGCAACACATTAATATCAAACCATAACAATCAATGATTCTGGACTTGGGGGAAAAGAAAAGTATAGCTATACTCTTGGTGTAAATATATTACTGTTGTATTACATAAGGCTTTATAGTTCAAGAGGTTTTAAAATAGTTGATTTAGTTTAAGATGAAGGACTGTTTCTCAACTTATTTCTCAACACTTCATTCTTAATGTCATCAGAACATTTTTAAATCCCCAGATTCTGAGATACATGGATATCACGGAAGTGAAAGTGTTGGAAAAATGGTAATCTCAAAAGTAGCAAGTGACTTAAACTGTCAGACAAATATAGATAAGTTAAAAGTAGAACATTTACCTTTGAAATGAAGTTGAGTATAAGTATAAAGTTACATAAAATGGAAATACCGAAGTAAAGTACAATGACCTCAAACTTCACTACAGTACTTGAGTAAATGTCACTGATTAGTACTACAGTTGATGTCAGGGTTTAGTTTTCAATTTGGATTAAGAAATAGATTTACATATATATATATGTATATATATATATTTTACATCATGGTTAGACAATTCATATATATTACAGATATAGCAGCACTCACCGTATACTAATTGGAACGAGCAGGGAGTCAAATGAGTACTAGAGGGCAAAAAATTAAATCCAGCTGAGTAGCATCCAACATGTATTTTCTTTCTTCTTCCTAATGACCATCAACCAGAATGAATATGAATCATCTTTGTCCTGTTGGACCCTGAACACATTTCCTTTCCTTCACGTCTCTGACCATACTTTTCTAGCCCTCGTTCCTAGTGTGGTTGTTGGAAAGTTTGGGGCATCGGGTCGAGGTTTACTCACCTGAAATCCTACTTGGTTGTTCATTAGCGGGAAAGGATTACACCCTGACACTGTTGGAGAGAGCAACTGGGCAGAAGCTATTAGTGTAACTCAGCAGCAGGAGTGATAATGGATGAGGTGGTAACTCCGTATGGGCATTGCTACACGGTTCAAAAAGAGTGCATGCTCGGTTTTAAGGGATTTATATAAAAAAGGGCAAAAAATACAATTGATACTATTCTTGATCGATAAGTGTCCTATTTTTCTTGTCAAATCTATGTTTTGAATCATACCTATGAGGAAAAATAAAGACTGAGATGAGAGAAAATAAAGAATCAACACATTTTGACTTCAGACGCAGACGGCAGATGTAAGTGGAGTGTTGTCTGCAGGTATTTAAGAATGCAACAAGGCTGCTTCACTCTAAGCCTGTATGAGCTTCTCTGTATGAGAACACACTGTTTATATTCAGTGTAGGTGCTGCATGTGAATCCAGATATTTACAAATGTATTCAGGCATACGTGAGCAGGTGAGAGAGAAATGATGTGGGTATGTTTCAGGTAAGAGGATTTAGGAAAGAGAGAAGAGGGATTTACATCATCCAGCTAAAAAGGACCAAAACTCAAACGTCTGAGAAACCACAGAGCACCTGTTTAAGATTCAATTATAGTAAGAAAGAGTCATTTACGATTAGAAACACAAAGCGGCTTGCATTTATGTAGCTGCTGAAAGTAGGCCATTTCACGACGAGGAAGGGGCAGAAATACACATAAGCTGTGAGTGTAAGCAGCTGCGATGTCAAACTGTGTTTTCAGATTAACACATAATGAGCCAGCTTCCAGTTTCAATTTGCTCACACCAAAAAGTTTACTTTTATTCTAGCAAATCCTTCATTTTATAATGTAAACATATTGTGACAGTTCTTCACTGCATCACTTTACTTTTTCAGTTCTGCATCGACCACAATCTGACAGTTTTAGTAATGTGAGGTGTCTGTGTGTGAGCGTGTGCTTTAGGGTTTGGGTTTTGTATTAAAGTTCAGCATTTAGTGTATAAATGTGAGAATTTAGCAACTCCCTTTGGCTCTTTGCATGAAGATTTTGACACAATACTTGATTGTGGGAACTCCCGTATTCGTAAAACACTGTAAAAAGTGTTGATGTGGGCAGATTTTAAAGAAAATAATAATATTGTGAATCTGGAAAGATATATGGCATTTTTCCTAAAATAGAAACATGATTTAATTTACAATCACACATGCATAAGACTTTTTAAATTAAGCTGTACAGAGAAAAGCCCCACAACATTAGGCTCTGGTGTAGATAAATAACTGTGTTCAACCTTCCAAGAACTTCAGGTTTTGGCATTTTATTCAGTTTTATATTTGAAAAGCTAATAAGACAAATAACAGTTCATGATCTGACCAGCATCCATATTTTGAAACGAAAACATGTTAAAGTAAAGAAAAAAATAAATAAAATAGTTGGATCAATAGCCAACACATTTAACCAAAAACAGGAAAAGTAGGTCTATTCGTCTACTTAGGTTAAAGCCAGTTCCTGTCCTGTGCTTCAGGCTTCACTGCAGACACTGAGCACAAACCCTATTTAATAGGGAGTAAAGGTGAAGCAGATTTGACGTTCATGTCTAATCTAGCTCAGTGACGAGGAACAAACACACCCAGAAAAAGGAGTTCAGTCTAAGACACATATACCTGCAGAGATCTGACCACTGCACTTGCATGTGTTGAGTCACAGACAAGAGCACAGAAATGGTTTACACACCTGGAAAGACATCAATATCCAACGTTGTCTGGGCTCATATAATTCAGTGAAAAATCTAATCACATTTGCATACACAAAGAGTTGTGATGCTCAGGAGCTGTCGGCCTGCGTGTGCGTCAGCTGATTAAATTGATGTGGTGAAACATAATTAGTTATCACTGTTCTCCCGCAGACAATAATACCTAATGGATTTTTTCATGGCTTTCAGTAGTTCCCCTCATATTGCTGCAGTGAAGTGTACTCCAGGGTGTGGCTAGTACACCATGACATCTCTGCTGGGCGTGGTCAGAGGTACAAAGTGAAGTACTACCTTTAAGCTTGTTGCTCAGCTACTGTTTGGACTGACTTGTACTTGTTATACTTCTTATTCTACTACAAGAAGAGCCAAGCTGCGATTACAACACAGAAAGATGTGAACAAATAGAGTCGGGTTGTCTAGCAGTTAGACTTAATAAAAATAAGCACACCGGGCACATATTTTCATCACAGTTAAGATTTATTTCATTCAACATTTCACATTACAAATATTTAAAAATTATGCATACTGTTATAAATAGTTGGCTGCAAACAATTAAATAACATTAGATTTTTCTTTTTCGTTTCACTAGCACTTCTACAGACCAACTCCTAGAAATATGGACATATCCGTATTACATAACTTAATTAGAAAGGAAAATACAAAAATAGGAACTTATAAAGTGAAATGACAATAAAAATTAAGGTGATATCTTAAGTAAAAAATGCTATTAATAAATACAACAACCTTCCCATACACAGTTAAAAACTATTGAAATCTTGCCATTAAGTAACATCATTAACAGACAAATATTTAAATATTTATTTTCCTTCAGAAAATGTGAACCATATATTGTGGAGCACAATATAGCAATTAGTAAAAACTAGACACTTTAACATATTAAAAGCTTCACCTCAAAAATATAACAAAAATCTGATCAAAATTATAAAAATCAATTATACATTCCAATTAAAAATATACCAATAAACAGCTAAATACATTGTTGACCTAGTAATTACAATGCAATCAATCACAGTAGCTTAAAATAAACAAAATAAGCAAATGAGCACAAAACCTTTAATGTTTTAAAAATAACTTCAATTATTTATATTAGTACAAATAGTTTGATTTCTTTTCTTTTTTACAAACACCAGCATGAAAAGGATTACAATAACAGTAGAAAATGACTGTGAAAAACATATTAACATCTTCTTTAATTAAATGTCTGCAATTAAAAATGGCATTAAAGAATTACATTGCAAAGAGTCTTTATCTGGAAAAAGGTTCAAAAGAAGTATTGCACATAACAACTTGAAGTTAACTTGCAACATTTACCACATTCAAGTCTTTAAGCTCCCCTTCCTCCAGATAGGTCTATATGAGATCACCTCGACAGACAGCGGGAATGAGTTCTCAAGTCTTTTTAAACAGTGTTTCTATAAAGGATGCTCAAAGTCCTGCACTGCCGAATCGATTCAAAGTTACGTTTCTGTCTTGTTTCTCGTCTTATTTCTGTCATGTGCATCCTGCAGAGGTCTGCAAATGGGGAAGCGAGGAGATCAACACGTGGGGAGGGGAGAGGAGAGGGGGGTGAGGTGAGGTGAGAGCGGGTTTGGGGTGTCCTTAACAACTTAATAGTTGAGAAACATTTGGTGCACACCACAACAATTAATTTTAATAGCTAATTCATGTACTTGTCATTTTCTCTTTTTTTTGTCATGCATGCTAAGGATTACAATAGGTGCTAGTTGGCAAGTTCAAGAATATATATATATATATACTTTTTTTGAAATATTAAAATATCTAAACACCAAACATCCATTCTTGTGATACGAGATTCAGCGTTAAGCATGAACCAAATTTTGCATTCTCCTTATAATAAGTTATGCTCCATCTATGGAGAGGAAACCAAGACAGAAGTTACCATTTTCCAACTAGTATAGCCATGTTTAGAGACATTAACATCAATTTCAAATTACAACTGTTTTTTTTTTTATTATTATTCTCGCCATGCTGTTATTGACCAGATTGACTGGATATATCTAGTGTACGAAAAGCTAAGACCAAGAGAGCAATACACTTTGGTCTCTCCTCTGCAGATCTGAAGCCGCATCAACAGAAGTGCGCACTTAGTTGTAAAGTTTCCTCAGCACTGAAATGTATAAAAAGCATAATTGAAAATAATATATATTGAAATCACCCAACTTTTTTTCTTAAAATGAACATTTCCATATATGCAGATCTCTCAGTAACAAAAGTACAAAAGCTACCTTTCACAATGTGAAAAATTGAGGTATTGCAAAAAGGAGTTTCCCCATTTGTGAAAAATGTGCCTAAAATGACTGTTGGAAAAAGAAAAAATATTTAGAAAAGTAGTGCATAATAAATGTTTATATGTGCATGACAAAATAATTTAGCTAGAAAACACTGTACCAAAAATCAGCAGGCCATGTATAAAATAATTTTTTTTCATCTCATTTAACAGCAAATTCTTCACAAAGAGTTTTAACTTCTAAAATGCTCACCCACCACACCCACAAAACTAATGTCCAGGGTGCAAAACTGGTGCAACAACGCCGATATGAGGATACGTTTCTCACTAGTGTGTATAATCAAGTTTCTGTACTAACTCCCTGACATATTTAAATGCTCGGCTAGTAGGTTGAGTGACTTAAAACGTCAAACAAATGTAAGTATTAGCTTTACTTTTACTGTGTGAATGTGCACTTTATGTTAAACTTTCCACAGACCTATTTGAGATAAAAAGAACTGTGCCTACCAGCGTGCGCCTTCATTTTTGAGCTATGAGGCCTGTGTGTGTGTGTGTGTGTGTGTGTGTGTGTGTGTGTGTGTGTCTACAAGCCCTGTTGTTTTTTCCAGTGGTGTTCTAATGTGTTTTGACTGCACTGTCAAATATATATATATAAATATATTATGTTCAAGGCCAATCTTTGGTTTGCTGGGCTTGACAGTTGAGCAAAACTGGGTAGAAGTGACAGAATTTAAAAAATATATATGAGAAAACATCCTTGAGGAAATGAGAAAGAAAATAAGAATAAAGACCTAAATAAGAAATGAGCTACAGTATGACCCACTACTGCACAGCCATCTTTGGTTCCCAAAAAACCACTGGGTGCAACCGACTGTTATCAAGAGCAAACTGCATGTGGGTCACAAGTGTGCAGTAGTAGAGCACACTGCAGAGACTATCTTCATTTATGCTTCAAAAACACTGGATGCTGAGTTGGATTAGCTTAGCGGGAGAAAGGATAAAGGGTTCGCCGAAAGGGCGGACCCCTCCGTGACTCAAATGTGTGCTGACGATTGGGAAATCAGACAGACTTTAATTGCTTCTTTCATTAAATGTAGCTGACTCTCAGATGCAAAGTAGAACTTTTTTCATTAAAGACTGGGGAGAATTGCACAAAAGCATAAAAAAAAAAGAAAACTAACAAAAGGACAGGCATTTCCCATTTGGTGGTAGCCCCGTAGAAACTGCAATAAAAAGTGGCCACTCGACCAGCCTTCTCTCTAGGAGTTACCATAACTGCAGTCCTGAAGGATCTGGATCCAAACCCGACAGACACAGAAAGCAGGGTTCGGTCCGTGAGGCCCGCCCCTTTTGTTAGCTGCTAGCTTAGCAGCAGAGGCCGCAGGCAGACATGAGGAGGGGGAGGGGGGCTGGACTTTTCTCTTTCCCAGTAGGCCGGTCTGTCTCTCTTGTAGCCTACCTACTCCATACATTCCCCTAGTACACTGTATACTGTATGATGCTCTGCCCCGAGCACAACCCTGGGTTTGATTATAAAAATAAGGAGGTGATGAAGCAAGCGAGTACAAAACGGTGCCAGTCACATCACACTCTGCCTGTTGCATCACTTCCCTTTGATTATAGTTCTAAGGAAAGGAGAAAACAAGCAGGTGATAATGTTTTCTTTCTTGCTTTTTTTTCCTTTCTTTTAACTGTATTCGGCACATTAGCAGCTGAGTTTGAGGTATTAGTTTTTGCATGTCAAAATGGAGATCAAAACCCAAATATGTGTTGCTAAAATTTTGTTGCGATTTTCAAGTAACATCAAAACATTTGTACGATGTTGGAAATCATAAAAAGAAAGGTTCAAACATTTTGATATGGGAGGGAAAAGAATCCATTTCGTTCTGCAGTGGGCCCTCTGTTCTTCAAAGTTAATTCAAGATTCAGCTTTGGTTAACTACTAAGGGTCTCATATACTGTATCTGCACTTTTCAGAATTGGAAATAAGTGCACTCTTCTTTAGCAACACCCTTTTCAATTCACATTTGTTCTGGAGCCTCTTGTATCAATAGAGAACTTAATCACACCTCTCAGAAATAAAAAGCCTCTGGAGACGCGGTACACAATAAAAAGCAATAGCTCTGCTACAAAACAAGTCAATCAAATATCAAATGAAGTGTGTCGTTTTGGGGCCTCTTGTATCAAAATTAAAATCAAATACATTTAGAAAAAAATTGCCAATTGAATAACAGAGTACCATATCAAACTTCAAACTTTCCTATATATGTACTTTTTGAGAACTAATAAAATATTTTTTTTTAAATCAAACGCATAAATAAAATTATGTTACACATCTTTTTTACTTGCTGGACATATTTGGATACAATTCCAGTTTTTCTTTTCTATCTTCAAAATATAGATATATATTAACTTAAAAAAAATTAGGAAAAAGGTTCAGTGAAATTGGAACAAAAAAGGAACCAGCAACAGAAAAGTGCATTTATTTGTACAATGATTTGCGACTCCTGCACTACCTGCCCTCCTGCTCCGCTGTTGCCTCTCCCTCTCTGCTGTCCTCCGCTCAGTTCCAGCGGAAGGAGATGTGACGGGGTCGGTCGCCTCCTTCCTTCACCAGGGGTTTGTGAAACTCTCGTCCGGCGCGTGAGTGGATGGCCGCCCAGCAGTACTCGCAGTAGTACTGCAGGCAGGTGACGTTGGCGCAGAAGAACGGCGCAAACTTCCCGCCGCAGCGAGTTCCCTGGCACTCATCGCACAGCTGGTCGTCCAGCACGTATGGCTTCACTTCCACCTGCAGTCAGAGGTGGGGACAATTTGGAGTTAGTGATGTCATTTCTCTGCCAGATGTTTTCCCGCAAGCTTGCAGGAAATTAAAACAACTGGCACCTGGTTTGTTTGGAAACAAGTACACTACTGGTTTTATTCAGTAAAGCATCCAATCAAACCCTTCTTCACCATTTATGGTCCGTTTATTTAGCTTCTGTAATAAGATCTCTGAATAGTTGCTTTCATTATTAGTGGCGCAGTCGGTGGATGAGCTTTAAATATTGCAGTGACGCAACAAGGAGGACCAGCCAGAAGGAGCTGCAGAATTCTGACAGGCCACAGATGTTGAAGCTTGTTCATTTCAAACTCCCATTCCAGACCACCACTTGCCTTTCCAACTGATGAGGGATTGTGCCATTAGCGACTGAATGTCACTGAGGTATTGTGCAAAACGAGAAAGCAGCATGATTATTCCAGTATTTCATATATGATGACGTTACCTCTTCAATAGATATTTGATGGATTTCTGTTCACATTATCTTGTTCAGTCACCTCTATTGTGCAACTCTGAATAATGTTTGAGTAAATTACAAAGTCATTGGCTGCTGACAATAGCAAGTAAGTCCCTGCCTGAGCCTTAACAGAAGTATTTGACTTGAACCATCCAGCAGGTGATACATTTTTAATTTTGCTGCAGTGGTGTCATAAAATAATCTGACACAGCGTCTAAAAACGTCTCTCTGACCTCTCTCCGCCTGCCCGCAACTGTTTTAATTGAATCTGCACTTTAATATTCTGTTCCTGTTATTTTACTTCTCTCTGAAATAGTTAACAATGCATTGCTTTAAATTAGCAAACCAACCCTGTACTGCAGAGTTTCCAGAAGGTGTTGAAAGTAGAGACGCCATTGGCTTCTTGTTTACTGTCAATATTGCAGAGTGCACCGAAAGCTTCAGAGGACGCCACAGGAGAGTGCAATGCCCGGAGCTTTACCTTATGGTTCAGAGCCTATCAATAAATATCAGCTCTTAGCAGAGCCACTGGTGTGATATAAAGAAAAAGGCACATTCTGGCCTCATAAGTCAATATAAGTTAATTTGTCATGTTTATAACAATATTACACAATACATATGAACATACACCATAAATATGACTCAAAGTGACTCCAAAGTGGCTTGAGAATGCACCCCAAGTTTTGAAAAAAATGCTGATTAAAATCATTAGCAAAAAGCTAAATCCGCTGTCAAACAAAGCCTCGCAAAGATACGCACAATAATGTCGTTTTTGTCCAGCAAAAAAAAGAATTACTCACTTATGGCTGAAATATAAATAATCCGGCCCTGCTACCTACCGATAGCTCTGGCCATGGAGCAACCGGATGTTGTGAAACGAGACGCATTCGAGTACGCCCAGAGAAGTTATGGAGCTTTCAGTACATGTCGAGTTGCCGCAATTTCTCGAAATGTCTGAACTAAAATAATTATTAAAAATACTTAACTTCACTCAATCAAAGCCAAACTTCGCACAGATACTCCTACAATATAGAGCTATTTTATATATTTAAAAGAAAACATTTGTTAATATAGTTACGTAACATTCTTTTTTTTTAAACATATATATATATATATATATATATATATATATATACACATATACATATATATACATATACATATACATATATATATATATATATATATATATATATATATATATATATATATATATATATTCTTTTTTATTTTCTGTGTACTATTATAAACCAATATACCACTAACACATATATGAACGTATTATATATGTTCACAAGGGTTTTCTGTATATTATACCTTTTGTAATTATTTAAATAGACCTTGTGAATAAGGAGATAATCTGGATTTAGTATCAGATGCAAACCCTTTGCAATTTTCGCCACAAAATGGCTGGGGTTCCTCCGCTAGAAGAACCTGGACCATCCATGAGAGCATAAAGCTTCTTTTTGTCAAGCTTGATCTTCCTGCACTACCAGAATATAATAAAGAGCCACTGGAGGGCAGTATTACAAAAGAGGAGGGGATGAAGGCCTCAACCTATTCGTCTCAGGAAAATCAGCAGGCCATGACTGGTTCCCCATAGAATACTACAAGAACTTCAACCAAAAACTGGGAAAAAATGTAATTTGGTATAATGCCATAGAAACAGGTGGACTCCCATAATCATTTGAGCAGGCTCTGATTATTGTTTAACCCAAACAAGTCAAGAATCCCAAACTTTGCAGCTCATGCAGGCCTATTTCAAGTTTACTGTGAATATAAACCTTTCCCAAAAGATCTTGCTGTACAACTTGAAATGATTATTCCTGACATAACCAAAATGCGGATCATGGTTTGCAAATGTAAGAAGATATTTCAATATAATCCATAGCTCCAAATATGACTCAAGTCAATATGTTGCAGTGTTGCTCGACGTGGAAAAGGCATTTGCAAACGTCGAGTGGCAATAAGTGCTTGAGAATTAAAAGAATGAACTCAGAGCTCAAATTCACAAACTTGGTCGGCACCCTTCGGCACAAATACAAACTAAAACGGACGTCTCGGTCATATTTCATGCCGCAGCACGAGACGGAGCTGTTGTCTCTATTATTCTCTGTTGACTTTGAGCCGCTGGAAACAGCTCTCAGTGTAACCCGGCCCTTCATGGTATATTTGGTCACTGCGTCCATACGGTATCTCTTTATGGGGACGATATATCGGCATACATTACAAGTCCAGGCGAATCGATCTCAGCTTTGATGCACTGACAATATGTTGACATTTCAGGCTACAAGGTAAACAAAAATAGCAGTGCTATTTCATGGGCTTATATTATAATCAGGAGTTAATCACATGCACAGACATTTTCAGCAAGTGGTCCTCATTATGGGTTTGGAGGCTCTCGATGTTCGTCCCCGCGTGACAGCGGTGGCTGAGCGGACGACTGTTCCGCCGATAGCGATCATTTATAAAACGAGCCATCGGCACGATTAATCACTTGATCTCAAAACAAACTCAAATGTAGTAGAAGCTCGCAACAAGTGTACCAAATTAAAAGTTAATGTGTAACATGAAGGTAGATGTGGAGACAGATTCCACAACATAGAACTTCTTTCATATTAAAATAAGGATTGTATCCAATCAGGTCAGGTATGAGTAAGACATGTCTGTTTCATAGTGTACAGTAGGTTGTTGTTGTTATAAAACTAGTAAAGAAAAGGTTACATTTAAATCAATTAGAGGGAAGAGACATTGTTGATGTTGGATTTCTCCATCTAACAACAGTCTTTTATTATACTGTTCTGTGGTCTTCCTCCATTGGAGACATTTTGGTTGAATTCTATTTGAATTAGTGAGAAAATCTCTTTCCTGAAGCTTGGAGTCATGACAAGTGAACCAACGATTATGCAAAATGTACTTCCCTACAACCCGTTCTCCACTAATAGGCACATTATGTATACAGTGCTGCATTTTTCCAGCTCAAGTTAGACTTTCTCTCATCTAGCACAACTCAGAAAACGGGGAAAGGCGAGGAGAGTTTGAGAGAAACAGAACAGGAAGGGAGGTGTGGGGAGACAAATGAAGAACGAAGGGGGCTGAAGAGAGGATCTTTTCTTTCCACTCACCCGTTTATCGATCTCTCCATGCTGCAGCTGGACAAAGCGAGCGCTGATAGCAGCAATGTAGCTCTGCTGATTAGAGAAGGCGACCCGCCCAGCTCCCTTGGGGTACTTCAGCTCGGGGTCGGTGTCGATGCCGGCGTAGCAAACCCCCCCATACAGACGGTCCATGATCATGGCCAGCTCCACTGGAAGGGGAGAAAAAGACACGTCCAACGAGATAAACTAAACACTCCCTAAAACAAGTTTGACGAAAAAGAGACAAAAGACTTGAACAGAATGAAACACTTTGTACATTAACTCATGTCCTATGTGAACACACCATGCTGATGAAGGTTGTTGATCTGAGAGTTTTAAGAGAGAATTTAAGATAATTTAAGTTTAGCATAATTTGATGAAGCAATAGCTGCAATAAAGTCTTTACAGTCTTTATTGTGGGATTACTAACAGCAGTTCACAAGTAAGTAGCATTACTTGTTAAAACATTAAAACAAATATATGAAAAGGCCGGTGTTTTTTTTATGTGCATATTTTACATATGTAAATTTAGACTCAAAATTACAAAGGGCCTTAAAACATTAGATGCACCACAGGGATGTATGACCTTGGTCATTTTCATAACTAGAGTCAAAAACACAGCGACCAGCGGTGCAGAAACATGAACACACAGCGCACACAGCATTGCTATCAGGATAAAAAGAGATTTCATGTTTTCACAGCACAGTGTGCCACACAGGGTACTTCCTGATTGGACCAGTGTAGGTCAGTGACTCTCACTTAGCAGGTATAATGTTTATTATGAACACAAGCTGATCACATTGCAGAGTTTAGAGAAAGTCAAATTTTGTTTACAGCTGGCATTTTCACGATTGGGATGAAATGAAGCACGGCTTCTATAAGGACGGCTGCTTATTGTTGCTCTGTGTGATGTACAGTATTAGCATAAGCCAAGATGGATTGAAAATGTATCAAAGATTTTTTTATAAAATGACAGATAATATGAGATTCAACCCATATTCATGTATACTTCAAACATAAAGTCTAAACGCAGATTTGTTGTCGATTCAATTGGTGGAAAAAAGGAAGGATACCTGCACGGAGCGGACGAGGAACACCTCCCACAAAGATGGTTTTCCTCGGGTCCAGAGGCTGAGATCCATCCATCACAAAATCGCTGTCGTTCAGGTTCCACGGGCGGATCTGGACCTGTCACACCCAAAGCCAACAGGTTTAGTACAAGCTGGGTGTAAAGTCAAGTGAAAGTCATACTCATGACCGAGTTCAGTGGAAACGGCATAAGATGTGAGTATGTGAGTGTGTGCGTTCCTGCTGACCGGCTTGTCTTTGATGGTGGGGCTGGACACGCAGAGGTACAGCTTGCCGTCCTCTTCGATGCAGGCATCAATCAAAGCCTGCACTGAGCTCTCATCCTGGAACAGCAGGAAGGCGTAGCCTACACAAAATACAGCAGGGTTATTCAGGCTGCCGGGGACAAGATGTACTGACGAAGAGCCGTGTTGGAATTTTGCGCAGCGATAACTGTGACTGAACACAATATTCTGCAGTCACAGCAGGAAGGCATAAGCTCTGCAAACAGACAGAGAAACGGACAAACAGTCCACACATGGTCACAAAATGCTTCAGATAATACCCTTAAGACAAAAGCCCACCGCACACATATGAATAGTGGTAGTGCACAGATGCAAGGCCAACAATGCTGGAATGAAGGGTACTAGAATCCGTTAGCAAAAAGCAGACATATCTGTCTTTTTGGTAACACAAAGACACTGAAGCAATAACTGAAACATATCTCTTGGAGTAAGAAATTGGTTCAGGAATTAGTACAGATAAAAAGTTAAAAAGGTGTTGCAGTTACTCTTACAGAACGGCACAGAATGAAGAATTTAACAAACCTTTGGGTGGAAAATAGGATTTGCTCTCCGCTTTGTGAGGCCAGTCCACAAACAGGTGTCCAAAACGCCGGAAACTGGCAGTTATCTCGTCTGAAATTAAGCAGACAGAATGCATGACTCTATGGCAGATTGCAATAAAAGAAAATTCAAAAAGTAACACTGAAAATGAGTAGGAAAAGTCCTTCATCAGAAGGTAGCCTTAATGTACAGTAAGATGCTGCAGATGAAATCATCCAATGTCTGATAGTATAACTTGCCCATCTCTTAACCCTCCTATTACCTTTGGGGTCAATTTGACCCCATTCAATGTTTAACGTCTCTAAATAAATTATTGACATCATTTTTTTTGCTTCATATTTCATGACTTTTCCTAATTTATTGGGGACAACTGGGTAAACATAAAATTAACAAGATGATATGTTTTCAATTTCCTGTACACAACTTGTACGCATCGGTGTTCTTCAGGGGTCAATTTGACCCCAAGCTGTTTTTCACTGTAAAACATATAAGAAATATCAACATGTTACACACATTGGTTCTGGTTGTTTTGGATGATATTGAGGTCACTATAACAAACAATTGTATAATCTTCAGAAAGTTTTAGGGCCCTAACCTTACATAAACCTCACATGAATTGTGTTTGTTTTTCCTGGGGTCAAATTGACCCCCGAACATAATCCATGTTACTATTCTTGATAACAGAATTTTTTTTTCATTCCAAATAATATAGATATAAAAAATATGTACTTAGACATAATATAAAGCCATTAAAACACCAAAAATATATCTCTTTCCAATTTTAGGTCAATCAGTGAGATTTTAATGGTGATCTGCATATTTTGCCATAGTCGCGAATATTCTGGATGTATCAGGGGAGGGGGGGGTGTATTTTTATTTATTTAAAAGGCTATTTAGGTAGTCAACAAACAAACATAAAGTACCTGACACTCAAACTTGGGAAACAATATTAACTCTAATAATTGTCTGAAGGTTTAAGTTGCTGGGGTCAAATTGACCCCAAGGGTAAAAGATGTTAGTAAATTTGAAGGTAATAGGAGGGTTAAGTTTCAATCAGAACCAAAAATGAAATCCCTTTGATTCTAATGCAGCTACTTTACCTTCATCTATGTCCGGGGGCAGTCCTCCCACAAAGACCTTGCGTGAGTAACGTTCGACACGCTCTCCGTTCTGGTGAGGAAAGCAGTGTGGAGAGCCCAGGCCCGCAAGACCCTGATCAGTGCGCTCGTCGTCAGGGAAACCATCCTCCATTGGGAAGAGAGAGGAGTGGCCTGAGTGAGAGAGGAAGAGGAGGAAAAGTTTATCTCTTGAGAGACGTTGGTGTAAAGGTTCAGGGGGCGTCGGTGCGTTTATGGTTACAAAATTAGGGCAGTAATAAGAACTGTACGTACAACTTTTCATTCTGGGCTTCAGGGTAAGAAGCTAAATATTTCTTATAGCCCTCATCCAACGTCACTTTGCACATCGTTTAGGCGAGCTAGTAGCATGCAATGCACATTTCTAAGGATGGATTATAACACTTTAATTCCATCGGGCACTGGGGGACTTTTACTCCCTCTGGTGAGAGTGAAATGTTGCAAGTATTTGTGAAAGTAGTATCAGAGTCATTTCCAAAAGAATTGGGCTGAACAATAAACAAATGAGTTGCTATGTATATGAAGGTTATCTGTGACTAACACAGTAGCTCCCTCAGGAAGTCTAAATAGTTTCAGAGGCCTGTGCACGTCTTAGGCGCTGTGTTGGAGAGACTAAGCCCTCCCCAGCATGTTCCTATACAACCTGACCTGAGCTGCTTTATAAAGATTTATGCAACGGAGTTAGCCTCAGCTTACAGTAGGTGCTGTGTGAGAGAGTGTGTGTGTGTGTGTGTGTGTGTGTGTGTGTGTGTGTGTGTGTGTGTGAGAGAGAGTGTGTGTGTGTCCTGCCATGTGCCTGGCCATGTGTCTTTGCTTCTGCTGCAGTGTGTGTAAATCACATATTTCAATTTGTCTCTCTGCCTCATCCACATTTAGCTAAATGTGACAATAGGAACTATTGTTTGACTAAACAATCTTGCAAAGTGTGTGAGGAAATGAGTTAAAAAAAAAAAAAGCAAGCAGAGTCGAGCATAATGAGAGTAATGCAAACTAAACAATGAAAGACGCATAAGATCATTCCACAAGCTTATGACAACATCGGCACTTACAACAACCATGCAGACGAACATGTCACTTCACTGTACTGAAACAAAGCGCAGAGTCATCCAAAACATGTTGGTGCAGACATCCAACAACCAACGCCCTCTAACTAATATCATAACAGCAGCTTCAATCAATATATTGAGACCTAGAGAGTTGATTTTGTATTTTACCTCGTCTCCTGCTATAATTCCTGGCTGCATGTGGAATAAGGACAAATCAAAGAAGAGGGTGATTATAAAAGATGCATAATACACTGTACCAATAAAAGTGCCAGGTGCTGACGTACTGACGTGTAGCTTGATCATGTCAACACAACAATGTTATCGCAGTGAATGTTGACAAAGAATGGACATGTTTGGTATCTGGACAACTGGCTTTTTATACAGTACTATAAAAAGTGTCCTCATTATCAAGAAGATTAAAAAAATACAATCAAAAGAAGACAAAGGAAATATCCATACATCAGTAACAAAGATTATACAAGTCCTAAAGCAAAATGCATTTATATAAAAGAAGTAAATACAGGCACCAGGATTACACCATCAGACCAGAGGATAAACAGTTGTGCAACTGTGTATCATCATGCGCAGCAGTGAAGGGCGGTTTCCTCCCTTCTGATTAAGGATCATTTAAGGGAAAGAAGAACTTGTTCCAAGGACTGAACCTTGTTCCCTCACTATAAGGACCTCACTGTCCCCAATAGCTAATTAGAGACAGTGATAAGAACATCAGATATGGACAGGCATATCAGGGACAATATACAAAATTACATGGATCTCAACAAAGATAAATATATATGCTTTGTACCACATTTAGCGTATAGCTAATTTCCATCTGCAGGTCCTGTGCAGGTGAAAGGAAACAATACAACGGCCACCGTCTCCACGACAAATGGACCAAATAAAGTCGCTTTGTGAGTCTGTTGCTGTTGCGAACTCTGGGGGGAGTAAAACTTTCTTCCTATAAAACTCAAATGAAACAGAGTTAATAGCCGTTTCCATCACATGTTTCTGGTCCTCCTGCAACAGTGGCACCAGAGGAGGCTGATAATGGTTAAACATATGTGACCATGGCAACCGCAGATGTCAGATTGAGGGACACACCACTAGTTAAACCACTCACTCAGTGGCATTCAATCTGAGAGCACACATGGCTGTGATAACTGGGTACTGCTTTAAATTGATGTTTCACATTTTAAATAATTCTGTTGAGAATATATAAATATAAAAAGGTCACACTGGCTTATTTCTGGGCTAATTTTACAGGTCCATCAAGCCCACAATGCAGTTCACTTTCATATGTGTTGTCAACACAATGTTTTTCTAGCTCATTCCGTTTAATACGCGCACAGGGACATAATGTTGCTTTGCAAAGAACTGAAGCGAAACAAATAAAAATGTGGACACTGGAGAGATAAAACTAAGGACATGAAGAGGATGAAGAAGTGGCCTCAACACACAAGCAATAATCCTTCAGTGGACTTTCCAACGCAGATGGACATTAACTCTGGGGGGGAGGTCAAAGAGAGCGAGGAAGAGAGAGAGAGAGACAGGAAAGCAGATTGAGAGAGAACAGAGTGTGCTATAAAAAGGTGTATGTGTGCGCATGTTTTGTGTGTGTTAGAGAGAGAAATAGATTGGAAGAGATGGAGAAACAAGCTGATAATGGAGTGAGAGAAAATGAGAGTGCACAAGAGAGAAACAAGAGAATGAAGAATGTGTACGCTTATGTCTCATAAGACACACAGAGAGAGAGAGAGAGAGAGAGAGAGAGAGAGAGAGAGAGAGAGAGAGAGAGAGAGAGAGAGAAGAGAGAGAGAGAGAGAGAGGAGAGAGAGAGAGAGAGAGAGAGAGAGAGAGAGAGAGAGAGAGAGAGAGAGAGAGAGAGAGAGAGAGAGAGAGAGAGAGAGAGAGAGAGAGAGAGAGAGAGAGAGAGAGAGAGAGAGAGAGAGAGAGAGAGAGAGAGAGAGAGAGAGAGAGAGAGAGAGAGAGAGAGAGAGAGAGAGAGAGAGAGAGAGAGAGAGAGAGAGAGAGAGAGAGAGAGAGAGAGAGAGAGAGAGAGACCTCTGAATCCTGCCTATCCGCTGGCACCATCTGTCTCGAGGCTTGATGACAGCTCCTGACCATGTGACCTCACCATGTGACCCAGCGATCTTGTGAAGAAACTACTTGCCTCTTGTGTTTTACGTCCTGGCCCAAGACCAGAAGGCAAAAGCTACAACAACACAATTACATAATGATGAAGGCAACGGGGGCAAAGGAGAGGTAACTGAATATTAAACCGCCGTTGTGGAAACTGTGGCATGTCAAAAGGATTTGACAAATTATATTCAACCATTTGAGAGCGGTTATTTATATACAGTTTAAAGGCACATAAAAACATAAAAACAATCACAGCGCTGATCAAATATGAATCCATATTACGTTACGGCATTGCCTATTTCTTAAATGTTTGGTGTATCATTCAGCTTCAGAATATGAAAGATTGTGACCCGGCATCCATGTTGAAAACAGTAGAGCCGAAACCAAACAACGCCCTCGTTGTGAAACGGCCTGCAGTGGAACATTAATCCGTACGGAAACCCCGTCATGGGTTCTGCACACACGTGAGTCGCAAATGTATTACACAGTTTAGCCATCATAGTGTGAAATAAAGTTGTACTGCAGATCGTATCGGCTGATACTCAGTAAAAATATGCAATCAGGAGATCAGCGTTGATGCCCTCTCATCCCGATCCCTGACAATGCTCCATTGTGAACTACAAATCCGTGTTGAAAACAGCAGTAGGAGAGCGAGGAACGTTGGCAGTTCAGGCTCTGTTCAGAAGAAATGAGTGCTGGGCTCAGTTGAATTATAACTTAATGGGTGCAAATGTAAAATAGATATCAGAGAGGATATTGTGCCCCTTCTCGTCCATCTGTATCTGAGGGACAAAGCAGTATCAACAGTCAAAGGAAAGGACCCGACAGAAGTTCCTAACTAGGTGAAAGGTCATCAATGCATATTTTCCGATGAATGACTGAAAGCTGGATTCAAATGTGATGAGCTCTTGTTAAAAGAGTGACAGCTTGACATTTCATCAAATATGTTTGAAAAGATCTGATATTTCTTTTATGTAATCCATTATGCATCACATTTTTCACACAAAATCCTGATGGTTTCTATTGAAATGCCTGGTGGGCCCATACGTACCATTGAGGGGTAACGGGTTGTCTCCTCCTGGATGAGGGAAGCCCAGACGACCTGCACGGGGAGACAGAACAGAAATGTTTAACCTCTGAACCGGATGGGGCTCACGCCTGAACATCTCATGCAGATGTTTGATGCTATTATTCATCATTCAAAACAGCAACCTATGTTTCAGGACAACAAACAGAAGGTTATATTTTGATGAATGTATAGCCTCCAAATAATATCCCATCATTTAAGGCAATTGAGATTTAACAGCAGCACGTCTATGATAAAAATATAGACACAACATCTGAGGAAATATAGCACCATCAGTTAAGAAGTTTGAAATTTGGCAAAAGGCTGTGACCATGATAATGTTCTAGATTATTGCTGCATGTGCAGATATTTACTTTGCTGAAGGGCAATATTTAAACAATTCTGCACACAATGTAAATATTCACCTGTGTGACACCACCCATCTCTCCCCCTCTGATCGACCTCCATTTCCCTATTTGTGCCTCACTCTCGCTTTCTCTGAGCCGCATATCATACATTTCACATCAAGCCTTTTGCCAGGCCCGCCTTGCACGTGCACGCACCCACACACACACGCACGTACGCGCGCATCCACACAAATGCATGTTATGATGCCAAACAAGCTTCAAAGTTATGCAAGGCCTGCTTGCTGCAAAGGGATAATGAGATGAAAGAGCTGAAATAGTACAACCATTGTTGTATGGGTACGAACCACCCTGTGATTGGTGCATTCCGATGCCACATGGAAATCTGCTGGCCCCTCCCCCACACCTCGCTTATTGAGTCCCACAGCACTCAGTAGATGTGGTGCATACAACTAGAACTAGACCACGGAAACCAGGCCGGACCACCCGTGGCTTCGGAGGCTAAAGAACTACACTCCAGCTTTCCGTACATTCATCACAGTCAAGAAATTATGAGCATCAAAATGCTAATTCACTTATTCTACAAAACGCTCAGTTTAATCAAACTAAAATTAGAAGTGCCAACCAAAACCAGATTACGCAGACAAGCTCAATTCCTCTAGACTGCAGTGTATCCCTCTCTGTAATTTAGCTGAGTAATGTATGTGCACCACCCAAAATCAAAGTCCAC
Organism: Cottus gobio; assembly: GCA_023566465.1. Taxonomy (NCBI): domain Eukaryota; kingdom Metazoa; phylum Chordata; class Actinopteri; order Perciformes; family Cottidae; genus Cottus; species Cottus gobio. Next base: position 14,320,041 of record CM042229.1, on the reverse strand, counting down.
CGGAGCACAACCCGTCATATTGGGAGTTTGAGAGCCTTTAATAGCCCCTGAGGACACAGGGCACGCCACATCCCGGCGTCGGCAGGCTTCTCTGTGCCCGCTCTGTGAACCTTATTTGCAAGTGGCTGGCTGCGGACATGTACAGTGCAGTGTGACAGTTTAAACACACGCGTACAAGTACACACAACACGGTGGTGTGTGTGTTGGCTGAACAGAGGGATCCTTTCTGTCAGTCAGGACAATGCTGGAAACAATTCAAAGCCACTTCTACTGTAGACATTTTGTCTCGCCTGTTGCCTTGCTTCATCGCGTTTACTTTGTTCAATATGTTCTGTTGGAACGAGAGATTTGCGCTCCGGTTATGTGCATCTAAATGTGCTTGTGTGTGCACTCTCTTTGTGATTATTATACTTGAGTGAGTGTGTGCATGTGACGAGAGAGCAAGAGGAAGCAAGAGGCATCTGGTCGAGAGAAGAGTCCGTGCTGAAGAAAATGTGCTCTAATTATGTTTCTCTTTTTACTTTGCTGCAAGGAAAGTCACTGCTACACTTGGCATAGCAGTGTACAAGCTTGGACTATAATTATGGAAAATAAGGAATAAACAGATAACGTTTTGTAGCAGGCCGAGGGCTACAAGACAAAAAACAAGAAGTATGGGATGAGATATGCCGTGATGCATCATGTGAAAGCAGTAAAAAAACGGGGCAATGAATACCAACAAAACTGTAAAGGACGTCTGAAGAAAGCCACGGTCGAATAATAGGGTAGAAAAGATAAACGTGATACAATATATTGGACGAAGCATAACATGAATTGTAAAGATGGAGGATTCATTTGCTAACAAATGGACAAAACAATCACAATCAGCTATTAAAGGAAGTTAGGTCAACAATACCTCATAATAAAAAATGTAAAACACACCTTCATGGGTTAATTCCTAATGAAGCAGATGCTTGTGGGTTTTCATTTTAGGAGAAAACTGGAGCTGAGACACCAGAACATGGCTAATGAGGTAACCTTCCAGTCTTCCACTATTCATATTGAGAGAAGATTTACTAAGGTTTGACAGCAGAACATTAGATCACAGCTGGATGTGGCTGAGCCCAGTGGGTGTGAGGCTGAAATAAATACAAGGTGATAGTGAAGTGTCTGGAGCGCGGAGTTTTCACTCATCTTGTTATTCTGGTAGTGGAACTGGTATGCATGTGTGTTTTACTGGGCTACGTCTTCCTTTTAGGTACATACGGGATTATATACATTCAATATGATTAAACCAGGCAAGGCAGTTCGACATGGCCAACTGTAACTGCAGACTAGAAAAATAAATCTTGAATGGATTTTTGAGATATTTTGAACTGAAGTTTATGCTCAAGCAGAAGAAAACAGTACAATACATTTGTGTTACTCAGACCATTAGACTTCAATGACGTAAGAAGAAATTTAGCAAATTAAAAAAGATGGTTGTGTGGTAGTCATTGTCCAGGGTGAGGCCTGGCTAACAACTTAAACTCTACACCCAAATCCCTAAAATTCCACTAAAGCCTTTCAATCATTCAGTGCCAGAACTAGTCCTACAAGCTACTCCCTCTCGGCAAAGTGAACAGCCTATCTCATTCTTTTAATTCCCTTTCAAATCGTTTAACAAACACAACGTGCACTAGCCCTCCATTTTAGCTTCAATGTTATAAGTAGAACATTCAGGCTTCCTCATGTGGCAATTTATACTGCAGATATGAATGCTAAATAACTAAATAAAAGATTATGGAAGAAAGCCTGCAAGTTTATTTGGCAACCTGACTGTGGGTGCAGACCAAGTTTTCTGGGAACGCCTGCTCTAAAACAATAAACAACACTGGCTACCTGCCGTATTCAATCACACATTTCTGGGTTTCCATTTGCCAATGTTGCCCAAGACCATTCAGCCAATAACAGACATTCCATTGTCTCTGTTAATCAATAACCCAAAATAGTTAGTCCATTTTCCAAAGGATGATTCTCTTTTTCAGCCAATTACAAGTGTTAACGCCTACTTTGTAATTTATAGAATATATACGCACTAGCTTTAATAAGGTGTACCTCTTTTTGCTATGTTGTCAGCTCAGTTTATATCAATAAGTATAGGCTACTGTAAATAACTAACACATCTCACTACAAGGTAATAAAGTTCTACAGCAAAACAAACTAAAGCCTCCCAAACGACCACAGAGTTGAATCACCAACTCTCTAAAGCAGTTTCAACAAAAACGGAATATTATAACCTTCATTAAGGTAGGGTTAATTGCAGGGCTGTTGCATTATACTGAGTTACAGAAAGCAAAGGATGTACACAGAGCCAGAAATGAAACAGACTAACATCTCTTTAAAAAAGGTTCAGTTGTACACCTATTGCCTACATCTGTTTATATGCACCGTTTATACGCACCGTTTATTCGCCTCGTTTACATGCCCCGTTTATATGCCTTGTTTATATGCACCCTTTGCCAACAAGCAAACAAATGTTTCCCTTTCACACTTGTGGAAAATATGTTAATTCTGTTAATATATAAACAATCACCAAACTTCACACTACAGGTAACAGCAACATGGATTTGTATCCATTACAAATGTGCCAGACCTTTTGGATGGAAACAACTGTGCGTCAATGTGTCATGAATTATTTTATTTTTTTATCAGGCTTTGCAGCTGTGATTATTAGAAACTAATGATAGCCAACAACTTCAGTTCAGATCAGTGGAGTCCTTCCATCTCTCGCACAAATCCCCTCTTAAATACAAAGCCTAAGCTTCCATCAGGCCTGTATTCTCTCCGCGTCTCCTTCTCAACATGCATGAGAAAAAGAGGTCAGACTCATTGCATTGAATTTTATCAAAAGTGAGAATTTAAAAAGAAATTATAAAAAATGTATTCAGTGTGGGAAAGGGAGAAAAGGAAGACAGGGAGATCTTTTTTATCCTTGATCACAACACTAAAAGACGAGAAAATGTCTAGACATCTGATCTGTGGAGGAAGTGAAACCTTTCTGCTAAGAGTTTTTATCTTCATCCCATATGTTTGATGTTCATTTATGAAAGAGTCAGGTAAATTTACATTTGATTTTATTAGTATATATTTTGCCATAAAACTCAGCTATGAGGTCAGATGGTCGCAATATTAATGAGGGCACACAGAAAGATTCACAAACGTATTTTTTATATATATATATATATATATATATATATATATATATATATATATATGACTGTTAACAAAAAAGTTTTTTTAAACGCACACAAAAATATTAACATTTATAAATGAGAAAAAAATAAGATTCACAAATATATTTCACACACACACACACACACACACACACACACACACACACACACACACACACACACACACACACACACACACACACACACACACACACACACACACACACACACACACACACACACACACACCTTTAAATTAATGTAATACACATATATAAGTTGTGAATCCTTCTGTGTGCATTCATTAAGTTTTGTGAGTGATCCCCAGTACCCTGCAATCGATTGACAATCATTTTGGAAGCTTAATCATTATTTTGGAGCTTTCAATTTATATTTTTCAACTCATGATACTAATTCTAAATGACTTGACACTGGCCAAGGCTAAATATTGTGCACTGACCTTGTACGAAATTATGTCATATGTGCATCACATGTTGCTAAAAATACATCTTCAGTAGAGAAGGACAGCTAAAGTATGCCATTAGACAAATTACATATTACACATGGCTCATCAGTAAATTATATTGCTTTGTCCTCGACATATCATGTTGGCTTCAATGCACTACAACTCTGCTGTTAACGGAGTGTAAAATTAAAACTGTAGTTTTGCCAGTTGTAGTCTGCCTAGTGTTGGACGTTCTTGATTGACATCTTTACCTTTCAGAGTGTCCTGCTCGGCCCTCATGATGTCGATCAGGGAGCTCTCCAGCGTGTTCATGTTGAAGCTGTCGAATGACCTGGTGCGTTCCTACAGAGAGGAGAGAAAGAGCACAAACACCATTTACTTTTCTGTACCTGCTACAAAGACGAACAGTTTTAAAAAGCCAACAGTCTTTATGTTGACAACGGAGCAGGTCCATAGGAGCAACTGGGCCATTAAGATGTATCTACATCGTTTAATGCAACACTGCCTCAATTAACCAAGGAGGTGACGAGCATTCTGACAGCTTCACGCTCTAAACTCAGCCTAAACATAAGACACTTTACCAGTTATCTTTGAAGGTGTTTCACTTCTTGCTTTAGCTTGAGCTTATTTCAAAGAAAAATACAAAAAGACATGAAGCCTCGCTTTGTCTCAACTCGTATGTTTTTTCCCCACCTTGCTTTGAATACATGCAATATCAAGATGTGTTGATTTCATATATTAAGCGGGAGTAACAAACAAAACTAATTAGGAGTGAGCCCTAGTTTCACATAAGTGGAATCTCAAGTGATTCACTAATATATTCTGCAAACTGATGTCGAATCCGAGATAAAAAGAAGTTGGATAAACCTGAATAAAAATACTTATGCGTTTTATTTTCTGCTTGAATATTCCCCAATGCTGCTTTTCAAGCCAGGAACCCAGAGTGCCCATGTGTGTGAAGCATAAGGGACACAAGGTTCATTGGGAGACACTTCTTTGTTAATAAAAGTGTATTTGTGGTGACAGCATTCACCTTTTCTTTGTCTTATTGTTTAGTGAGTTTATATTGTATATATTTTTTTTTTTTTTTAAACCTAACAATTCCCCTCATCACGTAGTTATTGTGCGTTTAACTGCAGATACTTGAAAACTTAAGAGACTGAGCTGTACATTTTCTCCTTCACGTCGGCAGCAGAATGGAAGCCAACAGTAAAACCATCAGTAGAACGAAGCCGAGGCAATCCTTGAGCGACGGCTTGTCACCTACAAACAAGGGCATCCTTGGCATACCAACCATACTGGAAATGTTTGTATGCACACAGAAATATGTGTAAAAACACACTGTAATATGTGTAGACACAGCACACACACACACACACGCACGCACACGCACACGCACGCACACGCAGCCTCTGACAACAACTTGTGAACATATTCTGATAAACTATTTTGGCATCCTTCTCTACAGAACAGCCACATTTCAGGCAGCCACTGAAGACCACAATATGAAATGCATATCCTCCTGGTTTACATTTATAGTTGGTGCCAATTGTTCCCATGACATTGTGTGATTGTCTGTCTCATTTCTTCCTCTGTCTCTTCCTCATTGTTCCAGTCATTCTTCAACGCTACCGTAAAAGCAGAAATACCTTTAACAAAAAAAACTAATTATATTCCTCATTTATGAGTCAGACCTCTCACACTGCACAGAGCCAATGACTTCTGGCTACGAGTTGTTCAATAAGCTGCACATTGTGACTAAAATGTTGAGTCATGATTAGGTTTTACTTTACTGTCTGGTCACGACACAAATATAGTTTTTTTTCCTTTCTGCATCAAATCCATTGTTTTAACCACGTGGTTATTTTAAAGTACAGCTGTGGCAGAAAAACAAAAATATAATGAAATACTTAAATAATATTAATTGTAGAAACCAGTATGTAAACATTTGCAGCGATACTGTCAAAACAATACTCTAAGCCAGGCATGAGTAGTTATTAAAACAGTGATGTATGCTTGCACAATACATCTTTTGAGATCATCAAAGAACTGAGTATTTAGAAGATCACATGTTAACACTAAGGCATTATTGAAAAGGCTGCAATCTGCAAAAGCATGGCAATTCTTTTCTTCTCTTTAAAAATAAAATAATAAATAATATCTACAACAATCTGCCCTCATCACGATTTAATATACTCTGCCCTCAACCCTCACCACAAACTCCACAGGGGTCAAATGCTAAAGGGTTCAGAAAAACAGACCTGCGTCAGTGAACCACATGACCAACGGACGGGGCAGGCAGTTTGTTTTTTATCTGCTGTCTGGTGTCTGCACTGGTTCCCAAAATCTAATAGCTACTTTTACTATCTGATCAGCCATAGAGGGAGCTGGATGCCTGGCACACACTAGCCGATTAAACTGCCAAAACTCCCCAGCTGTAGCCAAGATTTCACCAGCATTTTGGCTGGTGCAGATTTCCCTCACCGACTGAGGGAACATACGAACACAGCGATGACATGATAGAAGAACACACCCAGTGCACACTCTCTCCCTCAAAACAAACATCAACACAGGGATATAGGCCAGACTAGGTCCACTATTTTCTCATATCCGCCTCAGTATCTTATGTAGACTTAGGGTATGGCTTTAGGTCAAATAAAACAAACATTCAAAGACAAGGGAAGCAGAAACAAGTGAAGAACTGGTTACTGTGGGAAGTATACACCACTAAACACATTAACCAAGACAAACATAGATCGCTACAGCAGCAAGGTGCCATATTTCAGGGATCTTTTATAGAGGTTAGGTATTTCTGCACTATGACTGAGCAGAAGCAGTAAGCAGAAGCTCTTCCTGCTGTTGTGTTTCAACAGCTTCAAAACAACTGAATGCTTTCACTGGGCGTCATTATTCTTTACAGTACCAGCTCTCTAATGTAGTACTGCAAGGTAATCCTATTATATTGTTTCGGGACGATAGGAATTAATTTTGTGGCTGAGATGGACGCAGTAAGCGGACATGAGGCCTGGCTGGTGCCTTGCAGTTGCTAAGCATTAGCCTGGACAGGTGCAGAGGGTGATTAATCATCAGATTCGTGCATTGGTTTCTCTCAACAACGGTCCAGCTGACCAGCAAAGTACTCATCCCAGACAGATTGCAGGGCAAGCACAAACACAGTCACGGTACCTCTTCCCACACCCACACCCACACACGTAAATATAGAGGATATGGTATACGTGGGTAAGCAGAAAATAGTATAATAACCATGACCCACTCTAGTAAAAGCTAAATGGATCAATATGGCGAGACACACCCCTTTTTTTTTTTTTACAGTGACTGTCAATAAAAACCTGCATGATGGATCGATTTGCATTATACAGTATGGCTAAGTGCACCTACCAAGCCCTGTCGCCATTTTGGAATCTGGTTTAACAAATCTAGTGAATATGTGTTCTCACATACAGTAAACAGCTCATATGAAACTGACAAAATAGTACTGTGATCATTTGGGAAAATGCAACTTAGCCAATGCTACCAGAATTCAGAAGAATGCTAGAGCTGCAACGATTGGTCGATTAATCAGTTAGTTGATTGATTCGATTTATCATTTAAGGCTTTTTCCAAGCAAAGATGTGGTTCCTCAGCGTGATTTGCTGAAGTCCTTTGTTATACTACTACAAATTGAATGTCCTTGGGACAACTACTCATCCGATAAAACAAGACAATTTGATGACACAAACATGGGCTCTAGGAGATTGTGGTGACCATTTCTCCTTTGTTCTGAACTATTCTAGCGATCACTCAAGAACATCATTTTGTCAGATTAAATTTGTAAATGGACGGGCGAAGCGATTTACAATTGGTACCCAGACAGAGGCACAACTGTGCTCCAGCTGGTTGCTTGCATCACATTGCCACGTCATATCCAACAGCTGTCACACACGTTAACGATAGATGACAGTATTGGGCCTCTGCACAAACCCTACGGGAGAACATTTTAAAGCTGCATTTGTAACTACAAAGTGAAAGAAATGTTAAATTGACAAAAGGGATCAGATAGCTCACAAAGTAGCTGTCAGTCAACTCTAGTTGTTTTAATCTTAACCGCCACAAAACAGAGGGCAACCTCCAACAGATGTTGATGACATATAGGGAAGTTAAGAATGATTAAATAGAGCAAGCTGTGGGTGATTAACTCCAACATTAATCTTCCATGTCGCCTGCCTGTTAATGAAAAATGGAAGTTGAGGGAGGGTGGAAAAAATAATAAGGTAAAGGACAGACAAATATATAGGTGCATTATGATTTTGAGGTTTTCAGAGGCCTAAGACATTCCACATCGACCTCACATTCATTTATAGGAAGGCTGATGTTTTTTCCCCTCATTTCCTTTAATCTAATCACATCCCCGAGCCAACAGGGAGAGAAAGAGAGAGAGGAAGCCAAAAGCAAAGAAGGGAAGGGGTAAAATGGCAGATGAAAGAAAGGGGATGATGGAGAGAAGGAAAGTGAGTAGTGAGGTAAGGCAAAGTCAAAAGAGAAGAAAGGAGGGCAGGAAAGGGAAGCAGGTTGTGCTTTCGGTGCTTGCGATTATGTTTCTTCCTGGACAAAGTATTTCAAAGGCCTGCTATGACATTAAATACCCCGAACTGTCAAAAACAAACTATTACCCAGTGTTGGCTGGATGACGCGTGAGTATTTGGGTTGCAGCAGGGTGAGAGGTAGGGGTCTGTTTGGGGATTAGACCGAACGGACTCCTTTATTGTATGCTATAAGCTAGGGCTATGCTAAATACAATATGACACTTTTTTCATAGACTCTGCTTTGTCGTCTTCCTTTGTTAAGACACATGTGCAGAAGACATAGGCCAGGGACTAATTAGGGCTTGTGCACACACACTAGCTCTCTTTCTTCTTGTTTCAGAGCGTCTGTCAAGGGTGTGAGAAGGGCACAATGAGGCTGTATGAGCAGCAGAGTTAGGTGCTTGCCAGCACAGCTCAGGCCGCCCATTAGTCTAAAAAACATTTCTCTCATTTCACACCAATGTCATAAAGACCAGAGCTAATAGCCGAAACTTCTACAGCTTGATGGCCCGGAGAATGCATTTGTAGACATGCATGCGAGAGAATTTGCATTTGCGTGCAGGGAAGGAAGGCTACCCAAAAAGAACGACGCCCCGTTCTCATCATGGAAGTTTCACACTGAACACAAGGCACTGACAAACACTGCATGGTTTCCGATACTTGCCTAAAGACCTGCCATATTGATTAGATTGCCTTTAAAAACAGAGGTTAAAAGGAGGCAGACTCCTCAAGTCAAACAACAGGTGTGCAACATTTGTTTCCAGTGCAGGCCCAAAGAGGTAGTTTAATAATGAACAGCACGGTGTATCTAAGCTGCACAAACAGTGAGCTGTAACCAGCAGTTACCCTGGTAGCTTACTGAGACAATATCCTGTCCTGGCTTACTCGCCTTCAGGCATGGCAGGTCCTGATCTGGTCCCAGGCCAAATGTACCAGTTTAAATGAGCCCAGTACACCTGACGCAGCAGAAGGCCTCTGGACTTGAATTTTACAGGTGAGGAATTAGGGAATTAGAACCACGTGGATTTTCTCCAGGTGCTCTGATTTCCTCCAACAAACCAAAGAGCTGAGGTTAATTTGCAACTCTAGAATTGCCTGTAGGTATGAATATGAGCATGTCTCTTTGATGGACCGGCGACCTGTCCGTGGTGTACCCAGCCTCTTCACCAGTGTCAGCTTGGATTGGCTTCAGTCCCTCCTGCAGGATAAGCAGGAATAGTGGATGGATTGATGGATGTACGGATGGATGATGGATTGAAAAGCGAGAGAGAATAAAAAGAAACAAGGACGGCTTTCCTGGCATTTAAAACAGACTCATTTCTGGCCTGAGGCTAGTTACTAGCTGACAAGTACATTAGCAGTGTGCAGCAGTGTGCCTGGTCTGGAGCCCATCCCAAATACTAAAGCTGCTCTAGTACAGCAGTGGCCCTGCCTGCTGCAGCCACAGTACTGGAACATTTTTCTCTCTGTGTGCCATGGCATTGGACAACACTTTGGATGAAATATGGAATATGGCCTTGCTCTCAAACTGCATCTACACATTAATGTCAATACCTAAGGCAATAACAAGAAAATGCCACACTCTGTAAAAGTACACAGAGGAATTTTTGCTTTTGCAGATAGCAGTTGTAATATACCTCAGTCGCACCACATTGCTGTTTGAATGTGTGATTCAATATACTGAATAGCATCTAACTGCAAATAGTACAGAAGAGCTACTTTATGGGATTCAACCATCTGCTTGGTCTCTGTAGAGCAATGTAGTTGCAATAACATCTGATCCAAAAGTGTACAAAGATGACTTTGATTACACACAGGTTGAAAAACAAAGTGACTTCTAAAGTAGAAGCGAGTCATCCTTCATCGGTTGTGTCAGCGCTAAGATGGAGACAGTTGGAGAGGACTTACAATGAAACTGTGTGACAACAGTTCCTCATGTCTGTTTAGTTCAGCGGTACAGGGGCCACACCATTTCATTACCAAACCCGAGGATGCCTTGTGTAAGGCAAGATGTGTCATCAGTCCTCAAACAGTTCATGATCTCGATAAGCCCCGACAGCTTCTTTTTTTTTTTTTTTTTAAAGAAACACAACAGTTTGGGCTATTCCATGCAGCATAAGCAATACAATGGGAATGAATTGGAATAAAATTGCCTTATTTTCTTTAGATCTTAAAGACTAAACTATACTGAGACGGCTTCTGGAAAATTACTTGACACTTGTTTGCCTGTGTAATAATTTAACAGTGGTTTTCTATAGTGACAACTTCAACGCTGCAACATTATCTATATGCTCACACCAAAATGATACATTTTTTAATTATATTACACAGGGTGGAACAATATCATTGGTTTATGGTTTAGTAAAAACACATTAAATATGGAACCGATTTTAAATGCGTAAAATATCCTTTTACAAGCACGTCTCAGAAAGAAACAATTCTTGTTGCAAATATCGCTGCTGTGAGTCAGAACCAGTCCATGGCCTCTTAAAATATATTTATACACCTCAGACCAATCAATTAGAAGTCCAATAATTTTAAAGGTTAAGTGTCATCTTCAGTCATTAAACGCAATCGTCATAGCTTTTTATAATCGACCTATTATCAATTATTTGTTCTTTGGAATTTGGAGACAGAGACAGAGACAAAGACAGAGACAGAGACAGAGACAGAGACAGAGACACACACACCTTTGTTGGCTGATGGGAATCAACCACGATATACTTAAATCTGACATGTGGATGCCACAGGAGGAACTCTCCCCTAATTGCACAGCCTTATGTAGCATCTACTACCATTTTCTATTGTTATGACGAACATTGTAAGTTTCCATTGTAATATGCTGCTTGTCAGAGTAAATTTGACCACACCATGACTCCATATTGTTAACGTGGATTCGTAACTAATGTTTTGGAACAGGCCAGATATGAACCTGACCCCATTGCAGCTAAGAAGTCTTCAGCAAAAATACATGTCAAGACATGTCAGCACAACATCCTTACCGTTTGACCTGTTGTGCACTGTGAGTCATTCATTGCAAGTAGAGATAAGGACGCACATGGAAAGGTCACAGCACGCATTAATGACGTCGACTTGATGGCGAAGGATACGTAAAGCGCTTAAAGTAGCCTTTCATCGGGTCACTTGGCCTAGCTGGCTCTGTTGCAACCTTCCTCTCTTCACCCCCGCTTCCTCAATCAATCATGAGCTAGATCAATAAAATAAATTTACCTCCATGCTCCCATTACCTGTTCCCATCAATCCTACCGTCTGTTTACTCCATGCGATTATACAATTATTCAAGCCATCTTCATTGTGAGTGGACTCGGCTATCCAAATTACACTATGAATAGGCTGGCATTTGGAAAACGAGTTGCTAGGCTATGGTGGCCACGGTCTGGGTGATTAATAATTAGTAATCCTGAAAAATCATTGGCCATTGTGCCTAGGCATGAATCCACAGTATTGTGGGGCCTTTTTTTCTTCTTTTGTTGTGCTTTTGGATGGAATAAACGAAATCCCACTATGACGTCGTCTTGTTCACTGGTGTATCTAGATTGTTCTTTACATCTCAGTCACTCTTGGTCATCCATTGCTGCGATTGTTCTCTTCGCAACCGGCTTGCTTTTACCTCCCTCTCCCCATCTTTTTCTCTACATCCAGGAGGCCTCCTTCACTCCTCACTCTAACCCCCCAGCTTGTATTACGTGGCACACACCACTGCAGTGACAGAGCCACATTAGTCATCATCAGAGACATACAGCTGTGGAAAGGCACAGCAACGACTAAGCTAACACGGTAATAAATGCACCATGTAAATTCATACCCATGTCTAAAAATAGAAACTATGAACATACTGTTTCAACAGCTAACATACATTACACATTGATGTTTAATCATTCAGGTAGCGCGCACACACACAAAAGCATGAACACACAAAGTGAACACACATGCTTCGGTACATAATCACAGAAAAAAAAAAAGTATAGTATGTCAGAATTATTGCTGAATCATACAATGAGACTATCGCAGCAAAACTGACCTGAAAGGGGAAGATGTTATCACTGCGGCCGACTCCATCATCCATCCAGGACTTGGGGTTGAAGCCTGCAGGACTGTTTCGAGGGTACTTCTGGGATGCCACATGGTTGTTAGGAAAGGTCTTCTTCAGAGGAGAGATAGAGTTGATGGGGGTCATCCCGCCGTTCAGCCCTCTGCGATAATCTCTGCCCTGAGACCCTCCCCAGCCACCGCTACCACTACCATAGCCTCCTCCAGGACTCCAGGAAGTAGAGGAGCCGGGGGAGGGAGAGGGGCTCTGGTAGCTGGCTGGACCCCAAGGGGACGGGGGCTTATTCAGGCTGTTGGACAAATGCGGCAACTGGCTGAAAGCCGGATTCCTGTGCGGAAAGGGCGGTGGAGGGTGTGGCGAGGCCGGGGAGCGCCGATGCTGCTGGTGTTGGTTGTGGGGGTGTTGGAAGTGAGGGTGTGGTGGGGGAGCCGGGTGGTGCTGGGACAAGGCCGCCGCTGGTCCAATCTGGGGAGAGAAGTTTCCACCAAACCCTGGGCTGACGTGGTGTGAGAAGTTCTGGAACAGCAGGGGCCCGTTGTTGGCAGACGCCGGGTTGAAGAAGCTGACGTCCTCATTGATGATGGTTGATGGCGCTGGCGGGATAGCAGCTGACCAGTTGTTGAAGCCAGTAAGTGATGACGAGGTTGTACTGGACTGCACCGGGCCAGTTCCCCCAAGACCAGATGACTCCTGGTAATCAAAGCCCGTCAAGACCGGAGACTCGAGACGCAACTGCTTCTCCTTTCCGTTACTTCCTTCAGACGTGCCGTTGTCGATCTTGCCTTCATCTGACCGGGCCTTTTCCAGTTCTGAAATGATCCCACCACCCCCACCCTCCTGGTGACTCCCAGGGGACAACTGCTGCTGCTGCTTTTCTTGCGTTTCTTGCATTTCCTGTTGCTGCTGTGCTTTGGGCTTCTCTGGGCCCCCCAGGATTTCGTCTTGCACGCTGTTGTGGGTGGCTGAGGCAGGAAAGAGCCAGGGAGAGCCTCCCGTGGTGCCATTCCCTGCGGCTGTGGAGCTGTTTATGAAAGCAGCAGGGCTCTGCGACACATTTTGGTGGTGGTGTGGGGGCTGCAGATGCGGGTGGATTCGAACTGGGAATGCAGACTTGTTGCCAGTGTTGTTTTGAACTAGGACTCCAAACCCGTAATCCCCCATTTGTTTTCTCCCCCACACACAAAAGCTATCCTGTGATCGTTCGTCCTATTGAGAGAAGAGCACACAGGATGGCATGCACTGAGTTAGCAGTCAGCCCCTCTCATTCCATTATACATCAAGGGATTTAGAAATCAACTGGGTGATGGCCTCAGACAATTTATTGTGACATGAAATATCGTTTTTTTTCTTCTTCTGCTGGTCTGTTTTACTCCCTCCCAAGAATTCCAAGACATATGATAATCACACACCACTGTCATGAATGAGCTCATTATGTGCTGAACAATCTGTTCCCCTTAGTATTACTCCGAGCAGTTTGAAAAACACCAACCAGTTAACATTACATCTTTAGCTAATTATAACCCCGTGACGTTGCCAGCTTGTAAGTCTTCAGCTGAGCTGCTGGCAGCCACCAGCACCTAGCCGGAGCGCTGCTGTGTCGAGCCGACACGAATCTCCATTTGGAGACGTTTTCTCAGCACAAAACCAACTGACAGATGATCACGTGCCCGCGGCGACACCTTAGAGGCCCCCCCCGCTGGGCGAAGTTAAACTGAATGTTTATCTTATTCACAATAAACCGTCTTAAACCCACTCGACCTTGTTTGACAGCTGTCACCAGTCTGTGGAGTCCAACCCTAGAAATGTATCGGATAAAAGTCACACAATGCACAATGTCACACGCCGTTGCTCGTCATTACACTCGTACACGTCAACTAACAGCCGGTTAGAATAAACTAGACGTGTAAGCTGGCTAATTTCCATCCGTTGCTAACGTTAGCTAGCTAGCAGGCTACCGACTGCTAGCATAGACGCTAGCTAGCCGGACAGGCTCGAATACGGGCGAATAAAATGTCGTTTCACCTTCTGATCACCACCTTCGACCTCGGCGACGTCTTTGTCGAGATCCTATTCTCGGTTTGAAAGCAAGGCGGTGTCCTTGAAAAAAAAAACGAGTGCGTCAGGCAAAAGCTTTTCAGAGGCGATTTGATAGCTGACTCGTAACAGTGCAGTCGGTCAGCTCTTTTTCTCTCTCTCTCTCTCTCTCTCTCTCTCTCTCTCTCGCTCGCTCTTCTCCTGACGTGTCCTGCCTGCTCAATGACACAGCTCTCTATCTGCTGCCCCTGATCTGGACTGGGTGATCAACGAGCTTTGTTAACGTGGCAATGACTGAAATATATCCGGCCGCGGTTCTCTCACAAGCCTTATTCGATCGGTGTCATTTTTTTTTATTTTCAGGATATTCTCTCGCTAACTGTCTTTCCTACAGAGCCGGCCGATTCCTGTGTGCGCTTCCTTGACTGCCCCTCTCTCCTGAAACCGACCGTGGCCGAATGACAGCGACTGTCAGCGAGAAATCAGCCGAGACACACTTCCGCTTCTAGCGCCACCCTCTCCGCCGTGGCCACGCCCCCTGAGAACCACACCTCGGTATACGATTGGTCGGCCGAACGGCAGCCTCGTCTGATTTCTAGCATATTTAAAGGCCATGCACCAATAATACACCCATGCCATCCATAAGTACAGCCCACTGAGGTCAGAAATTATTTTTTTCTTTTTTTAAAGAGCGAGAGAAGAAGAAAAAATCCCCCCGTGAGCACGGCCCTGTCTTTTCAAGATGTAGCCGGTATCAGGTCGTGAGAAAACAGAGATACCCAACCCCCCTCTTCGAAAGGATGGCAATGCCTCCGAAAAAAGAATATCCTTGAGCCAAGCTTTTTGATCTCATGCTCCTTCATTGTAAATATGGAAATGAAACAGGAAGGTATGAGATATTTGAGCTGTTTTTTAATATCCCTTTTTCTACACCAATTTGGATGTATTTACTTTATGATTGCCTGTAATGTTCATTTTTTGTAATCTAATTATATATATGTATTAGCATTGAGGTCATAGTTGGTGGTGGCTATCTGCTGGACTGAATTATATTCAGAGGTGTTTCTGATATACAGCCTCTTTCATGTCAGGAAATGTGAAGGACAGAGGATTAGAAATACCGTTCAATATAATGTCCTCAACACAAAGTTCAACACCACCTTTAACCATGACTTCAAACATATTATAATTTAAAACATTTTGATCAATGAAGACAAACTGAACATATGAGCTTGCAAAGATAGATGTTGTGGCAGGACTATATTATTGGATTGCATAAGATTGAAGGATACCCATTTCAACTATTCCCTGCATGCATCAAATTCCCTTATATAATAGTGCTAATCTTAATCTCTTCCAGTTCGTGTAGTTTCTGTCCAGT
Organism: Cottus gobio; assembly: GCA_023566465.1. Lineage (NCBI taxonomy): Eukaryota > Metazoa > Chordata > Actinopteri > Perciformes > Cottidae > Cottus > Cottus gobio. The sequence continues at coordinate 14,304,311 of CM042229.1, read as the reverse complement.
ATATCACACTATAGCCCACAACCCATGTGTCTGCTTTTCTCCACTGTGCCAGATGTCTGGCCATCTAACCCTTTTTCCCTCATCACCCGCCCACACCATTCCCCATGTTTCTTTTTCTCCCCCTCCGCCTTCCTCGGTGTCCTTCTCTACTGTACGGTCATCATCACCTCGAGGTCATCAAACGGCTTTGACTCCGTCAGTCTCGCTGACCCTCAACTGGCAGTGTTACATGCAGCAGCAAATGGCTATCTTATAAATCTGTCATGTCAAGTCCAGCTTGGGAAGAATGATAAATTAGGGAATCCGTAGTGTTGTGCATTATTATGAATGTACAGAAAGGATGAGCAGGCGCTGGGAGGTGGGTGATGGCAGGTATTGGCAAGGTTAGGGAGTGACCAGTTTAAAGTAATTCGATTAAAAAAATAGATTACAGATGTCTGATAGTAACAATATTCACATTAAGCTTGAACTGGTGAGACCTGCAAATATCCTCACACGATAGAATTTGTAAGTCTCAAAAGTGAATTCTGGAGTCAATTATTTTGTTATAATTTGATGCTAGCAAGTATAAAATGCAAGCTCTCCGTGTACCTAAAAGAGAATAACAAATTTCAACCAAGACATTTTCTTACCCAGAGCAAGACATTAAAACTTGTTACAACCACTTTATTTTTAAATTTTAGAATTGAGTAGGCCCTGGATAGACTGGCGACTTGTCCAGGGTGTACCCTGCCTTCGCTCAATGACAGCTGGGATCGGCTCCAGCGCCCCGCGACCCTAAAGAGGATAAGCGGTTCAGATAATGGATGGATGGATGGATGGAATTGAGTAGGAGGTCAAATTACTTCCAGAGTTCCTCTTAATTGTAATGTGTGGTATCATTAATGTCCTGCATGCAGAACATATTGAATTTAGAGTTCAGCATATTCTGCCCTCTTTATCTCTTCTGGAATAACATAATCTGTCCTCTAATATCAAGCAAGGCATCTCTGTATGTCTGTGTGTTTTTCACATATCTCGAGAACCGTTCATCTGATCTACTTCATACTTGGTGGGTGTATCGCTGGGGAACCCAGGGGAATGGCGCGGTTTAGACGTGCAGCACTCTCAATGCAAGCGGATAGCCGACAGGAACAGCCCCACTCAGCCATTGGAACTCAAATTGTGTACGTTTTTCTCATACTAACTTCTAACGCTGATAACATTACCGCTAGCAAAAGAACTCGGGGCCCGGCCGACTGTGAGTCCCCTGGTTGTCTTTGAAATCGCATACGTAGGCTACTGCATACTACATAGTTAATCAGAGTGTCCTGCATTAATTAATGATTAAGTATGATTTTACCTGCTGACTGGTCATAACGTATGCAAAGCAACAATGCCGGTTTCAGGGCACCTGTAGTTCATCTCCCATCTCCGATAACGATTCCCGACAGATGTTATTTAGATAAATTAACCGTATTGGGAATCTAAATGGTTACTTTACTAGTAACTAGTAAAACTATTAATACTGTATTTTTTACTTCAAGTGAAGAGTAAAAGAGGCATTGTCAGCACAATGTACTTAAATGTACTTAACGTCTGTTCAAGGTGGAGCTCTCAATTTATAATGCTGGATAATTACATGAATAAATAATTTATCATATATTCATTATTATATATTTTGTGAGTAAAATCTTAATCTGGAATGTAACCAGTCTATCTGTCAGGCAATTGTAGGACTATGTTTTCTTCTGTAGTAGAAGTACACAGTAAGTACTATAGAGTTAAAACATTTTCAATGTGCTTTTGGGGCCTTTTGTATGTTAATTTAGGTTACAATGGGTTAGAATAGGAGCATAATTAAATATTTTTCATATCTAACATCATAATAAATCTATAACCGTTAGAGCCCAGGTTGCCCTGCATTCTGCCGTCTCACGTAAAGGTCTGCTGGTGTTTCCTCCTGAACCAGAGTGTATGTCACCAGTGTTTCTGAACATGAATAGACTCAACTCAGGTTTATGATCGAAGTCACAGCAGGTGTATTGTTCAGGACCCAAGGAAGCAGTGTTTGGTGTAAAGTTATGTAAGAAAGCTGAAAGCAGCGCTATCCCTGCATTGCTTTTTAATCAATGTAATAAGTCCAACGCCAGCCAAACACTCGCCTCGTGCATTTCTATTATATATTGTCATTTCTATCTGTGACCTCCCTTTCCTCATTTTCTAATCTTCATTTTGTTCCACAACGAAAGTGTTCAAGTGAAATCTTAATCATACGCTGGAGGGCAAGAATCAGCAGGAGGAAGGAGTAATGTTTGATGGTTGTAAATGTGCTCCAGCTTCATATTTCTTTGGCGGAGGGCAGAGTATTCCTCTCACAGCGGGGTGGATGTTTAGGCAGCGAGCTCGGCACAGCTAAAGGGTTTCTACCGAATAACCGGTCTTACAGGCCGCACTCGGGAGACAACACCCTCTCCTCCTTCTTCTCCTTTCTCTGTCTGTCTGTCACTCTGTCACGTCATTATCAAATTCCCCACGTCCAAAATGACATAAAACAAAGCATACATATTTAAATGATTTATGGAATATATATGTCTACAGCCCCAAATATTACTGTGTACAAAGCTACTGAGCGGTGTGATTCATCTACTGTATGAAATAGCTAATAGACAGTTTTTCTGGCAAATGTTTTGTGTGTTCTCGGCCATATCCAAGACTGGATAGGTGCTATGAATAAAACATTGACTCCATTAAAAAATTAATCGCCTTTTACCTTTAGGCATAATTATGGTGCAATTTCTCCCTGACTGCATGTGTGTGTGTGCACAGAGGTGCTGAGTTCAAATGTGCACATGCTAATTTCATAACTCCAATGTTGATTATTTATATCTTACGATCTCATTTTGAAACAGTGTCCTTCTACTCTGATGGGAGAGGCAAATCCTTTCCCTTCAGCATGTTTTCCAAGTTGACATTTGGGAAACAGGGACTTCTTGTACTGCTTTTGTAGGGTGAGGGGACTTGTGAGGAAAAATATCGCAATTACATTTTTTTTTATTTAGTGTCAGGACCCAGTGATATGTACAGAAGGATCTTTGCTTTGTAAAAGAGTGATCGGTGTGTCACAGTGTGTAAACAATCTAACATGACCAGCTACATCAGTTCCAATAAACCACTATTTATACCTACATAATACTCATGAACTATTGTGCTTTTTTATCATTACCAGTAGAATAGACACTGCATGTGTTGGCATGGGAAACAAAATCTTTGTTGTTTCAGAGAGAATAGTGAACTATGGCAGAGTCAGACTTACATAGTAAAGCTCATATCTATAATAGGTTGTGACTTTAGTGGTCATTAGGTATGAACCTCTCGGGCTGAAAATTAGTCCCCATCAGACCCTGTTCAGAAATTCAAGGTTTTGTATTTGTGTAAATTATGTAGATGTTTGACAGATAGATGGTCTTTGAATGATGTAACGAAGCCTCTGTGCTGTCGTAGGGTTGTGTTTGTGTCCTATGAAATATTCAGGGAGTGCTCATGTTGCTAACAAAATGGCGTGGACGTGCTCCTGGGTGGCTTTGGGACACAGCAAGGACCTCTGGGTAAAGGGCAAGGTGGGGCAAATACAAGAGAGGAAGTGAGAAGGATAAAAGAGCTGTGGGACGGATGCAGAATCAAACCATGTGTGTATAAACAAGGATGTTAGTTGCATTGCATTGATTTTGAACCCAAATACGACTTGATGTGGCATCAGTCCTTTTTTCTATATTTCTACTAGTCATATTGATTTGGTTTAATCAATCATTCCCTATCAGTGATACAATAATTTGAAATATAAATAAAACACATCAATGTTCTTCGTTCTATATTAAAGAGCAACTCCTCTCCTCAATGGTTTTTATCTGACAGCCTGAGACCTTTCATATCCTTCATCCATTCACAGTATGTTGCCTTATGGTTCCCTCCCTGGGGACTCTATACTAATTAAGCCAAAAGGGTCTCTGCTAGTATACACCACGACGACTATTTGAAACATGGACTGAGTGAGTGAGTGAGTGAGTGAGTGAGTGAGTGAGTGAGTGAGTGAGTGTGTGTGTGTGTGTGTGTGTGTGTCGCAAAGGCCAGGCTGATTTCATGACTCCACTGGGTACAGTCGGGATAATAAATTACAACAGAGCAGCAGCTGGGGGCCTGTGATGTGATTGTCAATGTGTGTGTGTGTGTGTGTGTGTGTGTGTGTGTGTGTGTGTGTGTGTGTGTGTGTGTGTGTGTGAGAGAGAGGCTGTGTGTGTGTGTGTGTGACATAGATTGAGCAAATATGTAGTTAAGTGAGTTAACACACATTTCAAAATTCAACATCTTTCACTGTAGCAAAACTGGAAAATCTGTACTTTGATTAATTTTTCCTTCCTCACTTGTATCTGACATGCTGTTGCTTCTCATATTAATATTGGAAAATAAGTCTTTTTTAAAAACGTGCAAAAAAAAGAAGCAAGAATTAGCATAATTACTATAACTGGCATAGAAAACGAGTACTGGTGGATTACCCGTTTTGCCCTGGTGGTAGTTGTGATAATCAAATGAGGATTGTAAATTATAATGCCAAAAAGTTTCACAAAGAAGTGGGACTGAACACAGTGTCTTGGTTTAGTAAAAGTGTTCTTGCTCCTCGTGGATAAATTGGGTCAACGATGTACTGAAAAGTTATAATTGTGTTTGTGAATCTTTATATCTTTCAATACATCTCTGTATCTTGAGTGATTCTTGTACTATATGTGGCCGTCTGCAATGTGTGAATTTGTTGTTGCCATGGAAATGTTGAATTTGGGCTACTTGTTTATTCATTCACTGTTGGTGACACATAAAAGGGATTCAGATGCTGCTTGTTTTCATCTTAATTTTTTTAATGAAGAAATCAAAATAATTTTGAAAAAAGTATCCGTCTGCCAGCGTGTGTGTGTTTGTGTGTGTATGTGTGTGAGAGAGAGAGAGAGCGAGAGAGAGAGTATAAATCAAGAATGTGCACAGATGTGTGTGAAATCAATCGAAGGAGTGGTTTCATTTACCTTCTGGGCACTTCTCAATGGCTGATGAGTCTGGCTGGGTGACCGGCTGAAAGGAGCCAGGACAACAGACGCTGGATGAATGGAGGGGCCAGCTTCATAAGAATCTCCCAGTTTGATCATTTTCAATGTTTTTTTTTAATCACATTATGTTCAGTTACAGATCAAGTCTCTCTATGAGTCATTTGTGTTGTAATTTGGATTTGACATTAAACATAATCATGTTTCCTCAAATTTCAAATGTATCCAGCACTTTGGTTTATAACCAAATACCCACAACTGTACTGTTTAGTGCAATTAGCCAATGTTAGCATGTTAGGCTAAGATGGTGAACTTGGTAAACATTACACCTGACACACATCAACACCTTAGCATTGTCATTGTGAGCATGTTAGCATTCTGAAGTTAGCGTCGATGGATAGTGAATAGTGAATTGTGTATCAGAGAAATAAAAATAATTGTAATAATATTCCTTTATATTGCATATTAGTAGAAGTTCATAAATCATTTGTAATAAACTCACTCAATTCTATATGTGTTCATATATCAGATTATATGTAGTCTAACTGCCAGTAATAGGGGATTTGGAGCTATTTCACCACAATTTCTTGAAACTTCTGTATTTTTTTCTTTTTTCGTCAAGCAAGAGACATTGTTGCCCTCAAATATTCCTCAACTCTCTGACTGGAAATAACAACTAGGCAGCTGACATTCCCACTTAGCTGCTAGCCAACTTGTTTGTCAATGGTTGCAGCTCCTTCTCTCACTCAAAACAACATGGTTTGTATTGAGCTTAGAGGATGGAGTTGGTATCCCGTCTGTCGAAAAGTCTGTTTGTTGTCCACTGACCTGCTAGTTGTACACCGACTCTGGCTGGGCCTCTTGTAAGGTCTGTCTGCAATGGGCTCATTGTGTGTGTTTGTCTTTCCCTTGTTTTCTCTTTCCTGTGTGTCTGCACACACACACACACACACACACAGTGCTGACAGAGGCTAAAAGAAAGACCAATGGACAGAGGAATGCTGAGTCAAGCAGACCTGAGCCACTCGCTGCCCCAATAAAGGTACAGAGCATGTGGCCTCATCAATAATGAAAAGTCCTCCTTAAAGCCCTGAAAGTCACTGATATGTGTGTGTGTGTGTGTGTGTGTGTGTGTGTGTCAGTCAGTAAAAGAGAAAGAAAATAATGCATGCTTGACTCACGTTTGTTTATTAAGACATCAGGCTTTAGTCCATGTGTCTTGCTGGTCAGGGACAGGGACATGGTTAGGTTTATGGTATTTCCAGATCACTTTAACTGTGAGGTGGAGCTCCATGTGTCTCTTATCACTGGTCACAGCTGTACCTCCGAGGATACTGTGATGTACTGGGATGTGTGTGTTAGCCAGCAGATGTAGTGAAAGCCAGTCTGAAGGATGTGCACACTGAGACTATCAGCCGGAGGTTTCCAGACATGAACACACGTCTCTCCCTCCAGTAACTCTGTAATCCCTCAAATCTCCGTTCCTTTATCTGTGAACTGAGAATGAAGGAATTTTTGGTCAAAGTTACTAAAGGATGAAACTCATGGCACTTTGGATTGCTTTGATCTTAAGTCATCTCTTACTTTAATTGGGTGTGTTTTGTGTGCATCCAAGTATCTGGGCCGATTTAGTATTTATTGGAAACATATTCTTATTAAAATATATTCTGCATTTTATTTTGTCCAAACACTATTTTAAAGTATACAAATAATATTTATATTAAAATCCTGACATTCTTTAGCAATTGAGCCAGTCGAAGTTAACCGTTTTTGTTTTGCAGGTAAAATAATGACTGCCTTAATGGTGTTGGTCCTTCAATTGAAAGGGAGAGATGTTTTCACATGGAATTATGTTCTTTACGTTCACATTCTATGAAGTGCACTAAATAAGGTGGGCTTAGGTTTGGAGGGTTTTTGAAGTTGTGCCTCTTAAACCATGCCATACAAGCAGAAATATCTCAGGGAGGAGAGAAGCCGCCACTGAGCTCCAAGAGGTTCTTAAACGAGTGCCCTGGCACACAGGGGCACGAGTCGCTGATGAGCTCAGGTGTTTCCACTCAACTGATGACCCTCTGCCACACCCCCACCTCAAGTACCTGCATGGAAGGCATCCACTCACAAAGTAACAGGCAGCCGGCGCCGAGAAGGTCGTCCCAGTGAGTTGACTTGCAAGTGGAGTTTTGGGATGAAAGCTTTGAGCATAAAGAAAATGTGTTTCTTCAAGGCTATAGTTGAGTGTGAATCTCAGGCCTACAATGTTTTTAAAAACTGTAAACACTATCAGAGTATTCTCACTGGACTGGTGTCAACCCAAAAAATATTTGCTGAAAAAGACAATATGCCATTTTGGGGATTGGACCGGTTCCCAGACGATCATTGGAGACTCCATAATATCCTGATAATTATATCACATAGTATTGAACTTTTCCTTTTAAGGTACCTCACACTTAACTACTTTTTTTTACCCTGTTTGTTTTATTAAATAAAGCTAATTGTATGCCCTCTATTGCATTAGGATATATGTCAATTTAAGTGTCTGCTATCTATGCAATTATGCAATACACTACCGATAATAATATTGCTGATGAATTCACAAATGCACATTGCGGTTATTGCAAGCCTGCTGAGAAATATTAATGTGATGGGTTTTATCAGGTTCATTTGGCATGGTCTTCTATATTAGGAATCAGTGGGAGTTGGGAGCCTTCTAAAGAATAAGTGATTCCTCCCTGATTTATATTCTTATATTCAGATACTTCATGATTACTCCTACAGATGTTTCTATCATGTGGTCCCTTTAGACCTAAAAACTTTTCCAGCCAAAAGCTAAATGAGGTTACTTACATCAGTCATAGTGTACTGAGGCCTCGTTCGCTTTCATCTCAACTTACCCTCAAACCTTTTTTTTGGATAATTAAATAGTTTAAACCAGTACATTGTTTTGGCCTGAGCTTGCACCAAAAGGGAAGTACTCACTTATGCTTTACTGGATGCACATGTGAGGGCAGAGTTACATAACATAACATGCTCCATGATTTCTTAATCTACAATCAAAAAATCTGATCTGAAGCAACATCTCAAGACTTTGAGGTTTCAAACAGATCTTTCTGTAAAGGGAAGGTCACAGATGCACAAGAGGTCGCAGGATTTTACAGGATTTCACTAATCTTTTTTTTAATGTCTTGGCGGGTTATGATTGCTGTACGAGCTGTGTTATTATCAAGCAGAAAGACTGTGTGACCTTTCCAATGAGCGACAGTGCAAGAAGGGGTCCTTCAGTAAAGCGATTGATCTCTCCCGCCCCAAACCCTCAGGGCCCAGGATCTGTTGTGTTTATTGACCTCAGTTTGCAGAGTTCACAATCTGGCCCATTGGTAGTTAGAGCCATTGATTGGAGTACAACACATAGATGATCAATCTGTTAAAATCGCACTGGCTGGGAGCTCAGCCAGTCACCAGCCTCTGGGGTCATGGGAGGCACACAGCCACGTGACTGGTCATGGGAGTTCTGCGTGCATGCAAACAAAAAGCATTTTGTGTGCATTCATGCATATCTTCATCATACTTTCATAGATATGTGTGTACTGTGTAAACATACATGAATCATGAACATTCCATATACACTGTCTACACACACTAAGGTAATGGTCCCTCAAAAAACTCATAACAAACGGTTATGTACAATATAGGGTATTCTTTGATCATCTGTAGTGCTGAAGCAGAGTGCTTTACAGCAGATAAATGGATGGCGAATATCACAGTATTATTTCTTCTCTTTCACCATTTACACTTATTGACATCCTATGGGATGACTCTGGTCATGTCTCTCTGTCAGACGGTAAGCTACCATGTTCAGACCAAAACATCTTATCAACGACTGGATGGGTTGCCATGAACTGAACTGAGACTTTGGTGTATCTGACTTGGTACAGTACAATAAAACAAAATGCTCTTGCATAAAGGCCCCTGTGTCCCTACAGGAATACTTTCCATATAATGTGCTCAATTATTTGGTTGATTAATAAATACCTGTAAAAATAATGACATTCCAAACAGTATTTAGTACTAATAAGCAAATGTTAGCAGAGGTGAGTTGTACATTCAATGAGTACATAATAATGATATTCAATGGTGCAAAAGGAGACTTTGACAGGTGCATTTGGGTATTTACTTTACCACTGATATGTATCTAGCACTTTATCAAAGGGATTAACATAATATATAATACATGCAATATTATATTTTGCATGATAGACCATATTCAGGTTTACCATACTAATGCATAATTGAATCATACATTCAATGACGCGGGGTCAGTTCTCTGTAATGCTGCTTACACAATGACGTGCTAACATTTTGATCTTTTTCTTTGTACCGTTGTCTGTGTTTGTGCTGTCTACTGTGACCCAGTCTCTCTCCCTCTTAGCCAGCAGTAGTGGACAGATGGTAGGATCAAACCCCATCAAACATTTACAACCTCACAGACGCAAGCCGCATCACACTCCCTCCCTGTCATCAGAGAGGTTCACCCATACCACCCCCACATGTACATGCATATACCTGCCCCAGCCGCAAGCTTGCTATTATTTTCAAGTCAGAGTTTGATGGCGCTTTGACAGACGTCTGAGTGGTACAGTAGCTCTTCCTCTCAATGACCAACTCAATGTTTCAGCTAAAAGATCCTATATGCTCTGCTTTACTTCAGCTTAACGTCATATGTTTGTTATGTTGTTGACATTTTGGTCAAGGACTTTCATTATGACATATTGAATTCATCAGACTTGTTTTACTGCAGCCTTGAGTCCCCAGGGTCCTGTATCTCGAACAAAAGGAGAAGGACGATGGAGAGGGAGGGAGGACAAGGATGATGAGTCAAGGGAGAGAGAGAAAGAGGAGGAGGAGGATGACTGTGTTGAGGAGGATGGGAAGAGAGAAACACAGATGATTAGCAGGCGGGGGAGATAGAGGAGTGGTGGTGGTGGAGGAGGAGGCACAGGAACTAAAATGGATAGCTGCATTGCTGTCATGCTACAATGTCCTTCAGGCTTTCACTGAAACAACAAGCACCCACTGACTGATGACGATAACATGCAGCAAACACTCTTAAACAGAAGAAGCCCAGCCAACATGACTTGCAGAATCACAAATGTATGTTCAGGTACAAGTCCAGCATCGGGAACATGAATATGCTGCACTGTACTGAATAATGTTATTTAGCCTATACATACATTGCAAAAAAATATCATTTTGTGACTACAGTCCTTGCAGAAACGCATGTTCAAACAAACATGATGCATGCTTACATGGAGACAAACGCATGAGTTAAAATTGTGTAATAACGATCAGTCTGTTTCTGTCCCAACAACCCCACAGAGATTTGGTTGCCAAGTCAACCACGGCCACCTTGATGACAACCAATCATCCGCAGTAGTCAGCTTGTCTTTACCTCTATTCTATATTCATCTGAATCATCATGCTGCCTTTCTTATCATTCATTTGTATTTTGCCTTTCTTGCTTTGGGGATCATTATAAGTTGGCATGTGTAAGACACTGGTGTTCATCATGAGATTAAACTGCATGTTCAGCCTTCATTGTACCTTTTGTGACAGTAAATCAAATCCATCACGCTCAGTTTGGCTTGATCTGCCGAGAAGCCTTCAAGGATCTGGTAAACAATGACTACAGGGTCGAGGAGAGCTCTCTAGATTTCAGTAGCACACCGGACTAACCATGCCACAAGAACAGCACTGGATGGTGCAGTGAATTGGCACAGTGGCAAGAGTTAAAAGTCACAAAAAGAGAAAGCTTCAATCTGCAAAAGACAAAGTTCACGACAGAGTGGTGGACATTGTGGGGCATTTAGCAGATAAAGAGACAGATATCTCCCTTATGAGTTGTTGGAGTCCAAAGCAAAGCTAAAAGCTCAATGTCATCTTAATCCAAAGTTTATGGGATGGGTTGGCGAGTTCAGGGAGCGTGTACACGTATAGGAACGAGGAAGCAAACCAGGAAGAGAGAAAACCTTCTTGGCACATGCACTGGATGAGCAACCTTTACTGTAATGAATGGCCGGCATCTTGGAAAACCACTTTCTTTATGTGTCTAACTGATCATTGGAATACAACAACAGCGAGAGCCACAGTCATTAGTGTGGATCCCAAGGAGGCTGTGATATTGTGGGAATGTCTGCTGACTGATTATTTCACAGGATCTTGATCAGATGCACCATGGCGAAGAAAACCTGCCATTGAATTCAGCACTACTGGAGCAATGCCTAGCCGAGCTTACTGTGGGATAGTAACACATACTACCAAATGAGGGGAGCTTATAAATCAAACACTACATCAACGAGGATGTGTGTGGAGATTCTACTCGATTTACATATGATTTCAGACATGTTTGATATGCTATACAGTTAAGGAGAGTCAGGGTATGTTACCAACACATCTGTTTTTATTGTGGTAAACAAGGTCAATCAATTTAGAGACACATTTTTTACAGCAGCCCATCTTAATGATTTAGACCGATACGGAGAGGGTGTGTTTACACTAAAATATAAATATCATTAATTGATAATTGATTGCCCTGGAGTGTCCGAAAGTGAACTATTTAAGTCATAAAAGGTTTTCCACTGGGAGTAAGAAACATTGGTACACAGGCTGGCTGCTGCATGATCTGTGCAACACAAACAGAGATGACATGATTGCAAATAAATAAACTACAGAGAAAACATTTGCCTGCTCATACCTGCATGGATCCACTCACTCACTGACCCACAGACAGCTTCGCTATCCATGCTGCTTCTTGTCACACCTTGGTCTATAATAAGCTGTGTGAGTCATGCCATTTTACACAGGCAATTACCCATAATGACTCTGGGCATGCAGGCCACCAGAACCACATAGGCGCAGAATAACACAAAGGTCACGATAACACAATAGCCTTAATGCCAGTCAGTGCGTCATTAGGGACAATGTGCATAATTAAGTTCATCTTTAATTTGAGGTGAGTTATAAAGATAGACCAAACAATATCTCTCTATCTCTTTCTTTTTCTCTTACACACACACACACACACACACGCACAGAAACCCAGAGCCAGAGCCAGTGATGAGTCTCAAAGCTCTCCCAGTGTTGACAGTGCTTGACTCATTCTGCAGTGTGCCTGCAGTCATTGAGATGCATAGCGAGGTCTAAACAGAGTTGCGCCAAGTTGTAGGCAGCTATTTAACCACCACCAGCACACACACACACACACACACACACACACACACACATGCAGACATAGATGCACAGGGAGGCAGAGACCCAGTAAGGATCACGTGAAAATCCAATTAACTAAGCCCTTAATTTCTGTGGTGTAAATTCAGCAAATAGAATGTGTTGCGTGGATTTTATAAAAGAGGAAACCATTTCCTTGTGTTAGCATGAACGTTGCAGAGGTGTGTATTGTGCCTACTCCCCACTAGCATTGGTACACATGAAAGCTAGCAGCTCTGTGTCACTAATGTCACAATGCTAACATGTTTTAGCAAGGTATAATGTCAATAATAGTCTCGCAGTATTAGCACTTCAAAGCAATATTTTGCAGGTTTCCTGTGCTGCTGCTTTGAAAAGATGACTGGTGCTGCTCCCGCAAGAAGAGCATCACTCAAGGTTGGATCAGGAGATGACAAAACAATGCAGAAACCATTCAACACGCTTCTTGGAAGTGCAGGTTAAAAGAAAGGGCCATGAGGAGCTGTATGAGCTTTGTCAATGTGAGTCTGCTATCCAGGTTGTTAATGTTCTTTTGTTCACCTATTCAGATCCAATGTAAACGTCTGTCAAGTTATCCACCTTTTGGTCTGAACTGAAATGCCTCACCATCTAGTGGATGCATTACCATGACATTTGGTACAGATATTCATGATTCCCACAATTAATTTGATGGAAATGGAAATGTTCATCTAATACATTGTGACCAACTATTGAAAATATAAAACTACATTCTCATCAACCTCAGCTGTACTGTAGTGAGTAATGTTTATTAGCTTATATTATTAGCATGCTAACATGCAAAACTATGGCAAACTTGATCAATATCACGAGGTAGACATCCATATGCTACCACTGCCATTGTGTGTATTCGCCACGTGATTCAGATTTGATTCTGTTTATTTTCATTCAAATAAGGCCAGTATTTTCTCCGTAATCCTGCTGGCAAACCAACAAATTATCCCTGTTGGCCATTTCTTTGCTGTAAAAATGTTGCTCAAACAACCCAAAACAAGAGTACATTCATAAAATATGTTATTGATCTATATATTTCCATTTATTATTGATATCCCTGCTCTCTTGTCACCAGATGCACTTAGCTACACCTCAGATGTTGCTGTTAAAGCTGCTGTTGAACTCTCAGTGAAACACCACTAATTTAAATCCAACCCTGTGTGGCACACATAGAAAGAAAAAGAAAGCATGGACTCAAACACATATTTAGCTGAAAAGCAGGTGCATTTCAAACTAAAAGCACAAAGCAACACCCTGATCTGTAATCTGTAAAGACCATTTAATGGAACAAAGGTCACAAGGCAGCAGTTTATCTGCATGCATGTTTGGGGGAGGGGTTGGCACGATGAAGGGGTGATCAGCCAGCCAGCAGACGGTGATTTAAACTAATCATTTAGCATATTTACTCAGCAGCGTTTTCATAGTGCTTAAATTACATGGCAGAATGTTTAAAGAGGAACAATCGTCCACTTTGAATATAGTACAAGAATGTATGTTGTTGGTCACCCTGCATGATGTTGCAAAAACTACTGGCCAGAAAACCATGGAATTAGTAGGATTATTTAGGATATTCATGATCCCCAGAGGATGGATTTAAATGTATTGTGAGATCTGACCTTTCATATCATTGGGTCACATTTTACCCATGACTGACAAAAGTATGCACAAAACGTAACGGCCAAATATACAGAAAATGTGCTGGAGATATTCATGGCCCCTTGATGGTGAGGCATATTCTCATGGAGATCCATGAGATCTCCATGTTCTTGCTTTGATGAGAAAATCCCTTTTGATTTGAAGGACCATATGTTCTTTCCTCTCGCATCATCCTTCGGACACAATACTTCGGAGTATGTTGTTTGTTTAATCCAATAGTTAGGATATTAACTAACATATTATGGGGAGTGATGGTCATTGCAGCTTCTATCAGGGCTGTAGAAGTTATTACTTGGATTCAATACATTAAAGGCAGTGATTTAAAATTATAACTCATTCCAAGAAGGGATGCTTCATTTTTTGTAAAAACTGAGATGTGGATTTTAGGTGACTTTTTTGTGATTGGTATTTGCATTTCATTTGCATATTTACTTTCCTTCTGGGCATTCAGTTGAGCTTTGATGCCAATAAAAAAAAAAAACAGTATATTCACTGTTGAGTGCTTTGCACAAGAACATTTGAGGAAGACACACACACTGCCATTGCATCAGTGTGAAGGAATTAGCTGTGTCCATTATTATTCAGTCAACTGCCATTTATCTCTGCATGCAAACCTCACAGCAGAGAAGACATCCAACTCTTTTTTTTTTCAAGAAAAATGATAATCACCTGATCCTGCTGTTATAATTGGGGTCAAGGAGAACTCATCATTTACGAAGAAATATCCCCATTCTCATCCCTTTCTCTGCCTCCCCCTCTCTATGTTATCATCTTCTGGGGAGGGTGTCATGGCACCCGGAAACAACTGTGACCTTGCTGTTCCACTCCAATTGATATCCAATTGTGTGTGTGTGTGTGTGTGTGTGTGTGGTCGTCTAAAAAGGCCTCATAGGAGGTTTTTGTCCCACATAGTGCACCTGACAGAAATGTCTCCCTAATAACTAGACCACAGACGCCACACACATTCACTCTTGCACAAAATGAATACACAGACACCTGAGGGCAGAAACAAAGGGAGGAAGAGGTCTGTATCAGAGAGAGAGAGAGAACTGCACTGTCAGTATACATCCAGCCTCATTTTCTAGAAAGCTCTACAGTAATTCCTCAATGAAAGGGAAACTGCAGAGTCACTCCAAACAGGGATGCCATTTTGTTTCCGAGGCAGTGCAGCCCGAGAGTATCAGGACTAGTGTTTGTACACATGCAGGTTTGTCTCAGCCGGTCTAGCCGTCTCTCTCATGGTTGATTCCACCGAGTTTCACTTGGACAATTTGACACTTTTGTGTCAGTGTGTATGTTTGCATACTGTTTTTTTTAAATCTTTTGTTTCAAACATGCATTTTTCTGTCACACCTGCTCTTATCTTTCCCAGACTCTCTCTTTTTCTCAGTCTTCGGTGCCCCTATGCCGCTGATTGCCACGGGTAGCAAAAATAAAATGATGAGATTACCATGACAACATGAGGGAGATAAGCTGGGGTTATTTTTGAGGCCATGCAAACTTCATGACACATAAATCATAAAAGAGAAGCAGGACCAGTACGCGAGACCATCCCTGGCTCCTACTTATCCAGTATGCATGTATGCATGTTTACATGTAAATATAGGAGTGGAGCTGCTACATTCATTTCTAATGTAAATAATGTAAGGAGGGTGTTTTGAGTATTCATGGTCTTCATCTGCATGATGTTGACACACAACACTGCTCAATGGCACTTTGTCTGCGGTTGTCAAGGGAGAGTAGAGCACTAGTTCAATTTCCTCCCACAGATTTTCAGTAAAGCTCGACTGAATTTCCCTCTTTAACCTTCACACACACCTTCCTCATCTTCACACCCCGTACCTGACTGGTTTTCTTTCACCTTTCCTCCTCCTTCTATTGTTCTCCACCTCCTGCTGTGAACAGACTTATCCTGTTCCATTTCCTTTTGTATTCCTCCTCCTGTTCATCACTACCATTACCCAGCCCTTCGCCTTTCTGTCTACCATGGTGGTGGTTTCGCAGGCGCAGTCCTCCATTTTCGCACCCACAGCCTCGCCATAGCAACAGAAGTGACTGTGTGACTGCCTGCATATCAAGAGAGGAGAGGAGAAGAGAGAAGAGAGAAGAGGAGAGGAGAGGAGAGGAGAAGAGAGGAGAGGAGAGGAGAGGAAAGGAGAGGAGAGGAGAGGAGAGAGGAATGAGTTGCAGTAACATTTGTCTGCTTGAAGAAAGATAGTGAGGGGAAACGCCAAGCTTTGCTCTCCAAAAAGATAAGTAGGTCAGTCCTAATCTGGGGTTGAGTTTAGCATATAAATAAATAATGAAGTCAGCTTCACAGTAAAAACACCAACTAGGTGGAAAACACTCTAAATATAAAAGCCCACTGAATTGCATTATGCAACGTATCCTCACACGTTTCAACTATTGGTTGAGTTTGAGAAAACAGGGTGCTTTGTTACGTAAAATAACTGTTTGAGTATGTAAGTTACGTAGAAGAACTAAGGTAAAGTGAGTCAACGTTGACTTTTGGTTTCACGTGAATCACAAACAGCGGTATCTTGAGTGAATTAACTGTTCGACTCCTTCATCCACCCCGACCTTTGTCCTTAAACAACATCATCTGACTTCCTTATCCGCAGCCCTGCATGTCTTGGCTCACAATTACATGGGTTATAAATGACGGCGCATTACTTTTCATATAACTAAAGGTACAGACAGGGAATGAGAACAGCCTGCACTCTGATACACATGGTTACCTGGTTCACCATCACCGTAAAGCATCATAGTGATGAATGGTCAGTCGGACGTGGAGTGATAGAGGCAGATGTGGCCTGAAGAAGCTGGCCGCAAGACAGCTGAGGTACAGTAGATAATGAGGAGGTAATCAGTAGCAAATTGTGTCGCTGTGTGTGTGTGTGTGTGTGTGTGTGTGTGTGTGTGTGTGTGTGTGTAAAAGAGAGAGAGCGCCTGGACCTTGTTGGAGATATGAGGTGCATTAGACAGATGGGGCATGTGATAGGTCACATCTGGTGATGGGTGGAGAGGAGAGGACAAAACAAAGGGTAGTTAGATTGTATCTGCCTTGTGATCTTTAGGGATATTTCTGTTCTTTTCAGGGGGAAACTATTTATATACACACACTATATATTTTAGCATTAGGATTAGAGGGAAACAGCTAGCCTATCTCTGTCCAACATAAAAACAATACACATACTGTAAATGCACCTCAAAAGCTGAATAATTTTACACAATGTATCTCTAATCCAAAAACATGTAGACAGAAAGTGCATACACTTGAACTGTTCCTTTGAATAAAAATATACAAACTCTGACACTACCAGGCCTGAGAGAAGAGTTTGGTGTCATTTCCCTCACTCTCTATACCCCAAAGCAGTCCATCTCCATCTGTGCATGGTGCCAACAATGTCTTCTGCTTTTGGGTGTCATATCTGTCCTTTTCTACCCCACAACCTTTGTATTTATCTTTTGTATACAGCCAAACCAAACCACCTACAGCAGTTCAAATATGTGTACCCTTTTCATGAACTTTCAAGGTAATGTTTCCCTAAGCACTTGTCTTGACCCTGGTGTCAATGCACAGCTTTGTTTAATAACCTGCGTTTTGTTCTAAGGAACAACACCTGCACTTAACCCTGTGCTGTTATGTACACTTCTTTGTCACCATCAGACTGCACTGATTGGATCTATTTTCCTTTGCCCTAATAGGGTGATATAAAGCCACCTTTCATTTCTCTGTGAGCTGAAAAGGGACAGACGGAACAAAGACTGCAGTAGACCCGGCCAACATCTTCCCTGCTGGCATCAGGCTCTAGTTCCCTAATCTCGCTTTGCAGTGGCTCAGTCGTTTTGTTAACCCCGTTCACACTGAAATTTCAATCACCAGGTTGGTAATGTCACTGAGTATATAGGTTGTGGAACACTTTTCTTTTTTTGCTTCACTTGAATGTGCATGAAATAACAGTGCTAGTCTTCATAACCTCCATATCAATGGTGTTTGTGCTTTTACATGTAATTCAACAACTTTTAAACAACAAGGAAGTGGTCCGACTTGTTATTTTTTCCTCTAACTTCCTGTCTACAACTGTCTACTTCCTGTCTACAAAG
Source organism: Cottus gobio (assembly GCA_023566465.1). Classification (NCBI taxonomy): domain Eukaryota; kingdom Metazoa; phylum Chordata; class Actinopteri; order Perciformes; family Cottidae; genus Cottus; species Cottus gobio. The sequence continues at coordinate 14,286,207 of CM042229.1, read as the reverse complement.
TAGCTCGTTCTAGATGACAAACACTGCTATTTACAGAGCAGCACTAATGAAATAAGTTATCCCGCACAGAGCCGATGTTACTGTTATGATGATGACACGTGTTGGGTATTTGTGTTTTATTAAATTTACAACAATATGGAAGCATCGTCAGTCAGTCATATTATTGTGTAACACGCATCAATAAAATAAACATAATGTCACATAGTTGGGTGAAAAGATGTAATTCCAGACCAACAAAGCATCATCATGCTGATAAGTTTGCATCAGAAGTCTTAGAAAAACACAGTAAGCTCATCGTAAGCTATTTATTTTTATTGTTATTATCTTTATTTAAAAGGGACCATGTACCATTCAAATATAAATGTAACCATTGGATGCCCTGTAGCAGATTATATCTTCAGCTAATTTACATCTATATTCCCTTGACAGGTCATAACAAATATAACAAGCAAACAGTACAGGATGAAAGACACGATACAACAATATACGTGGTGAGAAGAACACACAAGACACACAATACAGAGTTACAGAGCAGCATATTAGAAGTACGTAGGAAAAACCATTTTGCTCAAAGAGTACAGCGCTGAGCAGCTTTTAACTGATTTTTTGCACTATTTGTGCTGATAGAGATAATGTCAAAACATTTGTCCTAAAGATCACGTTTTTTAGTGGCAGATCTGTGGTAGATATATAACATCAAGGTTTCCTTCAAGAAAAGTGTGTTAGTCTGTGTGAACTGATCAGGACTGTGTTTTTTATTATATATTTTTATTAAACCTTTATTTAACCAGGAAAGTCCCATTGAGATTAAAAATCTATTTTTCGAGGGAGACCTGGCCAAGACAGGCAGCAGCATAAAAAACACATAGTTACAGACAGAAAACACAGAACAAGACAAGTTAAAAGAAACTAAAAACAGTGATGTAACAAAGTGAATTAAAAAAAACATTGACATTTATGGGAACCTGCCTCTCTTTCCTTCATTTTGGATTCAAATGCAGTAAGTGGAATCAGTTCTTCGAGTTTTAAATCATTCTGCAACATGTTCCAAGATGAGGGTGCAGAGTACCCAAAAAGCCATTTGTTTCATACTTGTATTAGTTATAGCCAGAGTCACCAGAAGTTAAGAGTCAAAACGAGAAATGGAATAAACGAAAAGTGGGTGACTTATATTCTGACAAAATTAATGACCTGAATAAGATTTCACACATCGATCTGGAGAGATATTTTCTCACCTCTTTTCATTTTTCGGAACTCTGACACTTGTGGCTCTACATTATAAAACCATTGAGAACGCTGGGACTGGTTCTGGTTTCCCGGTGGGATGTATAAATGCACCGGATCACACGCTGGCTGCGATGGGTGATCTGATTTCCCAGGACAATGGGTGACCTCACCATGTGATTGGACACCAACACTGGTATCTCTGGTTACCGTCGTCGTAGCAACAAACGCTAATGCTGCATGTCCTGATCCGTGTTGATGATGACAGCCTGGTTTGGACAGTTAATCCCATCCTATCAGCAGAATCTTCCTTTTTTTGGGCTTTCCATTAACTCTCCCAGCCCCTCATCCTCCTCTCTTCATCTAAACCTAAATCACTGCTTTATTTGTCACAAAACATAAGGAGGATAGCAGCAATATTGTCCTTTCCAGCCAGGCTTATTAAAATATGCCTAAAGATTAAACAAAACAAATACTGAACACATCTTTGCTGCCAGTACCAGCAGGGTGATGAGGCTAGTTTTTATCATCTCTGCTGATTCCTCCCATGGGCCGTGTAGAGAATTTTGTTAGATTTAAAGGCAGATTAGCAGTCACAATGCTTTACATTCTGTAAAACTGCAAAACAGTCAGTCATGCCACTGAAATGTGCACCAAAAGCAGAGATCTGATCAAAGATCCACTCACACACTGCACAATAGCTCCCAATAGAATCAGAACCAGAATCAGATTTAGAATCAGCTTTATTGGCCATGTGTGTTTACACATACATGGAGTTTGACTCTTTAGCTCTTCGTACTACATAAACAAGATAAATATAAAAAGACATAAAAGACAACAGTAGTCAGAGTAGTGCAAGTAGTGCAGACCAGGTAAGAAGCATCACTGAGCAGTCAGTTAAAATACAGTTCTTATTCAGGTCTGGTGATATTCTATATTTTTCATTATCAACTGATCTCATGAAAAGATCAGAACCATCAAAACATTGATCTGTTAACATATATTGTTAACCGTTACACTGTGTTTCCTCTTTACTAGGAACATGGGAACTGTTCTGAGACGATCCACACACAACGTGCTGCTGCCGTAAATACTCACTAATCATGACTAATGCACCAAATCCACTGCTGGAAATAGTCCTGAACAAGTACACTATATACTCCTGTTTGAAAGTAAAAACATGCTAAAAAAAACACAGTGACCTCAGTTAATGTGATGTAAAACAATTAACATGCATTTGTACATGCAAACTAATATTACGGAGGTGTGTGCGTATGTGCATGAACATGTGATGTGTGTGTGTTTATGTGTAGATATATGTCTATACAGTATGTATAACAATGGGTTGTGTGTGTGTACATGCATATTAACAGTAGCAATTGTAGTTACAATGCAACAAATAAAAGTTTGCCTGAGGGAATTATTAGGCCATTAAAAAATTATAGTATCTATTTGTGACTTGTTTTTTAGATTTATTATTACATTACATTACATTACATTTCATTTAGCTGACGCTTTTATCCAAAGCGACTTACAATAAGTGCATTCTACCGTTTACAACAAGAATCAGAACAAGAATCACGAAGGTACAATTTCGACAAAAAGTTCAACTACAAAGTGCTATCAGTAAGAGCCATTTCAGTGCTACTAAAGTGCTACTTCCTTTATTCAAGGTATAGTCGGAAAAGATGTGTTTTTAGTTTGCGACGGAAGATGTAGAGACTTTCTGCTGTTCTGATGTCAATGGGGAGCTCATTCCACCATCGAGGAGCCAGGACAGAGAACAGTCGAGACTTTGTTGAGTGTTTAGCTCGCAGTGACGGAGCTACAAGCCGATTGGCAGAAGCCGAGCGGAGCGCACGAGTTGGGGTGTAAGGTTTTACCATGTCCTGGATGTAGACTGGTCCAGATCTGTTCGTTGCACGGTACGCCAGTACCAATGTTTTGAAGCGGATGCGGGCGGCCACCGGTAACCAGTGAAGGTCGCGGAGGAGCGGAGTAGTGTGGGTGAATTTCGGGAGGTTAAAGACCAGTCGAGCTGCTGCATTCTGGATGAGCTGCAACGGTCGGATGGCACCAGCAGGTAGACCCGCCAGGAGGGAGTTGCAGTAGTCTAGACGCGAGATGACCAGAGCCTGGACGAGAACCTGTGCCGCCTTCTGGGTGAGAAGTGGACGTATTCTCCTGATGTTGTGCAGCATGAATCTACAGGAACGAGTTGTTGCGGTAATGTTGGCAGTCAGGGAGAGTTGACTGTCAAGGGTCACACCGAGGTTCCTGGCAGTCGGGGTCGGGGCCAAGACTGAGTTGTTGAAAGTAATCGTCAGGTTGTGAGTGGGGGAGACTTTTCCTGGAAGGAAAAGTAATTCCGTCTTGTCAGGGTTAATTTTCAGGTGATGTGCGGACATCCATTGTGAAATGTCAGTCAGACAAGCAGAGATTCGTGCTGCTATCTGTGTTTCCGATTGTGGAAACGAGAGGATCAGTTGGGTGTCATCAGCATAGCTATGGTAGGAAAAGCCATGCGAGCGAATGACGGAGCCAAGAGAGTTGGTGTACAGGGAGAAGAGGAGAGGACCGAGGACCGAGCCTTGAGGGACCCCAGTAGTGAGAGGACAAGGTTCAGACACAGATCCTCTCCAGGTTACCCGGTAGGTCCGATCACTGAGGTAGGATGAGAGGAGGGAGAGCGCAGTGCCTGAGATACCCAGGTCCTGGAGGGAGGAGATGAGGATCTGGTGGTTCACTGTGTCAAAGGCAGCAGAAAGGTCCAGAAGGATAAATTTAGAAGGATTTATCTCTTCAGTAGCAACCAATTTGCTTCGGGCTGAGTGGCACACACAGCTGGTTTTGGTCTTTTCATGGGATCTGTTGACAATAAGAAAAAGATATATCAACAGACTAAACCAATGAGAGCCGCATTACAACACTCTCTGAAACACCCCAAACGGACAAAAGGTGCCTTTATATAAGAGCTACCGTATGAAAACAACGTAACAACGTTTCAAAAGCCAGTGGATCTGTCTGGCTGGACTTCAGCACAGCAGCGCTTTGTCATGCTACTGCAAATCAGAGAATCACCAAAACTATTGCAGTTTGTCGTCATAGAGATCCATCCACTACGATGAGACAATTCACTCTGAAGCAAAGTGTCAATCTCTTGGCGACCAAGATGAAAGAAAAGTCATTGTGACTCATCGGCATGATGACTATCTGAACCAAATTTGATGCCAATTCATCGAGATGTTATATATTTCACAGGATAGCTGAAGACCCACCAACCAACAGACATTGCCATCCCTATGGAGCACTACTGCTAGTGTGGCTTTACGTTCAGGGAAATGCACGTATAAAACCAAGTCCCGTGGCTTTCATCACTGTGAGTGTCTTTTCCTGCTGCACTCTGTCACCTCAGAGTGGGTTTCATAAGATCAGCTCGGCGGTGGACTGCACTGTGTGGTCTGACCGAGCACAGCTGCTCTTTATGATCTCCTGTTGTTATTCCTGCCCCATTAGGACACCAGAGAGCAGCTGAGTGAAACAACAAAGGACCACACGCTGGATGTGTGAATACTGGAAGATCACCAGATCTACTTAAAAGGTGCACTGTACCGGTCTTGTACTTAGAGCTTGTTGTGCTGCCCTGAAGTGGAAAAAACAACAACAAATGTAGTAAAACTAGCAGCTCAACCACACAAATAGCTTCGCTACTTAGCAACGTGTAATTTGGTTATTTTCATCCTTCTTAGTGAAACAGTCCACAGTAAACCCTGATAAGAAGGATCCTAATGCTTTATAATACACCTTTTACAAGTGCAGGCCTCAGCGTGTTATTCTATCGATCGACCTCTTTCTGTCCCTCTCTTCGCTCCTATACTGTGACTCAGAGATGTTGTTTTCACAGACACCTGTGACCTTCCCTCCTCTCCTTTCACTTGCCTCCTCCTCTTCTTTTCGGTCCCTCTTGGCCTCTGACAGTCTGCCCACCTCCTTCATCTCTCTGCAGCCATTTTTCCCTCCCCCTCTTTTCTCTGGACATTGTAGTTGAAGAGCAAATAAGAGCAAAGAGATAAAGCCGGCAGATACCCGGACAGAGAAATGGGCAGAAGGGTGATCTGCTTCGGAGGCACATACAGAGAGGTGTGTGTAGTTCAAGATGCATCAAATTTGTCCAAAGAAAATCATTATCTGATGCTTTTTCAAACTCATTCAAACTTTAGACAGACACACTTACAAGTGCAAAAGGGACATAATTACCCTTCAACAAAAGCACACCTAACAATCATTATTAACTGCACTATGCCTTGAAATATGCAGACCCTTAGGTCAGGATGCTTTGTTTTGAATACAGTGTGTGTGACAACATCATGGGTCTCAATTTCTGGTCTGATCAAGTCAATTACATTTGATATCTATAGCCCAATGTGTCAAAGATAGTCTCAAAAGACTTTGGTGTACCTCTCCTTAGTAACTCAATTCGGATAAAGTCAGGAATAATATCTAAAAGGCACCCAAATGCCTTTTCTATTGATGTTGATGTCCATGACTGTTACTTACAACTCAGGAAAATCAATTTTTGGTATCTTTGAATTGCTAAAGATAAGAATTGTGATGCTTGTGTGAATCATTTTCTTTCTCTCTCTCATTCCCTGCCAGTTTGTCACACAAGCTTTCTGTTACATCTGCAGACTCCAAGCCCAGACTAAGATAACCCGATGACACCACTGGGATAATATGCTGTAGTGTTTTGTCGTCATCCTTGTTGCAGTCTGCTTAGCACACTGTGCCACAGCGTGGGATTATGCTTTCAGTCATGCTCTGGAGGAAGTTGATTAGCAACTGTTTGGGTATGTCGTGTATTTTTGGTTTCCTGAGGTAGTGTCGGGACTGATGGGTTACACTCATTATTTAGAGGGTATTAGTAATCCATGGAAAAGTACTTGATGATGTGTACCGTAATCGAGAAACTTACAACTGCAATTCCACTGAGACAAGACTAACGCTCTCTTGAATCGCTCTTGCATTTTTAATTATTGTGTCCGATGATTAATTATAATAATAATAATAATAACTTTATTTATATAGCACTTTTAAAAACAAAGTTTACAAAGTGCTTCCACAGATAAGCTTAAATGGCAAACACCATAAAAGCATTGAATAAAACAAAACAATTAGCCAAAAAGAACAGTAGAAAACAAACAAATATCTAGAATATACAAACAAAACCATGGGAACAAAAGAACTGCATAAAAGATCATAAAAAGACATAAAATGACGACATCACTTAAAAGCAATTCTATAAAAATGGGTTTTAAGAAGTGACTTAAAAGAAGTTACTGATTCTGCCAGCCTTATCTCCTCCGGTAGGTCGTTCCAAAGTCGAGGGGCCATGATGGCAAAAGCACGGTCACCCTTTGATTTAAGCCTCGACTTTGGATTTTGGAATTATTGTTCCACGTCCATCAGATTGGCTACATGATACTGATCCGGCATAAAGTTAACCCAGGTTTTTACTTGAGTCTATCGGTTTAGTCTTTTTATCCAAATAAAGTTATCTCATCATAAACTTCCCCATGAAATTTGATTTAACACAGAATTACACTTTCACGCCTCGTACTTCCTGTCAGGCAAACAGCAAAGAGACCAGTCACACAGAAGCACACTTACAGTCCTGTTTCCATCAGCACAATCACACACACACACACACACACACACACACACACTGAGAGGATTGTTGTGTGAAGCCAGTTCACCAGGCCTCTAGCAGCAGCACATGGTGAGCCCATGTGACCTTATCCATGTGACCATCACTCTCTTCCTCTCCCTCTCTCTCTCTCTCTCGCTCTCTCTCTCTCTCTCTCTCTCTCTCTCTGTGTCTCTCTCTCTCTCTCGCTCTCTCCCTCTCTCTCGCTCTCTCCCTCTCCCTCTCTCTCTAGGTCACATCTGCAGCATTACAGGCTTGAGGATACAGAACATCTGATAAACACATATGACACACATGTATAGTGCTTTAAACACACCACATATACAGTTCTGCTAACAGGCACATGTGGCTCACAAATACACAGTCAACCCCCACGTGAGATCACTCTGATAAACTTAGACGTGAACTGTGCACACACATCTATGCTTCGTTGGCCAGAGATTGTGTGACACTGATCACATCACCAACTGTCACTCAGTCAAAAGAGACTTAACTCTGCAATGACAGCTGATAAGGCATTGTCTTGGAAACAAGCCAAATGACCATCTGTAAACACTTTTTAACAAGATAATTATTGTCCTCCTAAACAAGCCAAACGTCATAATGTTTCATCTCCACTCACATGTCACAGCCGTGTTAAAAACACAGGGGCAGAGGCATTGTAGCAATATGCAGAAATACATTCCAGTCATGAAGATTCCAGTCAAACCAGCCTAAATGTAAATCGTTAGGTAACATAGTTATCACCTGCAAGGTGAGGTTGTGAAATGTTGCTATATTTAGTTGTGTTAACTCGTGTGAAAGGAGCTATAATGAGGACAAATGGTGGATTACCAAAGTAAAAGGAACAAAAAGTTTCAGTTTATTTCTTATCTTAGAGAAATGTAGTACATGAAATGTCTTAAACACAATAATAGCTTCCCTATATGGAATAATGTTCTTGAACACACACTTGTTGTGATGTCTTAAGGTTTCTAATCATTTTGTGAAGTTTATTCCAGTCGAGCACATTTCGTATCTGTATTGTCCGGAGAGAGCCAAGAGAACCAGCTTCTGTAACCCAGTGCCATCTCTCAGCATTTCTCTTTTATCTGTCTCTACGAAAAATGTAAATGACTTCCCGGGATTTATGTTCCATATTCTAAGACAAATTGGCATCGACCAAAGCACTTCATTTTTAAAGTTTGAAGCAACAGTTCACCCCAAAGTCAAAAACACATGTTTTTGTCTTTCCTGTAGTATTTATCAATCCAGAGTGTTTTGGTGTCGGTTGCAGATTGTTGGAGATATTGGCCGTAGGGATATCTGCCTTTTCTCAAATATAATGGAACTAGATGGCACTCTGCTTGTAGTGCTTAAAGCGACAGTTCAAATATATATGGAAAACTTAACAGCAACGCCTCTTTCCAGAGATCATGACCCGGTTGCTCAAGATAACTCAGACCTTGCTTTGAGCGGTTTCATGAAGGAACTATTTTCTTTCTCCCGCACTACACCTGACAACCGTATCACCATGCAGAGGGAAGTGCATGTACTTTAACGACAACAGCTCCAATGAAAACAATGAGTACAAGTGTGGGTATTTGTTGCAATATTATCTCAATCTTTTGCTGCTCCAGACACCACTCACCTGAAAACTATGCTGTTACCTGCTCCTACTGTTTGTATAGCATTTGACAAGCCCCATGCCCTGCACCCCAGCACTCACCTGGAGACTCTGTAGGAGTTATTATCCTCCTATCCACTCCCAGCAGGGCTGAACTTGGAGCCTCCTTGTGGGGAGTGACGAGGTCAGATACTCAACACTAAATATCAGTGCTGTGTGTATTCTTCAATCACGTAATCTTTTATTTCATGCAAGCTGTCTGTCCCCCCAAAATATGTATCTCCCTGTTCCTTCCACAGTGCACCGTGGTTAATTCAATGAAAACATAATTCCTGCTGACTTACACAGGTAAGGTAACATATAATATTAAAATGGTCTCCAAGCTACTCTATAGCCTTCACTTATTTGTCAGTTTTAATGAAACCCAGGTTTAACTAATGCAATTTGTACAATATATGGGAAAGGCCTAAAGTCAGGAGGCAGCACACACACTGCAAATGCTGACGTGTGCTCTGTATGGATAATGTCATTTGCTGCATATGTATGTGGATTAGCAGTTAATCAGAGGGGCGGGTCTAGGATGTAGGAAGGGACAAGGGCAAGAAAGAGGGAAAGGGGAGTAAATGAAGGATGACAAAATGGCAGGATAGAAGAGGGAAGCTACAGCTCTAGCCATGTGTCCTGGCCAGCAAGACTTAATTGACTGAGACAGCTCACTTCTAGTAATTCAGCTGATGAAGCGTTTCACTCTCAGGACTGCTGGCTGGACACAAACAAACTCACGAGCAGGGCAGCAGAGGAGCGGAGATGAAGATAAGAGAGCAGAGAGAGGGGGATGCACTGTGTTTTGTTAACATGTCGACCCGCAATCAGCCCCCTCTACACACACACACACCACTATCACGACAACTGAGGGGAGACAAAGTGCTGATAGTGCTGTTCCCATTCCAGGGTTGGTGAAGACACATGCATGGCTGGGTGGAGCTGTGAAGATAATGTGGAATGCTAGGCTGTAGAAAGTCCTACTGGTGGTGCATAGGAATGTTGTCTGACCCTGTTGGGTCTACATTTTTTAAGTCTAACACAGTCTGAGCTCTTTCAACTTGATTCAGATGATCTAATCTAGTATGTAGCCAGTGCAAATCCAGCCTAACATGTCCAACAATCAACCCAAATCAGCTCAGTCCAGCCCAGCCTCAACCCAACCAAATACAGGCATCAGCAGCAGCAAGCAGGCAGATTACTGACCTGTGCTTTCCAGTGAAGGCGGCCCTCCACTTCTCACCCCGCCCCTTCTCCCCTCGAGGCTCTCCCAATCCCTGCCTCATTCTCAGCCTTGCTGCCGCATGTGCATGTGTGCCATAAATAGCATCAGCGAGGCTGCAGAGGGAGATCTGTAGATGAGAGACGCATGGCCCTAAGATTACACCTTCTGCCGCAGTCTCCCGTGCAGCCACAATCTACTCCGATGTTCTGGATTATGCACTGGGATTGAGGTGAAGGAAAGGAAAGAGAAAAGAAGGCTGTAGAATAGGAGGGTAGAAGAGAGGACAAAATAGGATTAGAAATCCTCCATCATATCTGGGACTGGTTTTCTGGTGCGGTTTCCCAAGCTTCTTGATATTACACTGATATGTCATCATTGCACACTACAGTAGATTAGATTTCTGTCCTTAAATGCCTTTTCATACTTTAGCATGAAATGTCTCTGGTATTAGTTGGAAAGCAATAATCTTCCTCTGTGTGAAAGCTACATTAGACAGATTTATGAAACAAAGTGAGAGAGGAGAAAGAGAGGGAGTTGGCAGAGGAAGGTGTGTCTGCTTTAACCTTGTTGTTCTGATGGAGGTCTGTATGAGTGAGTTAGTGAGCCAACATTGTAAAGTGCATTCAGCTTTGAGCAAAGGACTCTTTGTTATAGCCAGGCAGGTTATATTATTGCTGTCTGCTATCATTCTAAAGAGTTGAATGCACAGTTGTATGACATATGGGTGGATTAATGAAATAAAGTAAGATAATTACAGTAAGCAGGTTTAATGTTACATTACATTTAGCTGACACTTTTTTCCAATGCGACTTACATGCTATACAGTAGACTCAGCAACAGTGAGCAATTAGGGTTAAGTGTCTTGCTCAAGGACACATTGACATGGCCTAGCAGAGCCGGGGATCGAACCACCGATCATCTGATTGAAAGATGGACCTGCTAACTGAGCCACAGTCGCTTGTTCAGCTTCACCTTCTTAGCTTTGCTTGTTAGAATCCTAACATTTCATAGTTCAGTACTAAACACACAGCTGATCTGAAAGTCATTGGCTTTGTAGGTTGTAGATCAAAGTATTGCATATATACACATGTTAAATACTATACAAATACAAAAGACCTAATAAATGGATTTAGGTGGAGTGTCGTATTTCCTCTCATCTGTTAGACAAACAGAATGTTCTCCATCATATTAGATTCAATGTTACATGGAGGCTACATTTATTATTATTATTACATTATTACATTTCATTTAGCTGACGCTTTTATCCAAAGCGACTTACATGCTATACAGTAGACCGTAGACACAGCAACGGTGAGCAATTAGGGTTAAGTGTCTTGCTCAAGGACACAACGACATGGACTGGCTGAGGCGGGGTTTGAACCACCGACCTTCTGATTGAAAGACTGACTTGCTAACCACTGAGCCACAGTGACAGAAAGACAAGAACATTTTGGATCTCTACGGTAGCACAAAGGTGTACTGCAGATATAAATATTCAATTAAATTGAATTCAATTTATTTAGCAAAACCCCAAATTTGCCTCAGAGGGCTTTACAATCTGTACACATATCACATCCTGTCCTGGGACCTCACATCGGAACAGAAAAAATCCCCACAAAAAAACAAAAAATTAAATATTACATAAAATGGTCTGGAAAACATTCTTCAAATCTAGCTGGCTAATACGAGCCAGCTGTGGGACCCGACCCGGTCTTTGGGGGTGACTGCAGAGAGAAAACGTCAGGGGATCTCCAAAGTCATGAGATTCATTTGAACCATGAATGTCTGCACACAGTTACACAGCAATGCATCCTAGATGTCATAATATTTGAGTATATTTTAGAGCTACTGTGGCTCTGGCTCTAAAATATTGCTAAAAATGTTTGTAGTTTTACTGTCAAAGGTGTTTTCTCTCTCAACAGTGATGCAACAACTGGGGGGAAATGCTGCAATGCTATATATTAACTGTACCATAACTTGAATCGTTATTGCAGCCGTCCAAATAAACAGTGACACAATTCTCACACAAATATATATCTAGATATATATTTATATTACATATATATGTCTAGAATCAGTCTCTTTACATCGTATTACCATCATAATAAGTATACGTTTATATATCTATATTATCAGCATATATGTCACCCTCGTCTTACTTTATATCTTCTCTATTTGGACTTCTTTTACTCTTTTTTTACCTTCAGAGATTTTCGATGTTAAGTTAAATTGTCACGACTCGTGATAGGGACCCAAAAGCAAACCTCTCACAACAGGTAAAGTATGAACAAAAACGTAAGTTTATTGTCTCTCAGCAAACAAACTCAAATACTCTGGCCCTCAGGCAATACTCAGCAGGCGAATGGCGAAGTCCCGTGTCAAACTCGTGAAGGCAAATCTGCCGCTGCTCCGGCGGCGTCTCGTGTCTTGGGCTGAGCAGAACATATGTAGTCTCCCGACGCCGAACCTCCGGGAGGAAATCCCTTTTATCCTGCGCCGTGATGTCTCTAACGCTCTGCAGCTGCGAGCGGCGGCCATCTTCCTCCCAGCTGTCCCGCGTCAACCTGATTACTGAACAAAACACAATCTCTGGTCCAAGCCAGCGTTACTCTGGCACCCCCTGGCGGTGGTGCCCTCAGGACCCTTACAGTACCCCCCCCCTTAAAGGACGCCTCCTGGCGTCCACGGTACCACCGGACCAGGGTGGGTGGATGGGGGTCCGGTAGGAGGGCCAAAACACTCCTGACGACCACCAGGCGGAGACTCAGGAGGACGGGCCGGAGGACGGCCACCAGGCGGAGACTCAGGAGGACGGCCACCAGGCGGAGACTCAGGAGGACGGGCCGGAGGACGGCCACCAGGCGGAGACTCAGGAGGACGGGACCAACCTACACTTGGCTCGAGACGGGACTTGACCGGACAGGGCTCGGGACGGGACCTGACCGGACGGGACTTGACCGGACGGAACTTGGGACGGGACTTGACCGGACCCGGAGGACCGGATATTGCCCGAACCTCGACCGGACTCAAGGGACCTGTGTCGGCCGGACCGCCGACGGGACTCGAGGGACATGTGTCGGCTGGACCGCCGACGGGACTCGAGGGACAAGTGTCGGCTGGACCGCCGACGGGACTCGAGGGACAAGTGTCGGCTGGACCGCCGACGGGACATGTGTCGGCCGGACCGCCGATGGGACATGGTTCGGCCGGACCGCCGACAGGACTCGAGGGACATGTGTCGGCCGGACCGCCGACGGGACTCGAGGGACATGTGTCGGCCGGACCGCCGACGGGACTCGAGGGATATGTGTCGGCCGAAACCGCCGACGGGACTTGTGAAACGGGTGTCGGCTGAGCCACCGACCGGGCTGGGTCTAACCGCAGCATGGGTGAGGCGACTCGGACAGGGGCCGACAGCGGCATAGGTGGGGAAGCTGGGACCGGGACTAGCACCGTGACGGGACACGGGACCGGGGCTGACAGCGGCACAGGGGCAGAAACTGGGACCGGGGCTGAACGCGACACGGTGGCAAAAACTGGGCCCGGGGCTGAAAGCGACACGGTGGCAAAAACTGGGACCGGGGCTGAAAGCGACACAGGGACAGAAACTGGGCCCGGGGCTGAAAGCGACACGGTGGCAGAAACTGGGCCCGGGGCTGAAAGCGACACGGTGGCAGAAACTGGGCTCGGGGCTGGCAGCGGCACAGGGGCAGAAACTGGGACCGGGGCTGAACGCGACACGGTGGCAAAAACTGGGCCCGGGGCTGAAAGCGACACGGTGGCAGAAACTGGGCTCGGGGCTGGCAGCGGCACAGGGACAGAAACTGGGACCGGGGCTGAACGCGACACGGTGGCAAAAACTGGGCTCGGGGCTGGCAGCGGCACAGGAACCGAAACTGGGACCGGGACTAGCAAAGGCACGGTGGCAGAAACTCTGGGAGCTGGAATCGGCCGGGGCGCCGACAGGACACGGGGAGCTGGAGTCGGCTGGGGCGCCGACAAGACACGGGGAGCTGGAGTCGGCCGGGGCGCCGACAAGACACGGGGAGCTGGAGTCGGCCGTGGCGCCGACAAGACACGGGGAGCTGGAGTCGGCCGGACCGGCGACAGGTCACGTGGAGCAGGGGTCGGCGACGACACCGGGACCAGAACTGGCGGCTCGTACGAGGGTGTCCCGGCTGTCGGCGGGTCCCGGGTAGTAGGTCTGGACTGCTTCCCCCTTCGCCGGCGTCGAGGGCCCGGGGTCCTGGCCTCCGGGGCCAGGGCTAGCAGATCATAAAAGGGTGTCCAGGCGGTTCCCGAGTCCCAGGTAACGGGCTTGGCCTGCTTCCCCCGACGTCGAGAGCCCGAAATTCTGGCCCCCTGGCCAGAACTCTGAGCCCGTTGGAAGCTCCGGGGCCCACCAAACGCCAGCCGGGCACCTGCCCAGGGATCCGGTTCGGGATCTTTTAATCTGGGATCCTCGTTCGGGTCGGAGGTCCACGGGCCACGGGCGAAGTGTTCCGCCAAAAACAACCCGACCGGGCTGGAGTTCCACATGAGCCCGGGGAACACACAAAAACAAAAAGAGAAACAAAAACAACGTGGTTTGCTGGGCCCTTGTCTTTTGGTCGGGAGATTCTGTCACGACTCGTGATAGGGACCCAAAAGCAAACCTCTCACAACAGGTAAAGTATGAACAAAAACGTAAGTTTATTGTCTCTCAGCAAACAAACTCAAATACTCTGGCCCTCAGGCAATACTCAGCAGGCGAATGGCGAAGTCCCGTGTCAAACTCGTGAAGGCAAATCTGCCGCTGCTCCGGCGGCGTCTCGTGTCTTGGGCTGAGCAGAACATATGTAGTCTCCCGACGCCGAACCTCCGGGAGGAAATCCCTTTTATCCTGCGCCGTGATGTCTCTAACGCTCTGCAGCTGCGAGCGGCGGCCATCTTCCTCCCAGCTGTCCCGCGTCAACCTGATTACTGAACAAAACACAATCTCTGGTCCAAGCCAGCGTTACTCTGGCACCCCCTGGCGGTGGTGCCCTCAGGACCCTTACAAAAATGGCGTGGCAGTCTAACAGCAACACTAGTGGGTGCCTAATGAGTTGAAAGTCAAAGCATTCGGATAGTTGACACATTTAGAGATTGTATTCAATACTACATAAGTCATCCTAGATTAAAATGTGTTATTATTTAATATGATAATTATAAACACAACTGACAAAGATGTCTCAAGGCAAAATCTGTCACTCAAGCCCCATTGATCTCAAGTAATGAAACAGTGGAAGAGACCACCACAAGGCCATTGTGTCATGATAATTACAATGAAGGATAGCTCAATTAAATGGGAGGCGAAAGGGAGTAGTTTGGAAGTAGAGTGGAAGATACATTTTCATCCAGGAGTATTGGCTTTATTGTTAAAAAGTTCTGGGTATAAACTCTACATTTCCGAACTTCTATTCATATGTAACCCGTCTGTAATGTTTCAACATTGGAATGTAATGTGATGATGATATCATTAATAATGTATTGAACAGTGTATCTACTTGTTCCTCTTGCCTACCTCTCACTTTAACTTTGGATTTATCGGAAATGAAAATGACATTGAAGGGTACGAAGGCAGAGGTCAGTGAATCACAAGGCCACATACAAAAGTAATAAATGTGGCAAAGAGAACAGTGTTTAAAACCTCAATGATGTTATTCATTTTTTGAGAGTAGCAGCACTGGGAAACTGTTTTATATCCAAATATCTAAAAGGAAGAGTCTGGGGTACGGACTGCATAATCTAGACCTCTGAGCAACAGATTTGGTGTGATGAGGGCATTGAAATTCTCATTTGGACCAAATCAGTCAGCCCACCATGTTTGCTGCAACAAGATGGTGGATCTGAACCAATATGGCAGCCATCTCATGAGAGTCATTAGCTCTACTGATTGCTCTGCATGGGTGTAGAGGGAATATGAGGCTTTATTACATGAGCAACAGATACTATTATCATGCAAATACTGTTTCCGCACAATGTTTGCATATTCAAAATGTCCCATGTGTACACCTTGGATGCCTCCCGGCTCACCTCTGTTCATCGCTGCACGTTTATTATGAATACTGCAACACAACGTGACGACGGTAGTCACCGTATCGCTCTCAATACTGTATGAGGGGAAATTCAATTGAAGGGACACTGAAGACAAAATACGGTTTAATTTCTCCTCAGGGAAAATTAAATCTACTTAGTAGAATGGGAGGGGTGGCGATGTCAATCAGTCCAGACTAAAATATTCTAACAACTGGATTACCATGAAATTTGGGACAGACAATTATAGTTATAGTATGCATCTTCATCACAAGGTACAAAATGAACTTGTTCAATACTTTTGGTGAATGGCCAAATGCCTGCTAGTACTCTGTATACTATTGTATTTTGTTTTATGCTAATGAGCAAATGTTAGTTAGCTAAACTACGGTGAAAGAAAGCGATTCATATTTGTATAATATATGTTTGCATTGTCATTATGAGTATGTTAGCATGCAGATGTTAGCTCAAATTATTGCTGTGTCTAAGTAAAGACTCACAAAGCTGCTAGCATGTCTGTCGACGATTGGTAATTATTATTACAGTCGACATAAGAAATGTGACGCTAAGTCAATCAGACCATAGTGTCTGTTGTGGGTAATTTATTTTGTTTTATGTCCCAATTTTCTGAAATGTTTTTAAAAAACTGTACAGTTAAAAGGATGAAACCTGATGCAGACTTAAGTATCAGGTCATGTGGCCTGACATATTAAAACACATGACTGAATGAGGCACTAATATAACGTCAATTGAAATAAAAAAACTGAGTGTAAATGTCACAACCATAAATCAGGTATTCAAAATATTTGAAGATTAGCATTTTAACACAATTATCTTACTTTTCTGCGGCAATCCAGTTAATGTGAGTAAATAATGTGAGATAAATATGAGTTGATTTCACCCCGTTGATAAACACATCTTTAGCTGTGAAAATGGGCCAAGGGCGGTGACAGATACACCACCATGCAGCACGATAATTAACCCCGGAGAAGACAATTTTATGAGCCAGATCCTTATTCAAACTGAACTGGTGAATACAAATACATGGCACACTGAAAAGGTGCCCTTTACATCGGTTTACTCGTGCATTGCAGTAGGAATAGATCTTTGTGATAACTAGGCTTCACAGACTTGCTACATGTCAGACAGAAGCTATGTGACAGTAGAGGGAGACAGATAAGTGGGCACAGCGGGAGTTTGTCAGACGCTCCAAGGAAGGGAATGAAGGAAGAAGGGATCCTGACACTCAAGGGGGCAGAAAGAAAACAGTGAGGTAGGAAGGCAGGCAACATATTGGTCTCCACTCATTACATTGTCAGCGCCCAATCTGGGACTAGTTGGCGTAAATACTGCCTGATCCCACAATGTGTGTGTTTGCATATGTGTCTGTGTGTGTGTGTAGGCTAAATTACTTTGTCCTAGTGAAACCAGGCCATGGCAACAACTCCTTTGGGAAAATAGGCAGAGCTTAGGTCTGGATTCATATTAAACCAAGGATTACACTAATATAAAGCCACAGGGTTGGGCAGTGGAGTGCGTGTTTTTGTCCATACACTATTTCCGTCTCTCTGTGTGCGGCCATGAGTCCGGCGTACACACGCATGGATGGTTGCTCATATGTGCTTTTGTCCATGCTGGTAGTGCACATATGTGCATGCGTACTACATCCACTGTATGGGTGGGTGACCGGGCCACGTCCGGACATGCTAATGTGTGTGTCAGAGCACCGTGCTGTTGCTGAGGGAGGCTGCCATTTGTTTGCCCTTGGCCCACAGAGGACGATCAGCTGCCAAGGACCGGCTCAGCAGAGTGGTGGAAAAGAGGCATGGAGGAGTAGAGGACGAGATTGAAATGAGGATAAGAAGGATGAGGGGACATTTCCTTTATGAGGCTTTCATTTAGGTGAACTGCAATTAAAGAGTCAGTTCCCCTAAATTACAAAAAACATCCTCATTTAGCTCTAATGGTCAATAAACTAATCCAATTTGGTTTTATGTAGAAGAAATAGCCCCAAGAGGAATTGTATCTTTCACAAACCAAATCCACGATACGCAGACAAAATCTCTCAAATCCAAATGTTGCAAATTAAACCAAAACTATCCGTGTGACAGATAGAACCAGAGGTATGTGAAAGATATTTGTGTCACTTGTTAAGAGATCTAAATAAAAGTGTCTGCCATTTATTGTAATTATTTGAAAATAAAATAAATAACTGGAGAAGATATTGTAACGTGCACAGAGACGATGACAAACACTGAATAATTAAATTATTAGTTTACTGTCCTTGGGTGTTCATAGAAAAACATTTCAAAAGTAAAAAAGGAGAACACAAACGAGACATAAAAAATCAAAAAGAATTAGATCAGCACAAAAATTAATAATATAAAAATAAAAAAATGGCAATGATAATAAATCATTAATAAAAGGGAGGAAAAGAAATTAGGGACAAAGGGAAGGAAATAAGATGGAACAAAAAAAACAAAGACACACAAACATAAACACACACAAAGTGGTACAGACCATGATCACTTATTCATACAGACCTGGAGAGAGAGAGAGCTAGGCGGATCAGGTTGCCTAATGACTAATACACACACACACACACACACACACACACACACACACACACACACACACACACACACACACACACTCACAGGCAGTGAATCCCACAGGCCAAGGCTCGCCAGCTCAATTGAATTACCGTTATCGTACACCCAGGACTGA
Source organism: Cottus gobio (assembly GCA_023566465.1). Classification (NCBI taxonomy): domain Eukaryota; kingdom Metazoa; phylum Chordata; class Actinopteri; order Perciformes; family Cottidae; genus Cottus; species Cottus gobio. The sequence goes on along the minus strand of CM042229.1, from coordinate 14,267,622 downwards.
GACTGGGACCCTGTCTGCCCACTAACCACACCCTCACCGTTTGCCCTGCACTGGAGGACACACACACACACACACAGACACACACACAGACACACACACACACACACACACGCACACACACACACAACCAAATACCAGCACTATATCCACTCCTCACTCACACAGGCTCCATCCACATCACTACTGAAATGACCCACCACTGCTCCCATTATAGCCATCATTTACAGTCAGAATCGATTACTGCGGCTCTCACATGCACATATGATGACATGAACGGAGAAAGGTACACACATTTGAATAGACATGCAAGTGGATATATTCACATGCATACTGCACAAAGACACATAGACACATGTGCGCACATGCTCATAGAGTACACACTTACACAAACGTTCCCAAGATGTTAGATCTCCGGGTATTGATTTCTACCGGGAATGGAAATCACTCCTCTAGATTACACTGCTCTATCTGTTCCCTCCCGTCTGTTCTTTTTGTTTTCCTTCTGACGCATGTCGTTTCATTGTTCAAAGTAAACAGAAAAGAGCAGATGAATAGCCTGATGAATGCTGAAGATCAATGAGAAAAAATGCAAAACAAAAGCCCCACTTAACAGACACGGAGCAAAAACTCCAATGAATGGGGAATTAAAGCACAGCCAGAGAGGCTGCATTTGATATACTGTGGGTTTGCTGTTGCATAGAAATGCTGGTGTCGGAACTAGAATACCGTCCACACAAATATCCCAAATTCAGAAAAAATAAAAGCATTAAAACACTAAAAATCTGAGAATGAAAACCAAGACAAAGTGCGTGGATTTCAATTTATTTGTATATTTATATCAACGTGTATATATATATGATAAGGGTGATAAGGGAATCTACTTCACAGTATGTATGGAGGAATCGTAGGATTGCATTGTGGTGATATGTGTAACGTCTCCATAATTTCCATAACTCGCTGCCAGAGACGAGAGCGGCTGGCCGGGGACCAACTGTGCCATGTAAATGAAGGCTGGTGGCCTGCTTATAAGAGAGAGAGGGAAGAGGAAGAGAGACAGAAGGATGAAAGACAGAAATAAAGGCAGAAAGAGGGAAAGAAAAATATGGGAGTAGAGAAAGACAGAGCAAGACAGAGGGTAGGAAGAGGGAGAGATTTAGAGGGCTGATGTTGCTGCCATGGAAACCGGCGTCACCTTGGAGAGGAACAGAACAGAACCGCTCAGGGGAAAGACCCAGTGCGCACACACACACACACACACACACACACACGCCAAACTCATCAAACAATCACTTATTCATTCATGTTTAATCGACACAGCCCTATTTCTGGACGTGAAGTCTTGGTTGAATGCGTGAATTCTTGCTGGGTTTCACATCCGTAGGTGCAGTGCCGTCAATGCAGCGATGCCCCGCTGGCCATTGATGTTTAATTGATGTGTTTGAGCCAGGGCAATGTCTTATAGATGCCCTTGCCTCCGTGTCTTCATCGACTCTTTTGTGCACTATGAAAATTCACAAAGCCCAATATCGACCGGCTTCTGTTTCACATGGATCTAATCCCACGGTCACGTATATTTATTAAACACCAAATATGCTTGAGTTTAACCTCAGCGCAGTGCCCACGCCTGAAAAGCCTATATATGCGTACAGTACACCATACTGTACTCATTCCTAGCCATCTGAATATGCATACTGCATATCCCCTGCTGTGGCTACGAGGAGTTCCCATCCCCCCACATTTCATCCGGAGAGTAATGTGAGTCTGTTCTGCAAATGCGTGGAAGATTTCCCCCGTTCTGTAATGTTATATTCCATTCTATTAATTGTATGGGCATATAATTAGATGTTTGATTAGCTGTGCCTTCTATTAACTTAGTCTCATATTTCTCTCTTCCCTTCTGATTGTAAGGCCATTGTGTGAGACAAAGATCAGTCTCAGTGATGGAAAACCACTTTAGTCAATGTTACACAGAGTGCTATCCGGTCACGCATCATATACTGTATGTACAGTGAAGTATCTGTAAAAACACAAAAGGCATCTATGCTCAACATCTAGGGCAGCAACTAATGATTATGCTCTTTATGAATTCCTATTATTATGCCTACTATTTTTTACAATTAGTCGATTATTTGATTTAGATAATAATGAAACATGTTCATGATAGCTTCAGGGAGCCCAAATTTAGATCTACAAATTGTTTGTTTTGTCTAACCAATGGTTCAAAAATAAATCTAATGTATCCAATTATTAATAATACAAACAAAGGAAAACGAGCAAATTCTCACATTTGAGAAGCTGGATCCAGGCATTATTCAGATTAGTTTTTCTTGTAAATGAGTTAAAATGCAGATCCATTTTATTTAAATCAACTAATTGATGAAATCAACTAATCGTTCCAGCATTAAATCTATCACATAACAAATTGTGTTCTGGTTTTGGGGCTTTGTGAGTGCAGTGAGCATCGTACTGTAAATGAACATCCATGTCCTCTGTGTAGAGCGGTGCAGTACTTTCAAAGCATCAAATTCCTTGCAGATGCCCTTTTGCTATTTATAGCACATCACAGGCCGGAAGTGTTAAAACAGATGCAATGGGTGTAACAAGGACATATAGCAAGTAGGGAAGATGAAGACAGTGATGCTTCAGGACAAGGCCTGAAAGATACGGCTGCTATACAGTATGTGGAGATGGGGCTGGAGGGGATGAACACTGGACTAAATGCTCTGATCATATCATCTTTGTTAACTTCTCCATCTAAATGTAGCCTGTGAGCATGCCAGTTAGCATGAAACACAAAGTACAGCTGAGTCCTGTCAATCCATTCAGTTCTGTCGGCGTTGAGATATTTCATTCTCGACCGTAGTGGTGGACTGACCAGACTGACATTACCGCCCCAGAGCCGTCCTGCTAGCGTGGCTAAAAGCTGGCCAGGTGCACTCTCACCTGCTAGCACATCGGTCCACATGACAGCCATGTTTGTTACTTATCGGCTTCGAGCAACATATCTTAAAACAGCAAGACCCAGCTTGGACTGGCAAAAGGGAATACAGGGGATAAACAAAGTATCTAGTGTTTTAGGTGTCACATTATTTGTTGTTTCCTTGGGAATACAGACGAGCACTTTTGTTCTTTTCCTTAATTGGGTTGAGATGGCAACAGAGTGGGCTGGTTTTTATCTCAAGTAGATAATGTGGTTTCATAAGTGGGAGTCACTTCACCCTTTAATTTGATTCCTGGATTCCTGGCAGTGTCTCTGGTCAGTAATGTGTTGGTCCTACCTACAAAGACGCATCTATCATCTTAAATGTGATAAAACAAGGTCAGCATCTGTTGACCATATGCTTTGTGGAGAGTATTGTGATCCTGTGATAGGTATCTACACACCTCTGCTGCAATATCGATTATATTAAGGCACTTAAAAGGCACCGTGGTTGCCATCATTTCTGTGATATGTAAACCTCCACTTATACTTTGTGTTTGCTTCAGTTGAAAGGGATGAGAAAGTTCCTCAATCTCTCCAATGTATGAAACCTCATTCTTTAATGCCCAAAATGTTTTATCATCAAGAAAGATAAATCATGTCTGTTCCTTATAGATCCTACAAAAACTTTTTTTTGGAGATAAGAGGTTTCACCTGGCACGGATTATGTAAAATGATACAGCTATGACTTGCAACCGGATATTCTGCTAATGCACAGATTATATAGTTTACTGCACGTTATGCATATCTGCATATCTGATGCCAGTTCTTACTCTCTCATGTCTGCCCTGTACTGCATCTGAAAGCAAAGATATGTTTAGCAAACATGGACTAGTTTGAATCAGTATTTGATTGCATAATTTTTGGTGTAACATATAATATGTGCATATTCTCTCCTTTCCTTCTTCTCTAAGGTATATTTTCTACAACATTCTTTGCAAATGTGTGCTTTGCCAGCTGTCATCTGTTCCCCTTTTGCACCAGTTATTTTCCCATTTGAAGGTATGCAGAATATGTTTGCAATTTGTAAAGACTGTGATGTGGCTAATGAATGGGAGAGATGCTGTAGTTAACAAAGAAATGGCTTGAGCATAGGGAGAGGAGTTGGAGGAGACAAGGATGGGAAAGGAAGTGAAAGGTGTATTTTAGAGGAGAGGAGAGTAGGATGGAAAAGTAAAAAAAAGAGGGGGAGGCAGGGGGAGGTCAACAGAAGGAGAAGCAGATGCTTGTGCCGCGGATGCCTGTGTGTGAATAATTATCCTGATGAGAATCACCGAGAGCGACGCGAAATGCAGAGGATTTGGGGAATACCGCACGACACAGAAAAAAAGGGAGACAAAGGATGATTAAGTTTGATATAAACATAATGTGGTGGAGTGTGTGTTTATGGTATGTGGGTTAGGCACCTACTGTTTCTCCTTCATCTGTCTCGTGTTTTCTCCCTCCTCGTCATACATGGCGTGAGAAAGTGGAGCCTCCCTCTCATCTTTTAAAGATGCATGAAGCAGCAGCTACAGAGAGTCAGGCTCAGACTGTAAAGGAGAGAAAGATAGAAGAAGCACTGAGCACCATCGACATATAAAAAACATAAAGCTTTTAATAAACTTTCAACCCTTCAAAAAAAAAGACGAGTGGAAGGACAACTAAACTAAGTGCATAATCATTTTTTTGTCTCCCTCTAACCTGATTAAATTTAGATGCCAGCCCAGTATGTGTCAGGGTTAGCTTTCTGTTTCTAGTGTAGCTGATATTTGGACCACTGTGTGCATCCTAATATCAGTAGCCGACACCTTTTTGAGATTCTGCCCGGCACAGTTGGATGGCAGCACATCAAAAACGGACTCAACACCAGTCTCTTTCTTCATGCACTGGTGAAAGAGCTTGATCTGTGTCTCTCTACAATCCACGGCTTTTCCTGAGATTAAAAGACAACACCTGTCTAGTTTTATACACACAGTCACGAACCACCTCCGGACAAAAAAGTGTACCATCATTGTCTTTGTTTCGGGTGTTAGCATGCTAACATTTGCTAATGAGCAGTACAGTTGAGACTGCTGGCATATTTGGACCTAATGATGGTACTAAATAAAACATTGATGGATCATCAAAATTTTTACAAATCAGCCTGACAGGGATATGAATGTGCGTACCAATTTTTACAGCAATCCATGCAACAAGACCAGAGGAAAAGTCCAGGGATCATTAAAGTCATCAGGATAAACATAATAACCATGAATGTGTGAGGGATGTTGTAATAATCCAGCAAGTATATTGAGCTATTTTAATCACATTTCCACTATCTTTTTAGAAATATAAGTTTGGTGTTCTTACAAGCACTCTGAAGAAACATGAATTAGAAATCAATTGTGGCCAAATTATTTAAAAAAAAAAGTTTGCTACAAAGGATGTCACTTCTTATCATTTAGATTCTTTCAATATGTGGAATATCCTCTTGTTGTCCTCTGATGTATGATACAAGTCCTAAAGAGTATCTTAATTAATTAATTAATAACTGGCCAATCCTTTTATATCCTTGAAAATTACATTTTGTGATTAGCAATATGATCCAGTACAAGTGCAATGCTATGAAGAAAAAGGAGGATAGTTTAAGGAGAAAGCAGTTCTTCTCTCTGTTCCCTCTCATGCCCGATGCTGCTGATTTGTAGGTCATGTGTGAGTTTTAGAAATAAACCGAGAGAGGGAGTGAGCGAAGGACTTTTACCCTCTAGTGGTGAGCCTGGGGAAAGTACTGTCAAATGCATTTAGGGAAAAAATATGAATGTCCAATTATCCCTGTTCAGTTGTGCATGGAGGCAGTGACCCAGTTGGAAATCAGTTTTAGATTTCCAAATTTCATATTTTATTCACCAGCAAGTCTGATACAGTCACTCGAGAATGAGCAGCTTATGCTGGACAAGTATGTCAAACCTTTGTTTTTTAGAGTACACACTCTTCCACCCTGCAACTCCTTCAGAATAAAAGGAGCAGACCGAATCGGATGCATTACAAAGATGTAAGCGACGTAGAAATGTTACCTAAGTACACCGATACATTAAACATCTCAAAAAAGTTTTTTAATATGCTTTTAAAATGTTCACCAACCATGAATTTCAGATATTCATAACTCTCTGTGCAGTTACTTGTGCTATATATAATAACACATATACATTTAGATTCAACTCTGAAATAATCATGTATACGGTATTGCTTACTGCGTATATATTTACAATATTTAGATTTCAGTATGAATAAATCATCTTTATCAAATTCCATAAACCTACATTATGCTTGGTAACCCAGCACACATAGGTCATAAAGGTCACAAAGGTCAACTGGGGAGTGGACCACCCACCCACCCACACACACACACACACACACACACACACACACACACATATCCAGGTAATGAATTAAAGAAGACATTTTGTCTTCTAAAACAAATCCATAAAATATCGTACTACAAATAGGGTAATTAATGTCAACTATGCTTATATTTACAGGCCAAAAGTCAAAGAACAAGATTGATGGGTACAATGGTATAATATTCATAATTTAATGAATGCAGATATTTCTGCATCCTTGAAATAAACCCTGACTGAAAAATGTATTTCACTTATTTACTCTTTAGACCAACAGCTCAAATGAAAGGGTTCTGTGCATATATTTAAGTGTGCGGATATCTATTCTACCAGTCTCTGTAAAATCAAAACAAAATCTTGATTTCCTATGCAAATGCTGCTAATGTTGCCAAACTAACATTGTAACAGCTGTTGCATTGGGTATTTTGTGGTATAATGACAGTCTTTTAGGCACAGCATAACCACAGTAAACACACACTATGGAACACACTGCAGCAGCTACATGCTGGACACCAGAGGGAAAATCTATTTGGTCGAAATTCAGGTTTTCATTTCCAGTGTTAATTAGCATAAATTAATACATTGCAGTGTTATCACTGAGAGTCTTGTATCAATAACAACGCTCAACAACTGGTGCCTTTTTCTTATTTTATTTTTTTACAGATTAATACAAACACATAGCACACCAACACAATCACACTTTCACACACATGCACACAATAACATATGTTTAGAAGAATTGTCAACGGGCTCAATATTTCACAGTTTTGGCTGTCCATATTACAACACAAAAACTGTGACAGTGTATTTGGAAAAAACACTGTCCCTGAGCAGATTTCTTTTTTATTGAGCTGATTTTTTTTCTGCAAAAAAAAAGGGAAATCTCTCAGCCTGTGAGAAAGCATGTTGGTGTGAAAGCAAAAAAGTGGAAGAAAGAATGATATAGATAGGGAGAGAATAGGGAATATAAAAAGACAAAGAAAAGGGAGACATGGAGGGAATAGGTGTTATTTAAAATGAAGATGATACATGGGATAGTTTTCCATTGCACCTGAGCAGGCTCTCTTGAGATGGGAGAAACTTAACATTTGGGAGTCCCATGTGAAACACAGATACACTGTGACATATGCACACACACACACACAGATATGCTCAGATGAAAGCTTAATTTGGTTCAGGAGAGACTGATATGAAGGTTTTCTCTTGAGGTGAAGAGAATGGAAATATAGTTCAGTCTGGAGCTGCACAATGATCAGGGGAACATTTACTCTACTGCAAATAACGCCCCACACTTATCGGTGGCTTCGTAAAGTGTGTGTTTGTGTGTGTGTGTGATTTAATTTTTACAACTGCAAACTCATTTCATCATGGCTTTTTTTCAGCGCAGAGTGTGCATGTGTGGGCAGCGCCAAAGATTTAAAATTCATAGAAATCACCAAACCATTCTGTACCCATTTGCTTATTTATGCCATCTATACATAAAACATGACTGACCCGCTCTTTCGTTTCCTCCCATTTCCCACATTCAATCTAAATTCCAAACCAATAAGGTGACATCCACACAGATCTCACTGTGTAAATAGAGATTTGAAACTATTTACCCAATCAACATGAGCGGACGTCCCCTAATTTCATCATGTGTATTTTGAGTTGATGCCTCAGTTGCAGTATTTGTCTAATTTGTTATGCGCATCCACTAATTGACAGTCCTTTTATAAATAACATGTAGCATTATTCCCTAAATGTCCAAAAGATTGTAGACATATACATTTGGTCTGATCTTCATAGCTTTAACCAGCCCTTTAGTTCCAATTTAGGGAAATCTAAATGCCACAGCACAAAGTGATATTTTATGATATCTTAACTGTGGCAGCAGATCCAATCAGTGCCCGAGCAGTGTCCAAAATCTGGTCCAAAGTCCCCATTGAAGAGGCTATTTCAATGTAATGTGAATGCCCATGGTTTAGGAATGAGGTATTAATCAATCACATCTGGTGGAACAGATAAGTTGACAGGTATCCTTATACCTTTATCAATATAGTGTACATGCTTAAAGAGTCAAGATGGAAATATTAGGCTGCTGGTTTGTTTATATCATTGTATAAACATGCAGCTTAATTGCAGAAGGTATGAAAGCCTATTTTCCGCACTATGATAAAAACATTAAGATCCCATAAGACATAATTATGACTTACTATCTCATAATTATGACTTACTATCTAATAATTATGACCCAGCATCTCATAATTATGACATACTATTTCATAATGACTTACCATCTCATAATTATGACTTACTATTACTTTTATCACAGTGGTAGAATAGAAATGGGCATACAGAAGCGCCACATGCATCTAAACGTCCTTTCTATTCCCTCCTCCACTTGACCTTTGACCTCCGAGGCTGCCGGCTTCGCCTCACCACGACCTGGATCCAGACACGTGGTCCGTTAGCTCGTCCATCTCGGCTCTGGGGATCGCCTGAAGGTAAACGTGGACCGATATGTACAATGTGTTTGTTTGTCTTTCTCGGACTGGAGGCGATGACTGTTGGAGCGGGAATGGCGTCGACGAAGTCAGCCATGTTTGGTCCGTTTGGACGAGCGAGCTAACGGTGACGTTAGCTTCGTTGCTAACTGGGTGTCGCATTTAATGTCCCACCTTTGCTAACTGCCTTAAATGTGTTAAACTAAAGTTACGTAACGTGACACTGCTACTGGGCAACTTGCAGGTTATTTTCTGACTGGCTAATGCTTCCCTATTTGGCTGGTTTAAGTTAACAATAGCAGAAAGTACTGGGAAAACAATTAGTTATATCTGTGCTGATTACAGTTATAAACCCAATGTCCCACCTGTCTTAATATCTAAATAGACTATTTATGAATAATACAAATCGTCATGATTGAGAAGCTGGACACTAAAAGAGGCTAGAAACACGTTTAATTAAAAAGAATTACAGGAAACACTTATTAAATCAAAAAAAGAAATGAATCTGGTCGAACTCCCTGACTATAAAATTGCAGAAACATAACTAGAGTGTAGCTATATCATCTCTTTAAGATGACATCCGTTGCAGTTGGCCTTTTGACAAAGTTTAAAGCTGAACCCTCACATTAACTTTTTTTTCTACAGGCTTTATGACAAATCATGGTGGATCAGGAAGCATTGAAGTACAGTCCAAAAAGGACTGCTGCTTGTTTTCAGTCTCTTCCAGACTTTGACTCTAGATTGCACCTTCGCCGTCCTCGGATACAGCTGACAGACGAAGTGTCGGTTTATCGTGGTGCTACTGGACTGAGGTAAGGAAAAGGTTGGCCATGTTGTATTGTGCTAGGTAAAGTAAGGCAAGCTTTATTTATTGCACATTTCCTACCCAGAGGGATGTACAATGTGTTTTACATGACGATTGAAAGAAAACCAGAGTGAAATGCCTCCTAGTCTAGTCGTAGTCGTAGTCGTAGTCTATCAGAAGTTGGATAAAGAAAAGGAAGAAAATGTAAAAAACCGTGGTTGGCAATGGCACGCATGATAAATGCAGTAATGTTACTATTTTGGGCATGAAGCTATGTTCCATTAATTTAAAAAAAAAAAAAATAATAATATATATATATATATATATATATATATATATATATATATATATATATATATATATATATCTATATCAGTATATAAGATATAATGTTCTGGTACCCTCCTGGTTTTCCAATTTTTCAGAGCATGCCTTGACTTTTGAGCACATGTCAATGGTGACACATTAACCTTGTTTTGACACTATTGTATTTGGCCTGACTTGACCCTGTTTCACTTCAGGGCTTTTTTTTCCTTTTTCAGGAGTGCACTCTATGATTTTAATACAACCAAGCTGTCATCAGCAATTTAACTTTTGTTTTGTTGTGCGTGCTTGTTACTACGGTTTCAGATGAGGCAGGTAAGGAGCCTGTTGGCGAGTGTGTCCAGTCCAAATTGGGCAAACACACACTGTCAGTTCCTGTAGCTCATTAACGAGAGTACCCATAGTCACAGGAGACAATCCAGTAGCTCATCATGTCAGATTCAAGTTGGGTTGAATCTGCTCTGAACCTTTGACCCCTTAGTCATCTTGTTTCTATTTTTTTTCCTGCCAACTATAACATTGAAAATCAAAAAAACTACCTTGAATTACAAATCAAAATATCCCCAAAACGTTTTTCAGTTGAAAATCTGAAACATAAAAGAAGTAGTGTGATCTCATTTGTGAGTCCACAGGCTACTCCTTCACACTTCTACTTACTACTCACGACATGCAGGTAAGGGAAATGGTTTATGAGGCAATAGAGAGCCTTGTAATGATGCTTTGCTCTTGAGCCTCACCGTCCTTCCAACGCAGCCACAATCTGTTCAGAACTTTAGCTGCTATTGATAAAAATATTTTAGCAGCCATATTTCATTTGAAATATTATCTAACTGTTTAGCCAGAGTTGTGATATTTTGGGATGTGCAAATGCTCGTTTACAATCATTTAGACATTTTGAAGGATGAGCTGCTTTATTTAATATTAAATATTTTCTTCTTTTTCTGTTACCACCATAGGAAGGATCCCCCTGCTTCCGGAGACCATGAGATCCTACTTTCCGAAAAAGGTTGCAGACCCAGAATTGAGAGTGCTTTTCTCCCCAAACTCAAAGAGAAACTTGATTCTGGAGATGCCCAATTTGGAGATGAGGTAGATAAATAGAAAGAGGCAATGTCAGGGTTCTCCATGTTTTTTTGCATAGCAAAGACCAAATGTAATCGGTTATTATTGTCCAGACTTTCATCCATTTATTTAATCTAAAAAAAAAAAAAAAAAAAAGAGACCATCAGCTGTCACACTCAGCCTTCAGTACTCAATTTTCTGGTGAGGGAAAACTTTATATGAAACCTTTATACGCAATTCTCCGCTGTCATGTGGAAGTTGTCCTTCACAGACAACATGAAATGTTGTGGAAATAAATTATGGTATTTGGCCATATTTGAAAATTGGACATGAAAGTGAAATCTCAACATCTGTGATAGTCAACAGCAGATCACTTGACTGCCAAATATAGCAATTCTTGATAGTTGACCTCATTATCCAGCTAAGTGGAGGAGTTCAAAACCATCTGCAGTCACTTTGTTATCTAAACTATGAACAACAGGAATACATTCTCAACATTAATCGCACATCTAGATGCTGCGTCTTGTCTGTTCATCAGAATGGTTTTTGTTTTTTTCAGGATGAAGACTCTGATGATGACCACGGTGCCTGGTCTCCCCGTGGCACGTCGTCTGCTGCAATCATACTCTCGGATGAAGAGCTTATCCTGGACCAGATCAAGGACCTCAAGATTCCAGACAAGAGTGACGGTGCGGTAGTAGTAGTAGTAGTCGTCCCACTTTGTGATGTCAGCATTCATGATCTAATCACAATCTGGCTTCCTGTTGCAGCTAACATCTTTAGCTGTTGTCTCTGGTGCTGGTGTAGCCTCCAGAGCCGTGAAGCACTACTCCACCCTCAAAGCCACAGTAAAACTAACAAGCACCCTGTCCTCTGGACTATTCGCCCAGTTGTGACTTGTTTGTGTTGAGGCTCTTCTCTGTCCTGATGTCCGGACAGCAGAGTCATTACACATCTTCCAACGTAGACTGAAAATCATCTCTTCAGACACCTCATGTTCCTACTACAAAAAAAAAAAAAGAAAATAGCTTTTGTGGTCCAGTGGAGTCTGAAAGCACTTATTGTGAGATGCTTTGGACAAAAGTGTCTTCAAAAAAGTTTATAATTCCAGTCCTTGTAACTCGATTTTTAGTCAGTATGTCTGCTTAATTCATAATACTGGACCAGACCCACTGCTACATTTCCAGGGAAAAATAAAAGTTGTAGCATAAGGCAGAAAATTACTTACTTAGTTACTGCATTTATGATAGTATATATTTATGTACTGAAGTATACACTATATAGTAGCAGTGCTAAGCAACAGCCTATAATACATCACATTTTTTTTTATCTATACCACTTTACTGGCGTGCGATAGATGCAAGAAAAAGTGAAAAAGCTCTGTTAGACAAAACCAAAAGGTTACACATCTTAAGTCAATCAACTACCCAGCACACTGAGTGCAGTTGTATCTTTTAAACATGCTCAAGGCGAGCAATACTTCTCATCACTTGCTTCTAAAAGGGTTTTCAGAACAACACTAACATGGTGATGTCCAAAATACATTCTGTCCTTTATACATTGCTGTCTTTTGGGTTTTATTTTTGTCCTCCAGTTTGGAGATCTGACTTTCACAAGAAGTCCGTGGCAGCAATAAGTAGTGAGAAGTTTGACAGCCTCCTGAAGATGTGTCCTGATTTCTACGGCTGCAAGAGCCACATGGCAGCATTTGTCTTGATACGAGGTATGTTAGTGTAACACAGATTGTTTTTTTTCTTATATTAATATTTTTATTTTCTTTATTTACTTTTTTTTTTTTAAATGTCTGCCTGCTCGGCCTATGATAGAGCACAGACATTACTGCTTTATGTAAGATTTCTTGATGTCTTGCTGCTTTTATTTTCAATCAAAGCTTTTAAAATGTATTGTTAAACATGTGTCGTCACTTTTTCACCTCATCATTAAATGCCCTTCACACATCTTTCTTCTCCTGAAGTGCTGGATACAGCAAATGGGCCGTGTGAGCATTACAAGGTGGTGGCGTTGGGGACTGGCCATTCATGCTGCAGCAAGTGGCTTTGCTACAATGGAACAATGGTCCATGATTGCCATGCCATCGTCATCGCCAGACGGGCTCTCAAAAGGTACAAAACTGCTAATGTGACTTTCAACGAAGGCCCCACATTACAAAATAATACTAATAAATACTAATATAATGTATAGATATTGCTTTTCCTACAGTCATGACGTTGCTTTCCCCCTCTTGTTAGAGCAGGCAGTCTGGATCAGCCGTTTAATGGTGCTTCTAGTGCATCAAACATGCCGTTGTGAAAATTGTATTTTCTGGCTTTTGTTCAGGTTTCTGTACAAACAGCTTCTGCTGTTTTTTGATGCTGATCCCAAGGCCAAGAATAACTGTGTTTTTGAGAGTAGTGCAGACAGCCACCAGCTTCAGCTCAAACCCAAGACCAGTCTGCATCTCTACACCAATCGCTGTCCTGAAGGAGCAGTGAAGAACTTCTCCTTCAAGTACTGTTATTCCCCTCTTTGTGCTTTGTTGCTAGCGATATCCTACAAATGTTGTGAAATTCGTTATCATTATTAGCCTATTAATAATTTCCCTGAAGATAATATGTTCTGTCCTCTTTAGGGATCCTGTGACTATATCAACCACTATGAAGCTGCGGTGTCATGTCAAGGGCCTGCTGGTCCCTGTAGCCAGCCTTGACCCGAGTCTGTGGGGGGCCAAAGTCTGCTGCATGTCTGGTAGTGACAAATTGTGCCGCTGGACTGTCACCGGGGTGCAGGGTGCATTACTGAGCCACTTCCTCCAGCCGCTTTACATCAGCAGCATGGTGCTAGGTAAAGGTGCTCAATTCTATCTGGCATAGTGTCTCCACACGGCTCGCAACATGCTGAGGGGGAACCGGAGGAAAGGGGCTAAGGTTCCGCGGTGAGGGGCTCACGTGCAGTAAAATGCATTAAATAGCATGCAAGGCCGGCCTGGCTTTGTCAGCAAAGCACAGAGACGCTCGAAACACACACACAGAAGGAGAGTGATTTAATTTGACTCAAGATGACATAACTCTACTATATCTTTACATTACCAATAGTCCTTTGATGCTATGTTAATGCTCTGAATATTGTATAGAGATATCATATAGAGAGCCTACAAAGCAGTAGGAAATGCGTTTATTTGTTTGAATTGTTCAGAAAGTACCTCACGAAACCTTCTCCCATGTGATATAACGGAGGTGTTAGTGAGCTTTGGAGGTGCTGGTAGACAGATCGTATTACCTTTGGACAAAGCCAGAGTGGCTGTTTCTGCAGTCTTTATGCTAAGCAAATTGGCTGCTGGCTGTAGCTTCATGTTTAGCATGCAGACATGAGGGTGGAATCAATCTCTTCCTCTAACTCTTGACAGGAAAGGAAATAAGCATATTTTCAAAATTACATTTTAAAGTTAAATCTTTTTTTATTTGAAACTTTAACTCTAGGAGGTTGCACTAGAGTTAACATACGTTGGGGTAAAGCCTGTTATTTAACATTTAACACATGTTTCCAATGCTGTCATATAGTAAGTGCGATGTTTTTGAAGCTATACTGGCTGAAATGGATATATTCATTTTAAAGGATTTATTTTCAATATGTTGTTTTACACAGATTCAATTCACCTTTGCAAATGACTGTGCATATACTGAGATTGAATTGTTTATTTAGGAGGCCATGAGCTCTTAAATGAGGAAGTGTCTGATATCGCCAACATGCGACTCGGGGATGGATGGGAAGACTTTCTGCCGCCGTCCTACAGAAAACACAACATCCTCTTTCTCTGTGGCGACTATGTGGGGCCCGTTGTGACCTCCCATGACGATGTCAGCGTCAACTGGTGCCTCGGAGATGAGGATGTCGAAGTTCTGGACAGTGGCAAGGGCTTCGTCATTGATGGGTAGGATACAAACGCACGCACAATAAATCTGTGTCCAGCGCTTTGTCTTTCTGCAAACTGCATAATGTTCAAATTTCACAAACTTGTCCCCGCCTCAGAAATGTGGGACCTTTTCATATAATGTCCTGTACAAGTCTAGACCTGACTCAGGCTTACTTCGTTTACACTCCTGCAGTCAGTTCCAGGGATGGAACTGCTGGCAGTGCCTGATGCAGTGTGCTTGTTTGACAGTCTCAGTGACGCCCGGGGCTCCTGCCATGTCTCGGTTTTAAAGCTGCAGACAACTGCTGATGTCCAGTAGCTAGTGTCACACAGACGTGGCTCTCACTGGAGGCTGTGTTGTCCTTGGGCAGAGATTACAGCCAGAAATAGATTTTGCGATCCTGCTTGGCGCTCGCAGTGTTGCGCCGTATTTCAGCCTCTGTCCTGCAGCCTGAACTGTTCGTTTTATGGGCGACATTGTGTTTTAAAGTGTCAGGATGAGCTCCGCAGGACGTTTTGCACAATAACCTATAAATAGGCAATGAAAAAGAGGCTGCCTGAAAAAGAAGAGAATACATTTAAGGGCATGAATACAGGACATCAAGCATGTAGGGGGAGGCGAAGAGAAATTGAAAGGATGGGAAAAACACCTACTGAAAAGAACATACAAATTATAGTGTGAAAACCAAAGGAGAAGCTTATTCTGTCATTGAGACTTCTTTAATTCAGTGATGTAAAAGTAGCATGCCAATTAATCCGAGCTTCTAGCTATGGTTTTCTCTCCTGAAGCAAGTAATTGCTTCTTAAAAGCCTTCACTTGACACCCAAATACATCTCTTGAATTCTGCATAGTAGCATACATTATATGTGGAGTGTATTGTTTAGGAGTGAGGAATATAATGGGCTGTAGACATTGTAGTGATCATGGAGCACTAATGATTTGACATCAGTCACCCCGCACAGCCATCTGCTAATGCCAGCTTCTATCGATGCTGTCATACTCAATACCACCCCAAATGTTCACACTGGGATCTCACTACTGGTCTGCTCTTCAGGGATCCACTCCAGGGTTTCCCTCAGGAGTAGCAGTGGTAAGTGCTGCCTGTGGGAAACCCTGCCTTCTCTCAGCTAGACCACACTTTATATTTTTCCTGTAACAGCACAGAAGAATTATCTTGCCAAACACACATTTTTATATATATATATATATATATATATTCAGCCCAGCTAAACCCCTGAAGTGGAGACTGCATCCTCTAAAATAGTGTTGGAGGTGGACAGTGTTAAGAGCAAGGCACTAAATGCAGTGCATGAACACACATTTTACAGTTTTTAGTCTAACGAGTGGATGCTTGAAGGGGCACCAGCCTCCCCTCAGTGCTGCGAATTAACTGGCGAGCTTCTGCATGAATCATTGGTGAACGAGTGTGTGTTACACGTACTACAAAGCACGGAGGGCTTGACTTGCTTGTTGCACTGATAATACCCACAACAGCTTTTTGGATGTATTTGTATCAAATATTGCAACTGAATACAACATATCGTCAAATCGTGTCCGTACCTCATAGCTCAACAATATGGGATGCAAATAGTGCAGGATTTAAGAATCTCTAAAAACAGGCATTGTTGGATAATATATAACACAGTGTATGAAAGACGATTGATGCAAGTATAGTGGACGATTTCATTGGACTTTGTTCTTTCCCAGCTCTCCATCTGTGAGTGGGCCGGGCTTCTCCAGCAGACTTTGCAAGAGAGCCCTCTACAGTTATTTCCTCCAAGTTGCACAGCTGGGTGGGCATAGCTATCTGC
This sequence comes from Cottus gobio, assembly GCA_023566465.1. Classification (NCBI taxonomy): domain Eukaryota; kingdom Metazoa; phylum Chordata; class Actinopteri; order Perciformes; family Cottidae; genus Cottus; species Cottus gobio. The sequence continues at coordinate 14,250,884 of CM042229.1, read as the reverse complement.
TGGAGCTTCCCACCTACCACAGCATCAAGGTGTGTGTGTGTGTGTGTGTGTGTGTGTGTGTGTGTGTGTGTGTGTGTGTGTGTGTGTGTGTGTGTGTGTGTGTGTGTGTGTGTGTGTGTGTGTGTGTGTGTGTGTGTGTGTGTGTGTGTGTGTGTGTGTGTGTGTGTGTGTGTGTGTGTGTGTGTGTGTGTGTGTGTGTGTGTGTGTGTGTGTGTGTGTGTGTGTGTGTGTGTGTGTGTGTGTGTGTGTGTGTGTGAGAATTGCAGTCATTAGACAAATGTGATGCCTGAAGTTGTAAATGGTTTGTTTTATAGATGGAAGCCGTCGTCTACCAGACAGTCAAAGATCTAGTCAAGCAACGATTTCTGAGCAACCATGCGGGTCCCTGGAATTCCAAAAAGCTGGTGGACCGCTTCAGCACTTGAATGTGTTCTCTGTGACATTACATGAAGACGTTTAAGTTCCTCTTGAGAGTGTGTTTCCTGCTGTTCACTCTGTATTCATGTATAATCTTTTAACAGTAAGTTTCGTTCTGTTTATGTACTGTTTATGTATAATGTTGCTCTTTTCAGTTTGTGTAGGTGTTTGAGAAAAATAAACGAGACCCTACTGTTGTGCACCACAGTGAAGTAGTCAGTTTGATGGGTGGAAAAACATGGCGTATAGGCTCACATTTGTGTGTCTCTCTCTCAAGTAGAATTGAGCTGCATTATCACATTTGTGTTCATGTGCCAACCAATCAGGAGCTGAATAACCAACGTTTTAACTTTCCTAATCTCCTCTCTAGTTTTTTTTGCACTTTAAGATTTTTTAAAGGTAATGAATCCTGTTTTCAAAATAAATATATATATAGTATCTCAGTATAATTGAATCCGATTTAACTCTTTAAAGTCTCCTGTAACTCCTGAGTCCTCCCCAGGCCATTGCTGGTGTAACATTTAAAAGTTAATAGAAATTAAATCAAATGCAATACAAATATTTTTTTAAACTCAAATTTTGTATCTTTTTCCTTTTTATTTATCTATCTGATCATTTGACAGCACATGGTATGTTGTATCAACCATAAGCAAGGTTTTACACATTTGTTTACACATAAAGTGGCAGTTTTTATTTCATTTTTTTCATTATAAAGTAAATATTGCTTTCACAATGTAATAGAGACATGACACCATCAGCATTCAGATTGGTTCCCTAAGCCCGGCTTTCACTCTGCATTTCTGTCTGCCGCCTGGTGAGAATTCCCGAGAAAATGAAGGCTTGGTTTACCGCACAGAGCCGCTGACCGAGTGTCTTTGTGACACTTCACAGAACTAGTGAGTGTTGCCAGCATCTTGGTTAGCAGTGCACTGTACAGGTGTCAAGGTCATACAGTCGATTTAAAAACACCAGCAAAGGATATCCACATCAATAATATCTGTCTTTAATAAACTTTATGGGGAGAAGTTCATGGATTCCAGTTATGTCTCTACGATGCCTCCGATCAACTCCAATCAAAGCCAGTGGTATATTTAAAACAGACTATTTTGGACCATTGCATGTTTGTTATTACAAAGGTGTCGGCATTCACATGAAGTCAGCAGTCACACTCAACGATGGTGTGATCCTCTCATCTCATTAAAGGGATTAAGGAAAGACCGAATAGGAATTCCTTAGCTTAACCTATAAAATACACATTTTCGGTCACAAATCGAGGTGAAACAGGAACACAGTGAGCCTTGCATCATCTTAAATTAAAATGTGTATTTCCTCATACAAACTGTGGTACCACAGTCCATTGTCACCATGGCTCCACTCACCAGTTGCTTGGCAACCAACTCCTTCTTGGAACGGATGCAACTACTCATGTCTAAATAATTACAGGCTCTTTTACAATATTTAGCAAAAACACAAAATGATAGAATTGCATAGTAAAATTATCTAATGAAGCTGGAAGACAATAGAATTCATTTAATATATCTTTATTGAAGTACAATATATGTTAATGCTGCATTTTTTCGTTTTGTTTTCAAGATTTCATGACAGTTTCTTGGATTTGCATTTCTGCATGTGTCTGTATGCAAATGCTTGTGTCTGGTCCTGTGTGTTTCATCTTTGTTCTTGCTGGCCAAGCAAGTGATTGTTCCATCCAGGTGTCGGGGTCATCCCCCTCTGCGGAGGCAGAGCTTCTGGACCTGAGGAGCTTCTCTGGGCACGAGGGAGAGCCAGGGAATTCACAAAAAGGCCTAAAAGATAATTAAACATCCGCAAACAATGTGAAAAACAGACGTTTTCTCTTGTGTGGTTTGAGAATACGTGGTTGGGAGTTCAACTTATGGTAAAAGAAACCTTTAGGAAATAACAATGTCATTTTAGGCTCAATTGCCACAGCTTTCATGTAATTATTTAACGCCAGTGCAGTCTCATTAATAAATGCAGTGACCTTCACAGTGATTCTGGCTGCCGAGGGACCGTTATGTCTGACTAAAACTGGGATCATCATTATTTCATATGAATCTTAAGTAAAGATGAATTATCAAATTTGATTGAAACCTTAAATATCTTATTAATAATAATAGAGTATAATTATGCTTCATCTTAAAAATAAACAACCCATGGCGGTTTATCTTTCAAAACACATTTTTACAAATTAGCTTTTATTTATGCAGAGTAAAAACAGGGAAGTAACCTTTCCGGAGTTACTATTATTTTCCTCTAAAGTAGTAATATTTCATCATTTTGGAGCGTAATTACCAGCTGTAGCCAGTAGAGTAGGTGCAAATATTCAGAAAAAATCTATCGGATTAAAACAGTGTGACCACGCCCACTACAGTTCCTTACGTTCCGTTTTTCCGCCGCCATGAAATCTCTCTACACTGGAATGAGCTGACGGTTTATGGGACGGAAGAGAGCTGAATCCAATTCTATTTAGAATTCTATTTAGAATTTTATCAAATTTTATCTAGAATTTGATCAAATTCTATATATAATTTTAGAATTTAATCAAATTCTATATATAATTCTAGAATGTAATCAAATTCTGTATAGAATTCTAGTAAATGATCATCATGTAGAGTTAAATATAAACACTGAATAGAGTAAAAATACTCTGAATTATTAACACTGAGGTAAAAGTAGATTTGACTCAATTTAGATTGGGACCAAATGTTATTTTTTTTAGTACATTTCTTTTCAATTTGAGAAAAATGTACTTTGACAAATTTACTGTGTGTATTAATGTTGTGTCACTGTGGAACCTTCTATCATTGTTTCTCATCATTTTGGCTTGTCAGTGCGCTAAAATGATATCAGCATTGATGGATGGGTGGTTATGAATACAGTACGGATGTGTGCTGATCTGGAGGGACGGTGCTTTGCTTCCTTACCCAAGTCTGGTCTCTTGCAGGATGAGTTTCTCTGGCTGGAGTCGGAGGAAGCTGATGTGCTGTCTGTGGAGCTGGACTTGACTGAGCAGACCGACGGTACGAGTTCTCTTGGAGGATTGGATTTGGGTTTGGCTGTGAATCCAACTGATGCAGAGTTGCTCCACTCTGGATAACAACACCGAACACAGATAACAGAAATCAAGGCCAGGGTCGTCTGCATTGTAATCGATTAATCTCATGAGGGTAATACTGCTTTCACAAACAGTGATTACAAAATATATCTTCAAGCCCCCTTAAAAGTAGCTTGAGTAATCAGATCAGACAATGTGTGGCTGCCATACCAGAATACTCTTCAAGTCGGAAAGGGCCAAAGCAGAGGTGAATCCTCCACTGTTTCCGGACATTTTCCTTCATCAGGCAGTGGAAGAGGAAGATGAAAAGTCCTGGAATACAAAACAAGCGTGACATGCGGCGATGAGCTTTGAAGAACAAGATTGGACCTGGATTTGTTTAGTTATTTCTAAAGTCCACTTGAGTGAGGCATTTCTGTTCCAGAAGTAAAAATTGTTGCATCACTCAGATGAAAAAGAAAGCAATATAACAAAGACCAGTCGAGGTAAAGGTAGCGGAGAAATAGTTGCATCATTCAGCCTGATTCCCTTTTTTTTTAATCTGATTTCTTTTGAAGTGTGAACGTGAAGTGGAATGTTGAGGAAAACTACATTTGAGGTCCGCAAACCTTCACTCAATATATATACACCGGTACATCTCATACAAATCTGTTTGTACAAATGGTCCTTACATGAAGCACTTTTGCTCTGATTACATATTTAGATACATATTGGAGCAAGAAATAAACTACAACCTTGCAAGGTGTTTAGTCCAGTGAAAAGGTAGAGCATAAATACTCTGGCTGGTCCCCAGGTGAAGAAGCCAACAGTCCATGTTAGTCCTAGTAACAAGGTGAGGCTGGCAACCCCCTTCAGGTCCTGCATGAGTCCGCTGCGGGTCCCAGCCGGGCTATTGACTTGCATGTGGCGAATCTGGATCAGTACCACCACAAAAATCTGAAAGAAGATTTAAAAGTAGGCTTATTGAAGTTAAATTACATGGAAACAATTATACATTGTAGTTATTCCTTCTTAAAAGAAAGTGAGTAAGTGATTAGGAGAATACTGATATATTTAACAGTAAAATGTGAACATAGCTTAGTGTTTAAGTAGTTTGAACTATGAAATTGAATTAAAAAGGTAAAAATGATTTACCGCAATGTTGAAGAGAAAGACCAGCACCGCATAGGCAACGACAGACACGTAAAATGTCACATCGTCCTGAAGCCAACAGCTGAGGGAACAATAGTTTGAATGAGAAAAGCGTGAGTAACGAGGAGGAAGGACTGAAAACTTTTCACAATCACATTTGAAAAGATTTCATGTCACATGACTCAGTTTGGTCAGCTTGAGCTGGAAACATTAACAATCATGTGTATAATATAGTAGTATATGTATGTATGTGAATATAATATATATTCCCTTTTACTCATTGTAAAAGAAATACACAGTCAAGTTTCAAGTTGAACTGCTGGACACAAGATGTGTACTGCTGATTGAAACCTGCAATTAATACAAGATGAAGGAAAGCTCACAAGTTGTCCGAGTCAAAAGGCTGCAGGCTATGCTGAGCGTCTGCGTAGAGCTGACTGCCGTAGGCCTCTCTGTCCACGAGGAGCACCAGGATGCAGATCACCAGAGGAATCCCTGGAGGAACAGGGTTATCATTATTGACCAACACGTTGGGAACATTGAGGTGAGGCTCATGGAAAACTTTAAGTCAACAGCAATGTCCTGTTAGAGTCTGTTTTGGCCAGCAGCGAACTGAAAGTCAGTTAAGAACATGACTAACCCCATCCAAGGGCACAGAACTTGAGGATGTAAGAGGGCACGTAGACGTTGAAGACCTTGACGAGTGCAAAGTACATGTTGACGGCCTCTAACCCCATCCAGGTGAAGGACGCCAGGAGGAAGTAGTGCATTGCGGCAGCTACAGCCACACAGAGGCCATGTACACCCCAGGAGGACAGCCAGGAGTTGACCAGAAACACAAGGTTCAAGCCCAGCAGGGCCATGGAGAGGTTGATGAGGATCTGAGAGGGGTAGTCTCGACGAAGCTTTCTGAGAAGGAGAGGGGAGGAAAATCCAAGTGTGTGTTTGTACTTCAATTAAATGGTTGTTGTTATCCAATTAAGGGCAGCATGCATGTAAGCACAGTTGCTGTACAACAAGAAGGAAACATTTGTAAAATAGCAACTCGGTGGTTGGAGTCTCACTCGAAGGCGGTGTAAGTGAGAACGGTGACTCCCAAGAACACCGATGAGACCCCACATCCAGCGTAGGTGATGATGGTCAGGATCTGCTCATTAGCCGCGTCCACCTGAGTCCTGGAGACATCCTAGACACCCGACACAGAGGTAAGAACAGGTGCACTTATTTCCAAATGTGCCACAAATAACTCACAGACACAGACAGCAGAGGAAGAGCAGTAACTGCTCCTGTCTTTACAGTGCTACCAAGGACGAGGATGACCACTCAAATTACGAGCTGCCTCTGGTGTGTGTAAATTAGATGCAAAATGAAAGTGCCAATTTCAGTAACAGGAGTTTTTAACATGGTACAACGCAAATCTGTCAAAATAATATAGCTGTTAGATGTCAATATTTATTACATATATCGAATTTGAATATTTTATATCAATGTACTCAAGGTTGTGCTTAATTTCAAAACAAATGTGGATTTTTCATTTGTGAAAACGTCAGAGAAAAGGAGGCTTATCTCACAAAGACGTGGTCTAATCAAAAATAATGAATTGGGTCAGACTGAGCTTGAAGGGAGTTCATTTATATATATTGTGCTTTGATCCCCCTCTGCTGGTGAGTTTGAGTTGAACCACTTCCCCTTGGCCAGAGCTATGTACTGCAGTCTCTCTAAGGGTCACAAATAATAAAATACAGACCAGAAGAACTCCGAAATGCGTGAGATGATCACACAGGCACGTGGTGTAGTCGGAGCTGCTGTTGTATGTCCTGCAGCCGTAATCATCCCAGCCTCCCTGTCCGTCTGGGGGCAGACGCAGACGTTTAGTACCACACAGCTCATCCAGCGATAGAAGTGATCATTGAGAGCAGGACCTACTGTTTTTATTGAAGTTCCAGTACACACACTGCACGTTCTTCTGAAGCTTCAACAGAGATTGAAATGAAAAGCTGTTGTTAAACAAACCCAAACCCATTCATGCATCATATCAGCAGCAGTGTAACAGCAACTATATGTCCCTCAGCAGTTAGCCATATGTGGAAAGGAGAACTGAGCCTACCCTATTGGGTGTCAGATGGTGGAGCGTGACTTTGACATCTTCATCCAGGTCTTTGATCGGGGAGCTGGCGTTGGTCACACTGGCCGACACCACAAAGGTGTTGAGGCTCTGCCCCTCATGGCTGCTCTGAAAATAATGACACATGAATGCACACGTTTGCTTCTCTAAATATAACCATGCGTATGATTAAAACACTTGTGTTTCAAATAAATACTCAGATTGAATTGTATGTTTTTTCCGTTTCCTTTCACAGATCCATACAAAACAATACCTCGAAGAGCATTGGGATGCCGAAGAACTGAAACTTGACCCTTGGCGTGCTCTGGTTGGAGCTGTCCTGTGGGAAGCTGTGCTGCAGGGCAGATGGCAGGGAGATGAACGCCACCGTGCCGTTGAAGGGATACTCGTTGATGAATATCTACAACATAAACATGTCTTGATTCCCTCTTAAGCTCAGACTCAGTAAACATTAATTAACAATAACAGTGAATGTGATAGAGGACATCGTTGGTTGTTGTTATTCTGACTCCACTGACCTCAGGCTTTGTGCCTGCACGGTCGGATGACACCCCGAATGTCAAACTGCTAAACTGTCCAGGATATACATCCACCACCGACATAGCAATGGCACGAGCAACCAGGGTGAAGGAGCCCTCGTAGCCCACCATCATGTCTCCTATCGCGTCTGTTAGGGTTAGGATACTGGAGGGGAAGACAGAGGAGGGTGAACGCATGATAAACAGAAATATTCACCTCCCCCAGTTTCCCATCCTTACGTGTTGGTTAAAGGTAGCAGGTTGCTGTCAGATTCTAGGATGTCAGAGATGATGTTGATTAGAGCTTGGCCCAGCTTTGGTGTGACCTGACTGAGCATGACAACATCGTCCAGCTTGTTGAGCACTGTGAGCAGCTCCTGGTAGTTGAGTGTGGGGTGGTTTCTCAGTAAACTCTCAATCATCTCCACCACGTCCAGGGCATTGTCTGCAAATAAATGATACAACTGGTTGTGTTTTTGTGTGTGTGTGTGTGTTTTTCCATTACCATCACGGAATAAGTCCTGATCACTGATTTGTTTTTATGGGAATTTAAATGTGCAAAACAGGTATCAACTAAGCAACACTGTAACATACATCAGATGGATTTTACGTTTAAACTTTAAACCCACGTAAGAATGTCAAAGGAAGTAAAAGGTGTGTAACAGACCAGCAGTGACTTTGACCTCATCCAGATCAGGGATGGTTTCCACCACCAAGTGGCAGTCTTCCAGGCTTGGCTCCATCCAGTTGGTGTTGAGGCACAGTTTACTGCCAGGCAAACAGGTGGTGAAAGGACAGAGGGAGAGGGCCTCAGAAAAACTGTTTTTCTCATATCTTACAAGCGATGCATCTACTTATTTTTATGATACAATTTCGCAATCCACGCTTCCCCAAGTCTCGCTTTTGCAGAAAATGCATCCTGTAGACAGAGCTCAGTGTTTGATCCAGGCAATCACAAATCAATTAACTCCAATCATTAATGACACACACCTGTCATTAATGGCTGCACACAGGTCATGAGCAGCCATCAGAAAACCGTGTCACACTGTGTCAACACACAGAGTCTTGCACACAGTGACAAAGCCGAATCCAAATATACCATCGGATGTATTCAATACCCAATAGGTCTGTATTTATTCACGTATTAAATTCAAGTTGCCAGTGTCAACCCAGCTAGATACACATACTCTTTTCTCAGCATGACGAACGATGAGTTGTTTGCAGGTGACGAGTTCAGTGATAATAGTTCGCAGCAGTGACAGGATGCAATCAATATGCAGGTGTTAACATACTGGAGAGCTAGAAAAGAAGCTGGCAGCTGTAAACATCAGAAAATGTCCCTTTAACTCTGTATTTAATGTGTATTTATTGATTTGGTAATCTTTCTAAAGTAAGAGGCAAGTATTACTACTTACAATCGACAAAGAAAAGAAGAGTAATCTTAAAAAAATAAACCATTTTGGCCTAAACCTCAGTGATAAATGTTTCAGATTCATAGCAGACAACTTAAAATCAAATTTCGTATTGAGCACTTTAAGTAAAATGTCAGATATGTTACTATTCAGGAGGAAATTGTAATGAGGAATGCAATAAAAAATAGTTTTTATCAATATTTAGTCTTTTTACTATTTGATAGAGTAAATTCTCTATTAAATGTCAATCACAATTTGTCAGAGCCCAAAGTGTTGCTTCTTTTGTGCAATCAACAGTCATCAAATAAAAAAACATTAAATGTCTAATGACCAAACACAGAAAAGTAGCATTTTTTCACATTTGAGGAGTAATACTTTGAACAATAACCATTTTATTACAATGAAATAGCACTCTATTCAAACACCCTGGACTGCCACATTTGTCTTATTTGGTTGTCTTCCACAAACCAAAGACATCCCAGTCATGTACACCAGTAGTAATGGTTGATGTAGAACTGTAACTATAATTAAACAAGCAGTTCTCAAAAATGAAGAAATAAACTGTCTGTGCGCTCACCAGAGCCGAGTGGCGTAGCGCTGAGGGTTTTTTGGGCACGGCTGAGTTGCAGTCCTTCCTCCTGAAGTGTCGGGCCACTCAAACAGTCCTTTCAGTGTCTGGTGGGTTTGTGCGTTGCACTTTAATATCACTAACACCGGGCGAGAGGATGCAGAAATAGAGAAGGACAACCTGATGTGTTTTGTCACATAATATGACTTAATAACATTTGTTAAAAGTCATATTTATTCAGTTTTGCATTTTTATACTTTGAAATCTTTCATTGAAATTGAACCTTCCTCACATATTTGGAGTATCAGTATGTTCTCAGTTACTATGGAGATGGATCCGTTGTAATAAGGCGTCAGCAGTCGGTCTCGTATCTGCTCTTCCATTTCCTGTGTATCTGACACCAACATCATGACCCAAACCTGGAAGATACAGCTCTCCCTGCAGTCAGTAGAAGAGTTAGTTATGGGTTGCAAAAAGCTCCATATGAGTTGCTCATAATATAGCTTTTCAGTTTTTTTTTAAATGGCTATATTTGATGTATGAATTAAAAGGCCAAATTGAATGTTACAAATGAGGGTGCAGTGTGAGAAAGTAAATGGTACTGTTTCATTTTCTTATTGCGCGTCTCCCAGATATTCATATCTCTTCAGCGTAATTTGTTTGTAACATAAGTGAAATTTTGTCGTGCCACATGATCCATACCTTGAAAGTCTGGGCACGAACACCTGGAAAAAATACAAAATATTGACACAGCTTTATAGCTGGAGGGAAATAATAAATACATTCAAGAGAAAAGTTAAACCGAATGAAAAATCTGCCTATTAATCATGGAATATATACAGTTTGCCACATTTTGTTCATTCGTTTCATTGTCTAGTTAAATTTTAGTCAGCTGATACTTATTTTGAAGATAGTATTCAACAATTTAACTTCTCAACATTTGCTGAATATGTGATGGTTTTACTGAAAAGGCTTTACACCAGAATAAAAGTTAATTCTGCAGCAAAACACTGAATAGCTTTGAATAGCATGAAAATGTTGACTGTTGAAGGAATAGTTTGACATTTTTGCTTCCTTGCAGACATTTAGATAAGTCCTTTTATACCGCTCTCATGTCTCTCCTTGTGGAGCTAAGGCCGGGAAGATGATTAGCTTAGCTTAGCTTAGCATAAAGGCTGGAAGCAAGGGAAACAGCTAGCCTGGTAATGTAAAGTTTGCCTTCAAGCACCATTTCACAGCGCTAAGAGTCTCATAATCATGCTGAAATTGTGAAAATGTAATATATTCCAAGTTGCCTTTGTATCATCAGAGCTTTTTTTCATATTTACTTACATCAGATGGAGAGACGTTTGTCAGCAGTTTCAAATGATGTCTGCAAGTGAAATCAGTCACTAATTAAAATTCTTCTTGTTGAAATCAATCTGCGTGATATTTCTGGAAAAGGATGGTGTGTTGAGGGCGTGACAGCTACATCACATACTGTACCTTTGAGCTTTGGGGAGCAGCTGGAGGTCAAGCACCATCATCATGTCTTCAGGTAGACTGGAGTTGAGCTGCGGAGGATCAGAGGCCACATTGAACACACTTCTTAGTTATATTCCTAAAACTTAAAGAGCTATTCTGTTCTGTCAGACATACCCAGGTGGAGATAATCTGTCCTGGATCACAGTCTCCCATTATGGAAACATTCACCCTAACCTCAAAAAACAGCTCTGCAGAGAACATCCAGACAAAATAAGACAAATAATCCAAGCAAAAATGTAACGGAGAACATTTCTGTGACTGTAAATGATCAGACTGACCGGAGATATTTGGAGGGTTTGTTGTCAAGGTGGTGGCTAAGGCCACATTGGTGGAGGCACTTGTGATGGGGCTAGTGGTGCTGATGGATGTTGAGGTTGTAAATGTGGTGGTTGTGACTGCCACCGCATCAGTTGGACCGATGGTGGCAACAGTGGATAAACTTTCTAGAAACAGAGGGAAAAAAATCATTGTGAACCAGAATCATTTTTCCCGGTAACAGACACACAGATGCATCGCGAGAAGTGAGGACGACTTCCTACCAACAGGTGTGGTGTGGATGCTCTCCGTAGAAGGCAGCAGCCTAAGCTGACCACTGGGGTGAAGGTAGTCGTTACTAAGGCGCGTGCTCATCTCATTTTGCACATTTGCCACATCCAAGCTGGGAATAATGTTCACATGAACCAGGCAGTCAAACCTACAGGGGAGAGTTAGAGTTTTCACCTGCCACCTTAAAAGCCCTCTATTGTTTTTTTCTTTCATTTTAAGGACTTTTATTTAAGAAATGCTTAGTTGTCATTTCCTACATAACATAAATAGATTTTTTTGTGATCAGCCTCTTTAGTTTACTTTTTTAATTATTGTATAATCAGTGTATCTCAGAAGAGGGAATATAAATATTCAAGTATTACAGTAAACCTCTTAAAAGGGGGAGTCCACCGCACCTGAAGAATAAAAGACACAGAGCCTGAGAAATACTGGGCTTGTTTAAATACCAACATCAATGTTTGAGTTAAACAAATCTGATAATGTGTTGGCCAACATTGGTTGAGACTATGGAGCACAGACTACTTTACTGCACTTTCTTATTACTCATCTGTCAACATGTAATGTGCACGACTACAGCTGCTACGTGACTCGGTCAGGCTAATGTACTTACCAGCATGTCTGTATGTAATGTTTTCACAAGGCTGTCTTCTTCACTGGATCTGCGTAAGAGATCAGAGAAACTCAGTATTCTTATGGCCCATTAGTTCCCCCTTTCCATCAAATAATATGAAATAAGGTTTGATTGATGTGACAGTCACAGGTATTTTATTGCAAAATACATTGAGTCAACACTGGTGTTGTAAACCCCAATCTTCTCTTACCTGGTTACTTCAAACACAGACACTCTGTTTAAATAGATGCTGGAGGGCAGAATATCTCTGAGCTGCAGGAACATCAAACAGCAGAGAGCAGTTAACACCAGTGAGATTTACTGTGGGTGAACAAAATAACACCCGTACAATACAACAGTCCTATCATCTTTACAGATACAGCGCCACATTAAAGTGACAGCTAGAAAAACGTGTTTCAATGTTTCAGTAAAATGTAGAACATGTTTGGGTTTTACTATAAATTAGGCAATATCTGTGCTTTTCTATATTATATTGATATTTATTAGTTTGTTTGCTTCTTTCACCCATGTATGTGCGATGTCTCTGGCCTTGTAGAGCTCGGTGTCGTTGCCATCAAAACGGATGATGGCAAACATTAGTGTCACTTCATAAATGGACCATTCTGCCAAACAGCCAAAGGAAATATAAAACACTATTAAGTACATGTGAATAGGTAAAGAAAAAGTAAAATACATCAAAACACAGTCACACTTGCAAAATGGAAACAAAGAAAACATACATTTCAAGTATGGTGAAGATGTCTTGATCACTTTATCTTCTCACGATCAAGAGCTTTTTAATTTCTTCTTACAACGGTTTTGTCTTGTTTTATACTAAAACCCTTTGACAAATGTTAACATGATGTTTTAAGGTGAACAGCTGGTTCCAGCTTTGCAGAAAGAGAACAACAACCTCTGACAGCTGTATGGTTAATGCCCCTGATCGTCATGTTATTGATCACAGAATGGTTTCTATAGTTACTGAACGGATATATAGACAGGGGTCAATATTTATTCTGAGGGCTGAGGACACACAGTAAACCTGAAGACAGCCGCGGAGGCAACCATTGACGTTGGAAAAGCTGTAAAACACTTGATGAAACTGGCGGACCATTTACTGCTTAAAAGTGAATCACTGACTGGTGTATCAACACTGTGGGAAAGGGAAAATATTGAACTTTTTGCGACTTGCAGGTGTAAATGTAGGATTCATCCAATTTTAAGGAAAGCGTATAAATAATAAGGGATAACTTATTCCAGTTATTGTAAATTAGGTTTTCCATCAGCTCACCACACTTCAGGCTGGAATCAGGGAGCGGGGCACAGATCTGATTGTCCCAGTAGTTCCTCTCCCACTTCACCAGGTTCCCCTCTGTACAATTCAGTGATGTCACTTCCTGTTTGCCCCGTTCTCGTCCCCAGAGCCGAAATAGAGATAATTTGCCCACCGGACCGGGATGTGGAATATTACTCCCGTTGACCAGGCGGTGGGATGCACCCAGAGTAAGCGTTCCATTGGGGGCCAGTTTGCAGCTCGAGTGGGCAATGGAGGGAGGCGTATCTACAGCGTGAGCAAGGAGAGGAGGAAGCAGCAAAAAAAACAGAGCCAAAGGAGCACAATGTAGAAACAAACTCTCCATTCATCATTCATAAGTAACTCCCACTGAAATGGAAACATGTTCTGATGGTTACAAATGGTACATGTCACCCTCTTCTTTGCTAAACTGGGAATCTAGCCTGCATTCAGGTGGGGTTGCATGGATCCAATACGCCAGATGGCTTTCAGTTCCAATACAAACCTTACGCCACGACATGACCAGTCCACCTCAAATACAGCGTCTTTCTCATTGCCATTGTCAATGTACCCGTTCTGATCTCCAGCAGCACAAGAACATAACACATATAAAACAAGTATATGGCAACAGACCATTACCAGAATAGAAAACATAGTTGTGAGGAATAGAAATGTATAAATACAGGCCTCAACATGTTAAAACACAACAATAACAGCCCCCTATGGAAATGTGGTACTTGCTTGGCCCACCTGCCGTGATGTTCACCAGGCTGCCATCGACGTATAGGGACGGCCGGTCTTTAGTATGTGTCCAGGTCAGGCACAGCGAGTACCACTGTGACAGACGGAGGTTGATCTTCGCTGTAGTCCACTCGGTCCCAAACAGCCAGACCACTAAACGACCCCCGTTTCCACCCAAGCCCAACTCAGTACACTGAACCTCAGGATGAGTGTACATAAAGGCGGTCCACGTTGTGGAGTCCTCAATGGTCTAGATGTGGTTGATGAAATATTATACATGATTCATAAAGACTTCAACTGTGCAGTCCTTGTGGGAATTACTTGGGCGGTTTATCGTCAATACCTTGAACTTCATGTTGAAGCAGACCGTGAGCTCCTGCAGGGCGGGGATGGACACCTGAGGCTTCAGCCTCCACTGGCTGCATCCGGCGAAGGTGAAGTCCGCCACCTCCCCCCATAGGCTGAGCCGAGGGCCTGAGACACAGAACCGACGCAGTGAATCATTAACAAACAGCACATAGGAGAAAATGTCTTGTTTCTGAAGCTGCTTTTTCTACATCTCCAAGTCAACTGCTGACGGTTGGAGTTGCATTGTGGGTAACCTAGATGCCAGATCAGAATACGGAAGTTTGTCGAATGAAAAAGATGATTTCTTCTTATATTACTGTTGATATGTACACAGCTGACTCGATTGGATAAAACCCTGACGTGTAAAGTCCATCACATCTGTATGTAGGTAAATCTCAATTTTTTAAATGTTAATCAAAAAAGGGCTGCAACTTATGATTATTTTGATAACCAGTTAACTACTTTTATGATTAATTACCTCTTATTTAGCTTGTATCAGAAAACAGTGAAAACTGGCCAAATTTGACAGATCCCACTTCCAATTGTTTGTTTTGTCATATACATAATCAAACTAGAAACAACATGTGTTTGACATTTGCTTGAACTTCTATTGGCTTCAAGCTTTTGACCGATCATCTATAAGAGTCATATATGTAAGTGCGTAGTCATGTACATTATATTTCATTTAGCACTGTTTGCTTTAGATATTCATGACTTATTTACAATGAACAGTGACTTTCTCACAGATGCACACAGGTTGTAATCTAAAAGATAAACACTTATCGTAAAATGAGAAATTGTCTCCCATCATTAGTCCCGTTTCACGTATTTCGACTCAATACGTCACATTTATTTAGCCGACACTTTTATCCAGAGTGACTCAACGTGCCTTGCTCCGTCGTGGTTGGACCGCTCAGCAGAGACAGAGTGATAAACACATGCAGGATATTTTGAAGAAAAATCATCACAATTCTGAAACAGAGTAAGTTTATTTCATTTTTTTTTCAGTTCGAAGAATCTTTGGGTGTTAACTGAAAAAAACAAGTTCTGCAATAAATATGATGTAAAAAATAAACTCTAGACGTTTAATACACTATTCTCATTAATACATTAATTATTTACATAAGAATGATGGTTTTAATGCCTTGAAAGACAAAAATAAGTGCTTACCTGCATTAATAACGATCTCTAAAGGTAAATCCTGGTCCAGACTCAATACCAGCAATACTGCAAACAACTTCAAAGTGGACAGAGCATGAGATGAACCACAAACCTGTCTCTGCAAACACGGATGGTATGACGAGTGTGGAGAGGGGAGGGGGGATATGTGCAGACAGAAATGGGTATCTGTTGAATATTATCAAACAGTCAGTTAAAGTTTAAAAAAAGTAATTGACTCCAACAAAGACATCATAGCTTTGACAAACTGCTTCATGTCAGCACTCATGTCAAGCTAAATCACTTCATAAAGCTCAATAAAAATTGTATAGCGTCGTTTACTACATGGTACTTGTCTTTATATTTATTTTCCTCTTTACAGGCTGTAAAAAAAGTGTAATTACGCAGTATATTTTAACCTGTTCCCGTTTTCACAAGGACAACTTTATAAACAAGGTTGGGTTCCTTTTCTAATTATATCTTTGTGTTTAAGTAACATAGCAATATTGACAAATAATGTGCAAAGTATTTTGCAGTTTGTAGTTCGTCATCATGGACCCTTTAAAATCAATATTAAATATAGTAACCCAAACCAAATAGGTTTGGTTGGTGACAGGCTGCTTGCAGTTGCCGTTGAGGCTGATTTCCTCTCCACAAACCTCGTATCGTCCTGCGATACTAATGTCCAGTCAAAAAACATTTTAAATTTCTGGCACTGGAGTTGAAACTAAAACACAGATATCGAAATACCCACTTTGTGGTGCAAGATTGTTCATTTATTACTGACCTTAAATATTCTATCTGGTAAATGTGAGGTCTTCTCTAAAGAGTGTCATTGGATCAGAAAAAAAGTGCATCTGAGCTACAGCTCTTAGCTAAGGAAGGTCATGACCTTGATGTAAATGTGTTAGTGACCGACATGGGGACCCAATGGCCCTGTTGCTCAGTTTTACAGCAACAGCAAGCGACTTCTATTAATATTTTGTTATTTATATAATCAGAATCAGCGGTAAGTGTGTACACATACAATGAATATGACTTATCTAAATGTACATGCACAGATGTAGACATACGACTAAAAACAGGCAAATACGCCGAAGAATCATTTGACTATAAACCACGTGACATCTTCGAAATAAGAGAGTAGCTGTGCTCTCCATGTTTCAGTCTTATTATACAATAAATCATATAGTCAACGCTGACCACAATGTTCACACACAACACAGTGCTGTATCATTCTTTAGATCAAAAATTATGATGATGGGATTTTGTCAGAGGGGTGAAGACACTGACAGCAGTTATAACAGAACAGGTTAGATGTTGAAAGTTATGACAGTAACAGGAACAATGGTGCAGTGATGATAGTAATGAAGGTCAACATGGGAAGCACAGGTAAGAATAAACCAACTGTCTCTTTATTTTTTATTAGCTTCATGCTTGACTGTACTTTGTTTTCAACCACCAGTCTTCCGTAAAAGGCCTTCCCTTACTGCATCGTACTCACCGTGGTCAGCTGCTCCTGCTGTCCACAAGGTGCATCAACCTCTGGGCCGTTTGGGACGCGCTACCTGCCTATATGTATCTGTAAGTGATGTTAACTATTTGTGTAAAGCCAGAAGGAAACGATTTGTAGTAAAACCTTTTGTTCTGTAAACAAGCTCTAGAAAAAGTGTTTCTACACTTCCTTCTTTAAAGTGAAACCCACATAAATACATATTTAATATTGAGTTACCATTTCCTTATGTGTGATCATAAGGATCAACCAATAAACCAGTAACACATATACTGCTATACACACATTTTAACTAATATCACAAGAGTTTTCTATATATTATACCATTGAAATTATTCAAATAGCCCTTGTGGTTGAGGAGATATTCTGGATTATAGTATGGGTAAGAAAACCATTTGCAATTTTTGAGAAAACATGGCTTGGGATAAAGAGGTTCAAATGCATTTTAAATCAATTAAAACAAATACAATACTCAGTTTTGTATACGGTTTATTCAATTTTAGCAACACATCGTGTATATTGAATATATTCCAATATGATATTTATTTTTCCCTTTTTTTGAAGGGAGAATGGTTACAAAAAGTGCTAAAAAGTTGATTTGCTCAAAACATACAAAAAGCATAGCAATCCCTTGGAAATTACTGAACAATTACAAATATGATGTAATGTAATGATTATTTAAATTTTCTTATTTAAAAACACCATTTAGCGTTTTTTGGTCAGCGAAAAGTATCACCCTTCAAAAATAGAAAAATAAGTAGCCATTAAACCATTAACATAAGCCGTTGATTTTGCTAAAAAATGAAAAAATACAATTAAATTACTTTTGAAAACACATGAAATGCTTGCTTCATGCTAACACGTTAGCATACGTTCTGTTGAATGATAGCTCATAAAGAAATCTGTGTTGCGAAAGAAAAACGTGACCTTTTCAAAATAAAAATGTTTTATATGACTTCTAGACTCATATGCAGCTTCATTAGATCTATTTTTTAGTATTTCAGGTATGCAATGCATTCATCTGCTGATCAGGTTTACTTCCTAGCTAAACAGGATAAGTTTTTTCTAGTGTTTCTTTGTTTTTATGTGTTTTTTTGTATCATATTGTATGTGATCCAAGCCTCCAACAGGAAACCCTACTTAGCAACATACTATTGATCTTTTAAGGACTATCAGGACAAAGCTGGTCATTACTATCACTCAGCTGAGTGTATGTTTTAGTGTTAGCATGAAAGCAAATGATCAACAGTGGACACAAATAACATTTGAGAAACAATGTTTGCATCACTGCATGGGAAATCTCCCAACACATCTCTTTAGTAATTAAAAGAATATGGAAATGGAGACTCAGACCTTTATGTAAAAATAAAGAAACAAAAAAAAATGATGACGATATAAACCCCCGTTAAAAAAGGCCCAACCTAACCAGCTCTACTTGTTGCCGCAGTCGGAGCAGAGGATGTCTTTTCCCTTGGCTACGAAGCTCTTGTTGAACAGACTGAGGGAGCATCTCTTACAGTTGAAGCAGTATTCATGCCAGGAGCTGCCCTCATATTTCACCACGTTCACTCCTTTACCAAAACCTGGGAGGAGAGAAGGGGACAGTTTGAACGTATTCCAACCATTTCATTTCATTCTGTCCTATAACATTTGAGGGATGGGTCCTTTCATTCAGGTGCACCTATCCCTATATGAGCATTAGCATCTCTGAGTGTGCCGTACTTAGTAATCAGGAAACTTAAAGGAAGTTAAATGGATGTATTCACCATCAACCCGGTACAATTGTCACAACTTGTAAATGTAAACTGAGTTGTTATGAAAGGAGCAAGGTTAGGAGCATACAATTTCAGTGCAACGTATCTTCTTTTCACTTTGCAAGTTGACAAAGACCTTCCAAATGTGTCGCAGCCTCTGACATCATATCATCAAGTCACTTGAACATAAGACTACAACAAAAATCGATTGGAATTGTAGTCTCAAACATTTTTTATGTGCTACAAATTAGAGCCACAGATAAATTCCTAAAAGAATGTGTCTGACCTGCCTTAATACATGAAGGTTGCACATAACCCTAACCCTGGAGTCTGTGGATTAGTAACTACATTTGGCATACAATATTTATTTAAACAATGTTAACAAGAAGAAAAAAAAAACACATCTGCAGATTAAAGCCGCTGAATTTTGGAGTGTGCGGCGGTTCTCATCATCAATCTTCAGTTTAATTTGAAATTAACCTGTGATGGGGTTTTGGCAGCCGCAGCATTTCTTTGCCACGGAGCTCTTGTAGCAGTCGACACAGAAGACCTGGTCCTGGTGGTTGGTGAAACTGGACCCTGCCAGAGGTTTTGAGCAGGAGCTGCAAACAAAGCAGTGGCTGTGCCACGGCTGGTCCTGGTAGTTCACCCCTCCAGAGGTTATAGCCTGGAGACGGATGAATAGTGATTAGTATTGTTGTTGTCACACCTGTTGCTTTTAGGAAGAATGATGAAGGTGTGTTTCCTGTTTGAGAAGAATGACCTTTTTGCAGCAAACGCAGTGTTTAGCAAACTTCTTGTCATAGCAAGGGCTGCAGTAAACGTCACTTCCTTTGGAGAGGAAACTCAGCGATCCGATTGGTCGTTTACAGGTGAAACAGGTGAAGCATTCGTCGTGCCACGAGTTCCCTTTGTACTCCACACTCTCCGTACCTGCAGAACACGAGAGAAGAGTTGATGATACTGCAGAGAAACAGGCAGTGTTTTTTTACTTTATTATGTCGTCATATTACATACATTTTTTTACATACATAAATTAGATTTGTTCTTTGTATTTAACCCATCCATAGCAATTTAGGAGCAGTGGGCTGCCGAGAAGCACCCAGGGAGCAACTTGGGGTTCAGTGTCTTGCTCAGGGACACTTCGACATGCAAACTATGTGGAGACCGGAGATCAAACCGCCAACCTTGTGTTTGCAGGACGACCACTCATCCCCATGAGTTACGGCCGCCTCATGACGCCATAATTACAGTTATCGGGTTAATCATCATGAATGTACTTTGATGATTCTTCTTTTGAAAACTATATTTCCTCTATAATAACTCTGTGTTTGATTATAATCACCAAATTCAGTTTACATATTGGCCAGTTTCATCAAAAGTGCTTTTGAAATGCTTTTCTTCTAACGGGACCAAAGGTTTGCAGATCATCCGCCTTACCAGCCGGTATGGCTTTGTAGCAGCCGTGGCAGCGGGGAGCATCCTCTCTGGAGCAGCACTTCCCACACATGATCCGGTCATCTTTGGTGCTGAAGGGCTCCTTGGCCAGAGGCTTGTAACACTTTACACAACGGAAACACTCCTCATGCCAGTACCGGCCTTTATGACTGAGCTCCTGATGGAGGAAGGGAGTGTGATGAGAGGGGAAATGAAGGGACGGATCTGATAAGAAATACATTCATAAAAAACTCAATTGCAAGCTGATAACACACACGCACCTTTGATTCCACAGGGATGGGCCGATGGCACTCGGCGCAGGAGTTGGCGCAGAACTTGGTGTGGCAGCGGACACACACTGGCCTTCCTTCGTTGCGGACGAACTTCTTCCCCCCGAGGTCCTCTCGGCAGTAGAAACAGTGCGGGCTGTCCGCCATCGTCTCTCAGCTATAACACATAAACAAATGGCTTTTTGTTTAAGTTTCCCATCTTTCCTACAACTAAGTGTTTCAAGTAGGCGACATAAAGCTGCCACATAGAGGTGCTGTTGATCCACTCAGTGGGACTTTCAATTAAACTAATCCTTGATATTTACTGCTGCGTGTTGCTGATTAGATGCCTTTCATCGGACACAATGAACTGTGCCGCTGAAATATTTGTTTTGTGTAAAAGCATAGCAACCAGGTGCACATATCTGTGTTTCTGTGTGTCCACCTGTGTGTATGTGCTTAGCCTTCATGTCAGAGAGCGTATGTGTGTGATGTGTGATATGATCCTCGTAACTTGTACATCTTATCGCTGATCACAAAAGTGTAAAAAACTTGGACAACAAAGGTTTAAATCCTGTAATCTGATGATGTAACTTAAAATCATATTTCAGATTCTGACTTTTTGTTGAGTTGTTAAATTGATATATCAAAAATAATTCCAGTGAAAATTATAAAAAAAAACTAAAAATGACATAATTATCACATGAAACTAGTACTTGTGTTTTACTATATTTGCCATAACCTGCTACATGCATATTTGGGATAACTCTGAAAAATACAAAGGGGACAAAGTCCACAATCTTGAGTCTATCAAACCTGTGTAGTGTAATTATTAACATTACACAGACACAGGTCTGGTGTACTTTAACTACAGTGTTTTCATTTTATGGTAATTATCATTCTATGGTACCACACAATTTTCGGAGGGAACTATTACACATTTTAATTTATTTGTTTCAATATGTTGCGTTGTTCTGAATGAAAGAAACGACCCAACAGTGTATAAAGTTGCTCAAATCAGCTCCACCTCAACAAACTACTACATTAAAATACTGCTTACAAATAAATGTATCAATATTGTGAAGAATGGTGAAGAAAATTGAAATCTCCCAGCACGCTAAATACACCTAGTAATTAGTATAATATATATAAGTACTAATATATTGTTTCAATATTGTTTCAACAACATAATAACACATAAAATCACATTCACATTTTTCTGTATAATGTGCACTTTAACATTCGGTACCTCTCGTAAATGTTGCTTAAATGACTTCTGTAACTTGTAAAGGAGTATATTTTTGCACTGTGTTGAAGAGTCTGTCCAACTTTTTTTAAATTAGGTTCCAAATCTGGATCACACCGGATTATTAAATTCTAACTACAGTACGTCTGCAGTATCCTCGTCTCACTGATTTATCACACAATATATTCCAAAAATTACTCTCCCTAAAATACAACACTCATAAACTTCCCAAACATAGAACCAAAATCACCACGTTGATGACCAAAAGAGGGCTGATTACAGGGTCTGGACTTCTGATGGTAAATGATGAAGGACGTGACGGCAAAATCACAGCGACATGAAAGACACCGACTGTGGAGGAAGAGACGGCTGAAGTCCGTCCACTCCATTATTTCCCACATCAAGTTCATGCTGGCTGACCGCGAGAAATTCTCTTAAACTGCTGCAAAGAGATGTGTGTGTGTGTGTGTGTGTGTGTGTGTGTGTGTGTGTGTGTGTGTGTGTGTGTGTGTGTGTGTGTGTGTGTGAGAGAGGGAGAGAGAGAGAGGTGAATACATGAAGGAATGCTTGGTATGACTAGTGTGGTGATATGTGGAACGTTGACAACTCTTTGACAGAACTTACACACTCACACACACACACACACACACACACACACACACTCTCTCTCTCTCAATCTTACTTCTTTTGCGGACCACTCCCTTGTAGACCAACAAAACCTCAAACTATAGCGTTCACCTCCTGGTTGGAGCGGCATGTCAGCACAGATTCATGAGGAAGTTCTGGTTTTGGCACTGGAGCGATGTTACCACGAGTTTAGGCAGCGTACACACACACACACATACACACACACACACACTCAAATTCTCCCTTTTTTTGTGACTTTACTTCAACTGGATGATTCCTTTTCATAGTCGAGGACCGACAGACATGGGCTCGTTGATGGCGATACCTATGCTGGCGCTTCAGGTGGAATCATGGTGGTCTTGATCCGTCACAGGTGGACAGATCCTGTAACATGATCTTTGGGTCAAGGGCTTGTCCTGCAAGTTGTTCCAGTTAAAGATCCCACCACTGAAACGTGTTATTTTAAAACCATGATTATTCATGCCAAGGTTTTCGGTTGAAAATAGGTTTGTTTTTTGGGGATAAGTCTGAGTAAAGATGATGGTGGTGGGTAACTGAAATAGAGTCATGACCTTCATATTTGTTCCAGCAGTCTCTCCTTTTTTTGGAAAATGAACAGCTATTTTACAAAATACAGTCTGCCCTGCCAATATCCAATGTCTGAAGGGCTCTTTCTTCTGAAGTTTCAAACAAGAAGAAATACTGGAAATTGGTTTTAAAATAAAACCAGAGGAAAACATCAATCACATTTCTAACAAGGCCAAGTCAGTCCATGCTGGCTCTGTGTCGCGGCTCTTGGCGGCTACACGCTAATGTCAACTATGGACAACAATACTAGCATGCTGGTATTGAGCATGACCGTGTTTAGCATGTTAGCTTTCACTGAGGGTAAGAAATGTCATTAGCTTTGCAGCTATATGAATATTAATCAAAGTACTGAAAGTACCGGACAAAGTTAAATGCCACACAGCTAGCATGGCTAAAAATAGATTTTGCAGTCCTAGTGTTCTGTGGTTAAAAAATGTGTTCTTCAATTACTTGGTAAGTAATACTGAGGTTTTCTTCCCATTTTTCTCTTCACTTACTAGCCGAGGCACATGCTGACCCTTACTCATAAGATGACTTTACCGATGAGGTGCTGCTGTTAAACAAGTTGATTAAGTAACTTCTTTTGTGGTCTTGTCTCCTCAACAGACAATACAGCTACAAACTGACATAGACCTCACGTTGAGTGGACATTCTTCATCCTTTCAGTGAGCTGTTACTTCATTACTTATTAATTGAAAACCAGCGGCCGGTTTATTTGTTGGCTGGGAGAGGCGACTCATTCATCTTCACTGGAGGACAGCTAGCGCAGCCAGCCATGGCTAAGGTCTGGTATTTACCTGTTATCTTCCCTTCCTGCCTCTCCTTAAACTAATACAAATGAATTAATGTATTATTGTCTCTCCCTCCCCCTCTTATTCTTCCTCCAAACTGCACTGGCAGACTTGGTCCTGTGTGACACTGAGTGAGTAGCCCACAGCTACGACGCACTATGTGGCTCTAAAAGGCTGCAGAGAAAGCAATAATAATAACACTTGGCGACCAGCATTATGAAAATGTTATCTGATGGCAGGCAAACAATGGCTGACAGGAAGCGAGCCATTTAGGTCTGGAGGAAAATGATCTGGTTTCACTGACGTCAGACGGCTCTGAGGTCGGTGTCTCTGCATGTCTTTACTTTGTTTTCCTTCAATAAATGTTCTCGCTGTGTCATGGCATGAAAGAACGCCTACATCTCTCTTGTTTGATCGCCATGGAAACAGTTAAATGGGGAAATTAAGTCGTGTCACGCAGTTGCAGCGCCAAGGACAACTTTGAGTGTGTGTTCGCCACATCGAGGGACGTAAACCCATTCGTAAAGTGACATCATGGGGACTCCAAACCTGGATCCCATATGAATTAAACATGAATGTATATGGTTAAGTTTAGTTTACTTAAGGGTTGAGGCGAGGCATCTAGTGGTGTGTGTGTGTATGTGTGTGTGTGTGTGTGTGTGTGTGTGTGTGGTGTATGTGTGTGTGTGTGTGTGTGTGTGTGTGTGTGTGTGTGTGTAAAGTCTGCAGCTACTTGATATAAAAGACTTTAAAACCACCAACAATTTAGTTTTAAATTCTTCACTTATTATTCCTTTTTCTATTGTATGCTCTCTCTGTCACACCTCCGTTAAGCTTTCTGCCACCTGACTAACAATTAGATCTGCGGTTGGAGGTCTGTGGTGTAAAAATAAAACACTGTGGGGTGACATCATGCCATGTGGATGGGAGGAAAATCTTTATAACACATGGGGGATGATAAAGACAAAAATAAGACAAAGAGAGAGAGAGAGAGAGAGAGAGAGAGAGAGAGAAACAGCCAGGACAAACGAAAATAAAATGGTCTGTATTTTTTGGTGTGTCTGCGTGGAACAACCATCTGTCTGTGTGTGTGTGTGTGTGTGTGTGTGTGTGTGTGTGTGTGTGTGTGTGTGTGTGTGTGTGTGTGTGTGAGTTGGCATGAGCTTATCGCTGAAGAATGTAGCGGAAAACTGAGAAACAGGAAGTCTCCATCAGAACGGTGAAGTTGGCACAATTCAGCCGCACACACACACAGACACACACACACACACACACACACACACACACACACACACACACACAGACACACACACACTTCTCTAATGTACTGACTGTTTACATTAACATCTCATTAAAGCTACAGATTCTGAACTCATGTTACATTCAGAGTGAGCTGCAGGTGATCTTTGACTGAGCCGGTAGAAATTCTCTCAATGGGACTTCCTGGTGGTTTAAAAATAGATTATGGTTGGGGCTCTGAATGTTGAAAATTAATAAATAAATAAGGTTAAAAAAAGGTAACTCATTGTTTAAATGTCATGGTGTGGTGGTTGGGAAAGAAATTACCTTTACATTTTTTAAGTCTAACGTTTTGTGGTTGTAACTTAATAATGGTCTTTGAATGATTACGTTGAGAAATCCTGTTCCTTTAAGGGCTTATACTTGAAGAAAACCAAAACAATAGCAGTGAACAGTGAACGCATTATAGAGCTATTTGTTTTTGCCTCACAAAGCAAGCCAAATTAAAAACTAAATTGGGGCCACAACCAACCAATTTTCTCAATTTAATATAATTAAAGAATTGTGAAAACATTTTCAGAGTTCAAGGTGACGTGCTCACCCTGCTTGTTATGTCTCTCCAACAGTCCCAACCCAGAAGAAGATAATCAAATTCCAAACGTAGAAGCCTTGAAAATGACTTAACGATTGATCGACTAACACACTTGATGCTTATTAAGTTGCTTTCCTTTGACTAATCGATACTATTAGTGCATTATTGCTGCAAATATAAATACAATTTTGACTTTTTTATCTTTCAGAATGAGTCAGAAATCTGCAGCAATGTTCAACTATCTTACAAAACTCAGAGCCTTTTCCCAGAAAACAATACAGAGGACACAGTAAGAGTGAAGCAAACAGTATAGGCACCTCTAAACCCAAAATTATGAACGGAGAGATGCTAAAAAGGTCCCATTATGGCCTAACTACAGCAACATCACACTGGGAGCATTCCCACCTTCTGTTCCAGTCGTGCCATCTCAAAGATAAACACACAATATCAGTATTTGAAACTGAGCAGCGAGTTCAGATAAACATTTGTACTCCCCATCAGCATACAAAGAAAGATAATAGTTTTCTTTGGCTCTGGTGAGGCACATTCCAGACCGCGGAATACAGCCGATACAACAGATCTGAGTCGCGTAGAGCGAGAAGGAACGCAGCATGTCTCACTACACCAGCACAGACAGGATGGTTTTACCAGAAGCTGCTGGTTTGCTGTACTTCAATCTCTCTTCATCTGAGGGAAACGCTCCTTCTGTTTCTGCACTCGTATTCTGTTCTAGCCTTGATTCAGTAACTGAGATGTCTTTGAGTACAGAGCAGCTGACAAAACAGGACCCCTCAGCAGCAGCAATGTGGCCAATTTCCATGTTTATGGATATCTATGACATTTTCTGTGCGTGTGTGTGTGTGTGTGTGTGTGTGTGTGTGTGTGTGTGTGTGTGTGTGTGTGTGTGTGTGTGTGTGTGTGTGTGTGTGTGTGTGTGTGTGTGTGTGTGTGTGTGTGTGTGCGTGCTCCCCACATTGGATCCTCATCCGTTCTATTGGAGCAATACTGAAGGTCCAAAGCTACATTTAATGCTAAAGTGACCTAATGGGACATTTGAGCCCTCAGTTCTGTCTTAAGTGCTTGTTTGCTTCCAAAATCTCCCTTCATAAATCTCCAACCAACCAAATCCCTGCAAATCTCAGTTTGTAACCATTCTCCCAGATTCCAACTCTAACATCACAGACCACACAAAACCCTGACTTGAACTGAACCATTTCTAAACGAGTGCCAAACATGACCATCTAGAAATAATATACATACACTTTCATTCGGCCGAGCATTAGATCATTTACCATCAATTTAACCGTTAAACCACAAGGCTGAACGAACCCCCAGATGGGTCCCAGATAAAAAGGAAAAACCAACATAGTCGAGTGTCTTTCTTGGGCCACCACAAGTCTCCAGTACAATGTCAATATTCCTGATTTTACAACTCTAAAGGCATTCCCACAAAAGATATTCACTCATTTGGTGTTTGATCATGGCGTTGGAGAGCGGTGTCTAACATGTAGCTCCAGAATCTCCAATAGCTTGAGATCTGGTGACTGAAGACCATACCATTTATGATTATTTTCATACCTCGAGTGAGGAAACATCTGTGTTTGTTAAAGTTGCTCCACTCCTTTAAAATGTTCGCCCATCTGTTACTATTTATAAGATTAAAGACATAGTTTGTTAGCTGACAGGAAAAATGTCTCTTGACGGAGGACACGATGGATTGCATCCTCATGCCTGTGTGTTAAATATGACATATACACTATATATATATATATTTAATTGTTGAGCTTAACATTTGTGTTTGTTGCATTTTGTACAAAGTCATGCACAGCATCCTGTTTATTAGACAGATATAAGAGTGGGTATCAATCCTACAATAACTATAAAATAATCCTTTTTATCTCCCAAAATGAAACAAAAAAACATTTTATAAATATCTTAACATATCATAACATGTAACCATTTAATCGGTCGGGCAGCTGCTGCCCATTTTCTCGTAGACGTCCTTGGGCGGCTTCAATATTGATAGCTTTGCCTCCTTCCAAAAAATAACACAAAAGCTTTTATTCTGTCAGTTTCACAATCCCTGATTAATATCAGTGATTCAAACACATCACAACAGGCTTTTATGGCCACGGTAAAACACCCTGCCAAGTTAACCTGTCAAAACATATTTAACCTTCATGTTGTCGGAGCACTAAAACTGCTGAAGTGCATTAAACAACCTCTATTAAAAGCATGTGTAACATTGGGGATAAATGAACAGAAAAACGTAGCGTCTGAATTCATATTCTAACCTATTTTAGTCATGACAGGAAAAACACAACAGGGAGGTACCATGACATGAAGTCAGACAAATTGCAAAACGTTTTACGAGTCTGTGATGTATTTTATGGGACTGAGCTCATAGTAATTTCTTAAACATGCAGGCACCATCTTGCCTGCATGTGAGTGTGTGCGTGTGTGTGTGTCTTACTGTCTGTGTGTTTATGCATGTGTGATAGTGCGTGCTGTTGGAAATTACTGTAATACTGAAGTACTTCCATATGACCGTTAAAATCAGCAACATTTATCCAAACGTTTACCCCAGTTGCAACATCCGTGACACAATGTTTCCTTCTGTAATCTTACTGGAAAATGGCTCCTTCCCTTTTCGTCTTGTTTTGTTTGGGATCATTTAGACAAATTACAATTTCTTTCAATCAATTTCTGAATAATCAAAGTTTTCTACATCATAAGGGTTGCAGTCACACAATCTGCTGTTACTCCCTGTGTGTAAAAAAAGAAAGAGTTTGGTCTCACATAAAGATCCTGAATTTACTTCACAACCCCTTGCAGAGTAATGACAACTGTTAGAGCAAATGCATCACTTACGCACGCTCGCGCGTGCACACACACGCACGCACGCACTCACACACACGCAGGACAATGAAAAATAGCAGTAGCCTACAGGAATTTTAATTGACCTCTGTGATGCATTTTTTAGCCTCAGTGGTTCCATCACACCGAGTGAAAAAAGTAGACTTCCTAACTGGAAACAGATTTCAGGAGCAGGCCAGGCTTCCACAAGTCAGCATGTAACCGTAGCTCTCTCTCTCTCTCTCTCTCTCTCTCACACACACACACACACACACACACACACACACACACACGCACACGCTTACAGAGACAGACAGACAGCCAACGCCCCAGACGGACTTTAAGGTCTTGTTTCCTCTCTGGACATTAAAATGCTGCAATTGAAATGTGTTCGAAATCCTAAAATGTGTGACAGATGAAGAGAGTTACATGCCAGGCGACTGCACATGTGTGAGCGGGACTCACTGTAAATGTGGCCACACATTAAACGTAATAACTTTTATAACGCTCACATAATTTGACAATGCACTAATAAAATATAGTGAAAGTGGCGCGCGCGTGTTGGCAACCTTTCCATCACCTAACTCTATGCTCAAGTGCAAACTACCAAGCAGCGCTACAGCAGCCAAACTGGTTTCAATCTCAGAACAAGTTTCAGGACACGGAGGTTTGGTGAGCCCGCGTGCCCACTGTGGGCAGGAAATACACTTACCGGCTTCAGGGGGATAACTGCGGCGCTCACGGACCTGTGCGGAGGCAGCGGGTGTCGGCTTTAACCAGAGACCCTCGCGCGAATAAGTACTGCCATCTGCGGCTGCGTCAAGCTGGACGCAGAACCACCGAGACTGGAAACGGGATGTTGTGCCTTCAAATTAAGAGCATCTGCTCGAGTCATCAAAATGACGTTCACTCACACCAGCTTTTTGAGAAGATTTCGGAACGCGCTGAAAAGGACCCGTTAAGCCAGCTCGTGTGTGTAATAATGTCAGTGTTACCAGAGTATATATGTTGCCAGCATAATTTGAGAAAAGAAAACAGAGCGTGAATATTCATATTTGACCTTGGAAATAGTTGGCATGCAAGAAACAATATTAACTCAATGTCCACTTAGTAACTTTTTCCATTGTCATGAGGCTCTTTGTGAAGAGTCAACATTGCACTTGAGTATCAATAAGAAAAGTAAGTATTTTATGAAAGAATTAATGATGCAAGATATGTAAAATTGCCCATAGGTGTGAATGTGAGTGTGAATGGTTGTCTGTCTATATGTGAGCCCTGGATAGACTGGCGACTTATCCAGGGTGTACCCTGCCTTCGCCCAATGACAGCTGGGATCGGCTCCAGCGCCCCGCGACCCTAAAGAGGATAAGCGGTTCGGATAATGGATGGATGGATGGATATGTAAAAGAAATGAAAAGAAAGATTCTGCCTTAATGTCCTAATGACAAAGGACAACCGCCTGCAGGGTAGAACCTGCATAATCTGAAAGAGAAAACACTTGAAATTTGCAAGAATTGTTTTTATTATCTTCAGGTAGGCTACAATTGCAGATGTCAGACTGGGACACTTTTATTAAATCAGGACTACAGGGAACAATCTTTTGAATCAGAGATTATTTCCCCCTCAAAAGTTCACATTTTAAAAACATTCACATAT
The DNA here is from genome assembly GCA_023566465.1 of Cottus gobio. Classification (NCBI taxonomy): domain Eukaryota; kingdom Metazoa; phylum Chordata; class Actinopteri; order Perciformes; family Cottidae; genus Cottus; species Cottus gobio. The sequence continues at coordinate 14,220,848 of CM042229.1, read as the reverse complement.
AGACTTTGCAGGTGTACTTTTCACAAATACAACTGTCACTACCATTTCTACAGACAGTAGAAACGTAAACATTTTCTGATTTTTTGTTTTAGTTGCTGTGCGGTTGCTATTTTAAGACTACGACTGTTTCTTCAAAATTCCCACATAAACATGGTATGTTTTTTACGGTTCAACAACAACAAATGAAAAGATACCTTACTGATAGAAATTATTTAAATTCACTCGTCCTCTGGATAATTATGCAGAATCTCAAACCTCTTATTAAGAATAACATTTAGATTAAAAAGACAACTTGTGTGCAGGTTGACACAGTTAAACGCACTTTTGAACATTGGAAATGGGATTTCTTTTAGGTATGAATTTCTACCTCAGTCATTAAAATCCCCCAGCAAAAAACAGCAAAAACAAGGGTTAACTAGGGAGATACCTCAGTGCCAAATATCTCTCACTGAGGAGGGAACAGAATACAGTTTTGGTTGCCAAACAATGAACGAAAAACACTGCACTGGTAAAAAGTTAGCGGCATCCTCCAGTCTTTTTCTTGACCTTAGAATATGAGGCTTCTTGTTGAATTAATTTTCCATAATTGTTCTATCCAATAAATATTAGTGATAGGCATTTCCCATTAATAAAAGTACAATGCTTTAGTGTGCACTCTTTTGGGATCTCCACCTACTGGCCTAATTATACTGGGAGCACAATATTCAACATCTGTCAAAGGGTTTTGTGTCATATAAAAACCAAGAAAGATAACTTTACTGCATATTAGCAAATCAAAATATGTACAAAATCTACATTAAATAATTGAATATCTGAATAGGCACTTTAAGTCAAAACAGTTCAGCCAGCCCTCAGTCATCTTTGATCATACGACATCACAAAGAAAACGGCAGTTCCTTTTTTTTTTTTTTTTTTTTTTTAAATCAAATGAAATCAGATGAAGACCGAATACCTAGAAACAGACTTTAGCCCTGATAACCACATTAGTAGATTTGGACAATATCATTCTGACATCATACATACAAACCTATCAAATACACACACAGGGAAGCTATAGCTTCCAATAGAAGGATCTGCTACAGAACAGGAAGGAGATACTTTAACACACCCACGGTAAAGAACACACTCCTCGGGTGAATATCCACCTTGCTCAGGACTTCCTTACTGTACGATGTCGTGTGTGGGAAGAGTAGTAGTGCTTTGTTAGGGAAAAGGTTTAAACAGCCTTTCACCACCGAGCAGCCCTATTTTCAAACCGAGCAAGATGATCATTAAATCAAGTCACAAAAAAATAAATAAATAAAAAATAAATAAAATAAATCATGATATAAATAGATATTTTTTGTTAAATAAATAAAAGTAAAAAGACTGATAAAGAAGAAAATTGGCAGACAACGCTCAAATTTAGGATAGTAGAGACGCTCTTCTGTTGTTGAAGCAGTTTGACTTTTTTTGGGGGCCGAAATGGTATCTTCTTACAATCTTGTTTCTATTCAAATTAAAAACTCCTAATACTGCCTCCATCAGAGGCGTCAATGTCCTCATCTAGTTTCTCCCACCTCGGCCAATCGCCTTCAACATATGAACTTTGAGAGGGAGACAAACATACCGGATCCTAACCAGTCTGTGGACAGATGAGTAACATTAGTAATGTGGATGTCGTGTGAATATTCTTTGACACAACTGAATGTTAGTAAGTCCCTGTAAATTGTGTTAAATGAGACTTAGGTTATCTCACAAATACTGGTAGGAAGCTAGACACACATGTCCTGTGGTCTGGAGCAACTTCACCGCAAATAAAAGGGTAAACTGCATATGTAACATTTAGCGCTCTCCCCATAAAGTCAAAAGGAGTTGGGGCTTTTAAAGAGCGTAAATAACAGCACTGGCATATCACCACAGTAGTACCAACGTAGGAGTAAATACAGCCCCATTTCTTTAAGCTTCCCCAAATGTGCATCTTCTAAGTATCCTTTAGACTTCAGCTGCACTTGATTTACAGAATCTTACATGTAGTGCATTCACATTGAAGATTACAGTAATCTACCTAAATTAGTTAAATCAAGCACTCCTGCTGTCTGTCACCAAACCGGGCCTATTTTAAAACCATTTTAAAGAGCTGGTCCCATCTACATGGCCACTTACGTGAAGCAGTTTGTTTTACAATAACAAATTGAAACAAATAACCGATTAACAGATGCCATTTTCTTGTGAAATCAAATGAGATGATTTGTGATTTTTCTTTAAGCTGAAAATCACAAACTGCATCCTGATAGTGTAAACCTTCTTACAGTCTGTGCCTGCGAGGTTCAGAGCGCGGCGGGGAGGGAGGCGGGGGCAAGGTGACAGTGGTCGGGGGCTCGGCTGGGTCATCCATGGGCAGGACCAGGCGGGTGCCCCGGATAGCCACTTCATGTTCCGCTAAGGCGAGCTCGTGATCCAGACCTTCATCAGACGCCCTTGTGCCGGAGGAGCGGTTGATGGTGCGGCCGGATGCGTCCATGCTGATGGTGACGTCGGCGTACATGGAGCTCACGCTGGCATCATTCAGGATGAAGTCCGAGTCATCGTCGTGGAGCCGGCCTTCATTCTGCAGATTGTTAAGGGAAAGAAAAAATATATATAGAAAGCAAGAAAAGCAAGGGAATAAAAATATGAGGATTAATACAATCACAAAAGTAGGAGAGAAGACGTGAAAAAACTGCAACTTCAAATTACAGAGAAATACAAATTTCAACAGACAAGTTTATGACCCGTTAGGATTCCTAAATAATTCTTTAAATACATGGACCAAGACTGATAACTTTGTTTCAAAGGTCATTCATTTGTGTTATAACTATCAAAGTCAAATGGCACTATTAAATAAGTAAATATCCATGTATTTTAGATGGCCAGAAACTACCGATTGGGTCTTAAACAAGTGTCACATTAACTTTAATACATTATGCTGTGTGTCCAAACCTCATAGGCCTGTGGACTGGTGAGGCATCGGGCCAGCGGTCCACAGCAAGTAGGCAGCGTAGCCGTGAGAGGAGGGCCGCTGTGAGTCAGAAGGGGCTTCAGGTAGCTGGAGAAAAACTGTCAAGGATTATGAACAGTTTTTACAACACCTACTTTCAGTTAAACAATGTATTTGTTTAACAATCAAACCATTATCAGTGACTTATCTGTGAACAGCAAGATGAAGTTACTGGTGTATGTCTTCCTGTTTGGAAAGAGCCCCCCCTGGTGTCCAAAGCTGAATCAAGCACCCACACCTCTGAAGGGAGGATCTTAAAAAGGTGACGGCTCAAAGGATACTTGTGGTCGAAGTTATACCAGATCCTGAAGGGCCAGGCGCTCTCATGTTTGGTGTTCCTCCGCTGGGACCCATCCAACACCGCTGAAGTCTGTTCAGAAAAACATTTAGTTGTTTCACTACTTAAACATGTACTTATATTTAGGGATATCAACTTGACAATACAACCCAAATACATACATTTTCAAAAACAGTTAAATCTGTGCCAATTACTTACAGAGTGGTCTTGATCAGAGTCCACACCCACCCTGAAAGAGAAAAGGTAGCAACAGTGACTGATAGAAAAACATTCAATGGACGGAGTGAAACAAATGCATACAAACAGATGCACAGCCTTACGGTATGCTCATGAAGGACAGCATGGGCGTGGTGCCTCCTCCACAGACCCAGACAGTGAAGAAGACGATTAGGAGGGTAGTTGAAAACATCATCCTGCGGGCATAAGTCGCAGTGTCCCTGATTGAAAGAGCAAAGGTCATCGCCCCACGCAGTCCTGGAGGGGACAGATAACAAGAAAGTGCGAGGTTGAGAAACTGTGTGTGTTTTACTAAAAGACAGCATGGGAGAGACGTTGAGTGAGGTGGTGAGCATTTTTTCATTTATCATTAACTCAAGAAAAGCCACACATATATTTAACTTAATGTTGCTGTTCTTCGGTTCATTTTTTCCTAACCACTGCACATTAGTTGGCAAGATCAACCCACACAGTATGTTGATGCAGGTGTTGTTTCTCTCAGAGCTGGTGGTATGGAAACAATTATGTGCACTGACATGTAGGGGACTTCCATTATTAGCTAGTTTCAAATGTAAATGTCAGCTGACGTAAGAGTTACTGTATCTAAGTAGGTGTGTTGTTGGTCTAAAACAGTGATTTTCAACCAGTGTGCCGTGAGAGATTGTCAGATGTGCAGTGGGAAATGTCAAATTTCACTTAATTGGTCTCAAAAAATATTATTTAGTTGGCGCAAATAATTTTCCATTGTTGAGCATATGAGCCTCTTCCATGCCATTAGATAGCGCAATAATTACCTACCATATATGCTGTATTATGCTACAATGTGCCATTATTTTACTTTTTTAGTTGTTGGTGTAGTTGTTGGTGTAGAAAATGTGCCAATGTGGTGTAGAAAATGTGCCACGGCTCAAAAAAGCTTGAAAAACAGGTCCAAACTCTGGTCTAGAAGGAGACTGTCTTCACACTGAAATAACAACAGGGTTTAATCATCCTTTCCATGGATTTAATGGAACCAGGTCCCAGCTATAAAGTAGTTTATTAATTTTGGTCCAAGCCTGAGAAACTTAAAATTATTCCTTAGTTGACATTGGAGACTTTACTATCACAGCTCTGTACCTGCAAACATCATGACATGCTGAAATTTGGATCCAATTTTGTTCTTGCGGCCCAGGTTGAGCAGGAAGGACAAAGGGTAGATGTTGGCAGCCCTGCCCAGAAACACGGCCACCTGCACAAGGAAGGTCAAGGACACAACACACAGTGACACTGCAGGGGCAGCTGGGATGAAACATAATCATGTGTAGATGACAGTTTCAAAAAGCGTTGACTAAGTCTTTTAAATGTTGGTTATTCTTGGGCTCCTTCAATCTCTGAAACCTTCTTTAAAACACACATACTGTATGAATACACTATTATTATTAGCATTGGCAGCTGTTATTCATAACTGACCACCGTATATTACAGATTTTTTTTTAAAGTAAGAAATCAAAACATTTACAGGAGTGGTTATGTGCAACAACAATCATCTCCAGATAACCAATAGTCTCTGGAGCCCCCGGGAAGCACGAACACCGATCAGAGTAAAGGATACAAAGGCTCCGACGATGAACATAGGGTTGAAGACGTGGGACTGGAATGAGAAGAGAGTCAGACCCATGTAGGAGAAGATGAAGTTCTCTGCCAGGAAGTTCAGCAGCTCAAACAACTGATGGGGAAGAGACAAACAAACATTGCATTCACGTCCCTTTGGATGCAAGGTGCCATGGGAAAGTGTCTCGTAAACTTAGCATGCATTCCCTTTAGTTGTGAGATGACTCGTGATGGGATTAGTAACCAAATATTACCGGTATTGCTTAATTTACAGAGAGTTTGTTTTTGCACATCTAGTTATTACATTGGTAATTTAAAAATATTCTTGCACCATAAAACCATCCTTAATGATTGGACTAAAAATCGAGAAGGAACCAGAATGGAGGTAAGATTTACATCAAAATAAAATGAGTAAAAGTGACCAGAGATATGTGATTGTACATCACCTGTTTGGTTCTGTCCTGAGAGTCAGGGGAGAGATTGTTGAAGGTGTAGTGAGCCTGAGTGATCCCACAGAACAGCACAGCCACTACGCCTGAATGAAAACAAACATACACAGGTGTCACTTCATAATCCTTCAAAACCCATTGAATTATACTTCACTGGGGAGCGTCAAAAGTATTTAAAATCAGCATTACTTTCATGAAATGGGGATCTAAGAGCCAAAACAGTTATGGTGAAATGTATTGCAAGTTCAAGTCAAAATTGAATTCACAGTTTAAATGCATGTGCGTCGTGTACACAGGTGTACCTGTGAACCCGCAGGCCTCGGCTAGCAGGAAGGTGCTCCAGGACATGAGGAAGAAGAGAGCCGTTTCCAGCAAGGGGAAGTCCCTCAGCTTAGTGAACTTGGTGACGTGAGGAGGACTGAAGGTCAAGGAGAAAAACAAGCGATAGCCGACCTGCTGTGTACAAATGGAAATGAGGGAAGAAAGACATCGTTGTGGACACTGTAAAAGTAAAAAAGCATTGTTCTATCTTATTGTGCATGGACACAGTTCAGGCTACTCTTATTGGAACGACAACAATAGCTTTTGTGGTTCCAGGTCTAATAAAACTTAAAGCTGCCATACAATAATTAAACAGCAGCAACTTAAATGAGTAAGATAACCTCTGTTGTTAAACCCTCCAGTGGTATTGTGTTGCTGCCTATCTGCCTATGCATATAAAAGTGCAACATATAAAAGTGCATTATGTAATGATGAGCAACGGGTGAAAGGATATGAGAGCCGTCATGAATCCAGTGGCCACCCCAAGAGCAAAGGATCCACTAAAGACGCCAAGGAAGACGCCGAAGGATTTCAACATGGCCATGGCCTCAAAGCTGTGGCTGTTGTCTCCTGCAGGCTGGTATGCCCCAATGGAGCTGAAGGGCAGATAGACAGAGTATACGAGCAAATAAAAACATCAACGCGGGAGAAGGACATAGGCACTTACTAAGAATCCAGACAGGGGAACTTGTAACATGTTAACCACATGCTCTCGCATAAAGAAAGAAACAGATATTTCAAAGTCAGGCATCAAATCAAACCTGCAGCAACCCAAATCCAATAATGGCTGGCATCAACAGCCTGGTGTTTATCTGATTTTGTATAAATTTAGAAGATTTTGTAGCACAAGACTGAAAACACATGGACTGGAGTTGGGTTATACAGACACAAAAAGGGAGGAAGTTAGGATCTTGCATGCTTAATTCCAACTGGATCTTGGATCTCTCAAAACCATTCCAATATCCAATTGATATCCAATACGACTATTAATAAGTAGAAAAAAAAATATTGTTGGAATTAATTAAAATCTTTTTTATAATACATTATGAACATACTTATAATGCATTATAATTTGACTGGTCAAACACAACAAAATGGTTAGTGTGTAACCAGCAAATATGAAGTATTATGATACCTGACCTTAGTCATTATAAAATGCTCAATGTGTTATGATGATTGTTATAAAGCATTATGAATATGTATGAGTGCTGATAACTATAATTATGCAGCGCTATAAGCAGATTATAACGCAGTACATCTATGTTTCTAAAGCATTTTAGACACAGGCATCATAGAAATGGTTGGCAAACAGTGTATTAAGGTGCTGGCCATGAAGAGTGGTGCCCAAATGACATCAAAACTAACAACGTAAATCAGTAGCACTAATATTCACCAGTAATAAGCATGTTACACTCTATAAAGCTTACCGAAGAAGTGACAAATCAGACAAAGAATGGATATGAATGGGTAGCAGGGGAGAGCAGTGGTCAACCTAATGGTTGGTGGTTCAAGGCTACATTCTAAGTAAAGAATATGCATCACAGCAACTGAGTTGAGATGATCAGGTTCTAACCCTATAACTCTGGCAGCACAAGCACTCAAACAGCCCACCCACCCACCGGGGAGTGAATGTCTGGTTTTCTCCCAGCCATTCCTCCTCTCCCTCTGGCCTGACTGGGCCATCATCACCTGGGGAGCGCACAGCTCCAGCCCCCCGTCTACCCTGCTTATCCAAGCGGAGGAGAACGCTGCATACATACGTACAGGTAGGCGGTGAATGACACGGACAGGTGAAGGAAGGCAAGCAGTGAAATGACAGGGACTGATGTTAGTATAAGTGTCCATTCATATGCAATGTACAACACATAAAGCTGAAGTCGCCGCTATTTAGACTCACAACAGTGCAGGTCGTTAACACAGAACTAGAAATTGAGAGGATAGGTTCACATTTAAGTCTATCTCAAAGCAATACTTCCATGCTAATGGAAATGTATGTATCCTGTCCATGAAAATATGTCTTTCAAATGCAATTCTAATTCAAGTGATGATGAATTAAATCCACAGCCATTGTTCCGTGTAAAAAAAACATTTTAAAGTTTGTATGAAGCTAGAAAGACAAAACAAACTGTATAAATATCTTCCAAAGTCACAGTCTTTTAGTTTAGTTACAGGCAACTGATAACTCTTGAAATATGCATATTGTTTTGAGACAGACTTACAAAAATGTTAAACTATCATTTAACTACTGTTGCTGTGATGAAATAGAAGTGGACAATACTGTTGTTGCTGCGTGGGCTGTGTGTGTATATATATCTGCAGTGTGTAGTTAATTAATGCTTACGAAGAGAGTACGATGGCCACAGCATCATTGAGGACACTCTCGCCAAAGAGTAAAGCATACAGGTCCACATCTACTTTTAGCTCATTGAAGATAGCCAGCACCGTCACTGAGGCACAGAGGAGAAAAATACACTTCAGAGTATAAGACACACAATTACTATACAGCAGGACAGGAGCGCAAGAAAGCCCTCAAACAAAAAGACTATCTAACAGCCGAAAGCTAAAATGGTACTACCTACCTGGGTCTGTTGCTGAAACGATGGCCCCAAAGAAGAGGCAGTCAGTAAAGTAGAAATCTCCCCCAAGCTGGCCCACAACTTTCATGAAGGACACTAAGCCATACATGATCAGCCTAGGAGGAAAGAATAATGTGTACAAGTCAAGACACTGGCTCCGATGGCCCATTCAACAAACTAGACAACATGTCCAATCCGTTACTCTATTTCAGTCTGAATGTATGTATTACAGAGATTATCAAACGGCGTACCCAATAACAAAGCAGGAGATAACTGTTCCCATGAAAGCATAGGCCAGGATGGAGCCAATGTTTCTGAAGAAATGTCTCTGGGAAAGTCAAGGTCACAGATGTATTAAAACAGAGGCTGTCTAGTACCAGTAGTTAGGCTGGGGCCATATAGACCAATATCACAATGATCATAAAGAAGGATCTCAATATGTTTGTGTATGTGGAAAAACAATCAAAGAAAAACAACAAAGGCCTAATGATGAAAAGAAACCGCATCTTCAAAAGATCTCATTTGTGAAAAATCTAAATCTTTAAGTTACATAATTAGTGTGTTATAACTCCAAGTCCTCTTACCCTTTTCAGACTGTACCCAGCGTGGAAGATGATGGGAGGCAGCAAAATGTTGAAAAACACTTCGGGGTCAAAGGTCACCTGAAGACAGACAGTAAGTTAGCAACCAATTACATCTGTTTGTGTATGCAAACTAGTAAATTAAGATAATTTGACAGCCAATAATTTTATTGACAGAGATTATGCTTAGATATATGTCAAAGTTTGCAGAAGCAGTTTATCACACTATAAGACATTCTTTCTCCCATTTGGCACCTGCCAGCTGGTGTTTCATACCCGAGGGGCACACACACAAAACAAACTACCACTTGCACCCTGCACTAAACCCCCTATCTGTTCACCATCTTGCCTTTCTCAGCATCTCATCGTCCTGCACTTGGTGACCTTTGCCACGGCTGACTTCCCCCTTCAGGGTGTACTCGTAGAATCGCCCACTGACGTTGACCAGCAGAGTAGCGGGACTGGCGTTGACAGCACAACCGAGGATCACGTCACTCGTGTTCTGGGGCACATGGATGGCAAAACGCAGAATCACACCCACCAGCACGCCTTCAGGGAAGAAGAGGAAGAGGAGAGAAGGAGTGAAGGAAAAGCAGTTAGCCAGAGATCTGTAGTAAATGATAATAGCAATAACTTCCTTTATTTATATACAGCATGATCAAAAACACAATGAAAAATAAATGTCTTTAAAGGGTTTTTGCAGGAGGACAATGGTGTTGCTTGTGTGATGACTTGTTCTATTTAGAAACCCTGCTTTTAATTATGCGGCTGTGCCAAAGACTTGAATTAGAATCGGGTCTTACAATAAACAAACAATAACCGGGACAAGTGAATTATTGGTGTTAAAAAGAAGAGATGATCTATTCAACCAATTCAAAACTGCAACTCACAGCATACTGAAATGACATACTGTAGGTGAGTAGCTTTTTTCCAGCTGTTTTGTCTTATATGTACTTACCAATTAACCTATGAGAGAGGTAAGAGACCACAAACTCGAACAAAAAGACAACACAATGCCAATTCCACAACACCAATCCGGTTTAAGTTTGTAACTACTGTGGACAGTACATACTGCAAATAGTATTCCTCTTAAGTCCGGACACCTGCCGACACAAAAGGTGTGCTTATACATATTATCCCCCAGGTATCTTCTCCCATGCATCTTGGCATCGGACAATAATTATAATTATAATAACGGCATCAAAGCCAGCTCGCGCCGCTCCACTGATCCGCTCCCGTTGGTCGATACCTTGACGTGAACCTCAGAGGCTCACCGTATATCATCGCGAGTCCGGTTTCGTGCAGGAACCTAAATCTCCGGTGTTTGAACAACCATATCGTTAAAATGGTGAGCGTGAGGAGCATTATGAATATGAGCAGATTGGCGCTGTCCTGTCGGTGGCTTTCTTCCGCCAGCCTCTCAGTGGCGACGTTGTCCATCGCGTTGCTCTCGCCTTGGCTCCCGACGAGCAACAATGTCAACAGAAAAGACAACAGCAAACGCGCCTTCGACGGTTTAGCACCAAGAAGGCTTCTCGGTGTGAATCCCATTGTGGCTTTCTGTGAAACGGTTACATTTGCCGTTGAATTAGTAACGGTTTTGATGGGAAACTATACTGCTGAGACGAGTAACGGCCAAATGACGGCTTCTTCCGCAGCCGTAATCAAAACATTGTAACTTCCGGTTCTTCAACATAAAAGTTGGCCCATGACTACTCGTAGTTATGACACAAAACAGCGACCCCTGTCGCTCTTTACAGATTGACGCTAGTTATCGGGCTAATGTTGCACAAATTAAATAATTAACACAAACAAACTGACCAACAATAAAACTAATGAGAATCAAACTGCCTCAAAATAGGTACAATTGAATCAAATTGAATAGTATTGAATAAACTAGACTACTGCTGTGAGACGTAATATATATTACCGGTAGTAAGATGTGTTGTTGAGGTTATTGAGGAGTCATTTCTGTATTTGTGATGGACTTGAGAGCAGCTATTACTTCATAGACACAGGTCAATGGTTACCATGGCGATTGTATACCAGGTTGAAGGACAGACGAGATCTTAAGACGCGTATGTCTGTCTATGTATCTATAACAAGTATATGTGTATGTCTATGTATGTCAATGTAGGTTAAATAAGTATGTGTGTATGTATATCTCTGTCTATGTACCTATAACAAGTATATGTGTATGTCTATGTCTGTCAATGTAGGTTAAATAAGTATGTGTGTGTGAAACTGCCCTGATTAGCTCATTTGAAGCACCTGTGTCATTGAGCGGCAGACTGATTATTAAAGGGAGACTGTACTGTGGATTTAATGAAAGCAACATATCAAACTACTGAATTTGACAGAAAACCGTGACTCCTATTGTGAAAATAACAGAACCAGGAGAGGCACAACACTTTTGTGTACGTTTCCGTGTACTTAAATGTTTGTGGGGTTTAGAAATGGGAGCGTAAAGGCAATTCAGAAAGTGCCCCGAAATTGTGCTCCGATTTAACATGGAGTCCAATGGAGCAGTTGGCTGACTTCATGTCGCTTTCAGGCTTGCTGACAAAAAAGTAAAAGTGTGTTGGATTCCACGATGCATTTGCATCAGGAGTACATGCAGTGTGCTTGCCAGCAGGGCTCTATGAGCCCTTGCTGGCATCACCACACTAATAACGATGATGACAATTAAAGAGACACTGAAATTTATTTTGCTGAAATTATTTGAATAGACCTATATGTTGTGTAACTTCAATAAACATTACGTTAGTGTTACACCAACAGATCATACTGAGTGCAGTGGTGAACTTTATTGAGTGTATAATACAAGGTGGTTGTCCATCATCACAATCTTAAATGAAACATGTATCATTCACTCTTTTTTTATGTGCATGTGTTTAGAGTCTGTAAAAACAAGCTTCCACAATTGATCATTCAAGTTTCCATGCAAGTCACATCTGCAGGAAAAAGTAATGAAGTAAGCACGCTTATCGGTCTGATCACCTAATCATCACACACAGGCATACACACACATTAACAATCATATTCACAGTAAAGGGTGGCAGAGCTGCTTAATATCTTCTATGGTCAAATGTTTTAGTTTTGTTCTTGATTTTCTGCTTTGTAAAGCTGATACTTTTACTCAATAAATAAAGTAAATAGTAATTCACTTTATCATGTGCCGTTACAGTTATCGCAACTGGCAAGCAAGTAAATAAGACCACAGAGGACACATTTCAGGAACAGTGACTCCTTTGCTTTTAGTGTACTGTATATAAGAAGAAGAAAAATAGAAAGTGATTTGCTTTGCCGAGGATTTGAGAACTACTGTCAACTCTTCCTCAAATATTTGATTCCTTTAATACTTGCTCATGCACCCACACTGTCATTGTATTCTTTTTAGCTTGATTTCTCTTTAGCGTGATCATGCTGCAAAAGTACAGTATATGCACCATCTGTATGATGATACATCATTTCATTAGTTTTTTTTTAATTACCCTTGATATAATATCAATAATATATTTTAAAAAAATAAAAAATTTGAAAAGAGCAAGAAAACCACAGTGACAAACAAGAAACCCAGTTTGATTTGCTAGATAGACCAATAGACGAGAAAAGCGTCTTTACAAAAGGTTAATCAGATGTGGGGGTTTAGTGCATGTATGGTTACACATACATCCAAATACATGTGTTTGTATTTAAAATAAAGGTAGTCCAAATGTCTTTAACTATTAAAGAAGATGTATCACTTTGAATGTGTTGTTGTACACTCTACAGATAGGTATAACTTCTCAATCTTTATTTCTGAAACAGTTTCCTCTGACAGGAAACCAAACCCACACCACTCAACTTTGGAACAGCACAACCAAAAAGAGTAAAACTTATCTGGTATCAGATGACTTTGTCACGTATTTTAGCTCCTTATTGCTCGTGTTAAAAAGGCAAACATGATTCTAAACAGATATGCTGTCCATGTCACCAATTTTATTTGAAATTAAGACTTTTTTTTTCTCACATTTTGATTTGATTCTGTCATAAACAAAGTACACATGGCACAACTTTCCAAATAATAAAAGAAAACAGCAAAGTTCAGAAACTCAATATATAAGCACCAAAATATGAAAAGCATGATGTGGATTTGTTTTGTTTTGTCTTTCTTTTGCTGAGAAATTATGATGATTCATGGTTTAAAATTAAATAACCTTAAACTTTTTGACAGCTGACCAAAACCTTGTAAAAGTGTTGTCACAACCCTTTGATAATATTTGAGCTAAATGTGCAAAACTGAAATGTAAATCCAATAGATTATATAGTCATTTATAATTGGCCTACAAGGTCTTTGCCATAGTTTTAAATCATTATTTACTGTAGCCTAAGGCTTTGTATTCAACACTCTCCACCAGGTTTTGAGATATTAATCTCTTAGATTTCTGCCTCCACCATCTTTCTACCACCTGCTACTCTTCTTCCGCTACTGTTCTCTTCTGGTCTGAAGCAGCAGGTTTCCTATTTAACACATTTAGCACATTTAGTAACTGAAGATCAAAAACCTGTTTGGTCAGTTACACAGAACAGTTTATTTAATGTATTGTGTGTCTACTGTGTATTAAAGACACTTTTTAGCAGCTTTTGAAAAATTGTAGTACCGCTAATAAACAAAGAATGACGTGAAATTAAGTTATACATGTTTTAAGTATGAATCTTTGTTCATTACAGCCATACAGCAGAAGATCGAGCTGTCAACTCAATCTATAACCAAGTAACTAAACAGCTTCCGCTGACAGGAAACAAAACATCAGGTCAGGAGCAGCAAACACAAATACGCAGCACATCGACCCTGCAATGTAGAAGTAGACAGGAGCAGATGCTGAGAGCATCCGGTTTCTGTGTGTCACGATGCCAACGAGACTGCTTCTGCTTTTCTGTCTGGCAGGACATGTGTTTGCCAGAGAACCACCTGGTAAGAACATTTCAAATAAAGACTTTAACTATATTTGAATTGTGATATTAATAATAACAGTGTTTTGTGTTATTTGGGATGGTCTGGGCATTTACTGAATTTGCTTAAGGGCTTCTGGCATAATCAACATTTGACAAACATAATGTGAAGCTGCTTTTCTTGTTTCAATTGTATATCGAGTATGATAATGATGATTTAAAAAGGTTTTTTACAACATTCCTAAAAATAAAATCTAAATTAGAACGATGCGAACAGCACAATATAAATAGAAAATATGATTAGGCCTTCATTTAGTAAATAATCAATCACTTCTATAGTCAAATTAAATCAAAATGTCAGTTTATGGTAAAGCTTTACTTCCTTGATCAAGCACATTTTGTGTAAATTCCCTTTGACGTCATTGTGTTGCCATTTCCTCATTGTGTGTGTGTGTGTGTGTGTGTGTGTGTGTGTGTGTGTGTGTGTGTGTGTGTGTGTGTGTGTGTGTGTGTGTGTGTGTGTGTGTGTGTGTGTTTGGTTTCTGTTCGTCACTATTCTGTCTCAACCCACTTGTGTCTCTGACAGATGTAGACTGTTTGGTGATGCATCTGGAATATGTCCACTGTTCCTGGAATAAGCTGGGGACTCCAGAAGTCAATTACACCTTCTACGGCTGGTTCGTAATGAGTGATAGCAACTCTAACAAAATAAAACACATGTTGCTACGTCATCTGATTTGATCACACTGCAAAGAATTAAATGTTGGAATTACATGGGGCGACTGTGGCTCAGTGGTTAGCAAGTCAGTCTTTCAATCAGAGGGTCGGTGGTTCAAACCCCAGCTCAGCCAGTCCATGTTGTTGTGTCCTTAAGCAAGACACTTAACCCTAATTGCTCATCGTTGCTGTGTCTATGGTCTAATGTATATCATGTAAGTCGCTTTGGATAAAAGCGTCAGCTAAATGTAATGTAATCTAACATGAAATATAAAAGTAAAACAAATTCTTTAAAATAGGGTGTTTTTTCATGTGCTATGAACTTCTGAAAGTATGTTATATCACTTTTTCTTTTGTGCATTTATCTGGGGTGCAAGCCCTTTCCATACACGATCATGGTTTGAATTTGTAAGAACTATGAACTATAGAAGTTTGATAAATAAGAGTCCTGGTATGCAAAAGTAGAAAATCACTCCAAAAAACATAACCACCACACTTTGCTTTGTATGTCAATGTCTAAATTGTGATTTCTCAACAGGTTCCAGACTGAAAAAAGTGAAGAATTTAGTGAGTGCCCCAACTATTTGTCCGAGAACAACACACACACTGGATGCAACCTGCCCTATAAGGACTCCCAGAGGTTCATCATATTTAATACCAAGCTGGTGAATGGCAAACAGACATCTCAGAGGGAGCATGATCTTAAAACAAAAGGTACGTTTATTCACTGGGGTGCAACACAACATGGTGAGGTAATACTCAATATGGTAAATCAATTAATAAATGAGAAAAAAGTTATATTTGATGGATGCAGCACAACTGTAACATAAATGCATAAACTTATTTTAGGAAAGGAAAAAATGGTGTTATTTAAACTGAAAAGAAATAGTGGAATTAAGGAAATGAAAAGGGCAAAAATATATTGTCTGCACTTGCACCTTTTCTTCATCACATTAAGTATTCGGCATCATTCAATGGTGTATGTCTGTGTCTCCAGTCAAGTTAAATCCACCAACTAAGGTGACTGTCAGGAATCGATCCGACTCCAACCTGTGGCTCAACTGGAGCCAGAAAAAGTGTAATTGTGTGGAGAGTGAGGTTCGCTACAAGGTCAACAACAGAAAGTGGGCGGTAAGCAGTTTGAAGGAGAAAAAATAAATCGTATATATTATATTGTCTTCAATTTGCCCATCTCTTTTCTCAACTCCATCTTACTGTGCACAGACTTATCAAGTCCGTGTTGGGGAGCAGAATTACTGCATCAACTTGCCCTCCAGCAGTTCCCGATATGAGCTGCAAGTGAGGAGCAGATTTGGGAACCTCTGCGGAATGTCTTCTTTCTGGAGTAACTGGAGTGAACCTGTGGTTTGGGGATCCAACAACAGCACAGGTATGAAAACAAACAAAAAACAGGTGGAAAAAGTCAATACAAAGTAGTTCACAGTAGCTGAAAGAATGGTGTAATCAAAAAAATCCATCACGATAGTTAACAATGTGGGATATCACAAACACACAAATAGTTATGTAATAATATAACTTTGGTATTTTTGCACAAAGCGAAGGTACATTATGAAACAAGAACAATCCACATCTCTCTCTCCCTGCAGACACCAATCAAGGGAACAGTCCGATGTCTGTGTGGATCCCAGTGCTGTACGTGGTGGGCGCTTTCATCCTCATCCTACTGGTCGTGATGCTGCTGCACCATGAGAGGTGGGTCACTTGTCATGTTTAAATGATGGTAGTTTTAGGATTATAGTGCACTATAGAGTACTAGCAAGGTGCAAACTTATTTCCTCAGTTTTTCATGAATTTTTGTTAGCATCTACAATATTTACCTAATCAAACAGTTATCAATTGCTATAGTGCTGTAAAAAGGTTAATTATTTAAAACAACAGTACGTATAAGTGATAACGGGAATGGAATTCACATTTGCTAATGCACTTTCAATCAGTTGACGTGTAAGAGCATTTGTTTTTAGTGTCTTCACTTTACAAAAGTAATGAGCTTTGATCATGTGAGTGAAAATGAGCCTATACCTCCCGTACAGAATCAGAATCATCTTCATCCCTGTGGTTCCCAAGCCATCCCCGAAACTTCACAACATCGAGGTGAGTAGCATCCAGAGATTTTTTATTCACAAGTTAATAAAACTATAGGCCAAAACACTGTGGCCATTGAAAGACACGTACAAGACAGACACCATGTGAGGCAATAGGAAAAAGACTCATACATCCTTTCTCTTCTTTAAAGGATTGGTTTCAATTCCCCAAAGGCCTGAAAGGGAGTTTTAACTACAATGAGCGTCCCTGTCTTGTACGTGAGTACAGCCATGTCTCCCAGTCTGACAGCGAGGACTGCTCCGTCTTCATCCCTGTGAACGAATCGGACCTGTCCACCTCCTGCTCCTCCTCCACCTCCACAGTCTCGACTGAGGAGGAGATGGTTTCTGTTTAGGAGGCATCTCAGTCAGAAATTACTGCAAAGAGCAGAAAATTGGTAAAGGATGTTTTGTTCCCCTCATAAGGAGAAAACAAATATACGTTTGAGGATGAGCAATTGATTAAATGTTTCTGAATGCCAACAACCTGATGCAGCAGTTAAAGTAAAAAAAACTAAAAAACGTTTCATTTGTGATACACAGTTGAAAACATGCTTCAGGGAATAAATATATATAGAGTACTTGTCAACCACTTTGAGGTGACAACATTTACTGTAGCAGAGTTTTCTCTTTCTCCATTAGAGGTCTGTGCATTTCACCTGAGAGGAGAACACATTGAAGTTCCCCTCACATATCAGAAAAAATGGCATTTAGAACTTCTACTTCCTCTAACCCCGTATAATCCTTGATTTAAAGCATGACTGTCAGTTAACATCAGTAAAGGTCATAAAACCATCAGCACAGTTTATTATTAGAGACACATATTTCACATGTACCATGTTTCTTTAAAAACAAAAACCCAGCTTCACCATGATGATAACATGAATGTAAGGAGGAAGAAAAGCCACACTAACAATCATTAAATGAGCTTCTGTATCAGTGAACAGGACTAAAACAACAGTACGTATAAGTGATGATAGTAAAATCACTGACGTCACTTCACTTTTTGCCTCAGTCAGGTATTTTTTTTTTCTGCAACTTTTAAGATAGATTATTCTGCCTAAATTGAGTTTAGCAATTTGGTTTTGATATGTCTGTATCTTTTCATATATTTAACCTTTTATAAGACGTTATGTAATGAAACAAATCCATATGCCTAAATCCCAAAATAGACTAGGTTATAGTCTATAGTTTATAGACTAGTCTATGCACCAGGAATGTGATACCGACTTTATACTCAGCACTTAAAATAGTATCACTTGACTATCTTCTGTTTGCTTTCAGAGTTGTATGACATTGTTAACATATAATATCCCAATGTTCCCAATTTATTCAAGTACTGCCAAATAAATACAATATGTAGTGGCCAAGAAGGCAGCATTCATTGTTCACTCATTCAGCCAGTCAAATTACATTCTAATAAGCTATCCTTAATAAATGGTTTAGAAGTTGTAGCTTATGAACAATTGGTATCATTAATGGTTCAACATCATCACTTACTAATGCTATCTTCAAATTGTTGTCAAGTCTGGACATCTCTTTACACCTGTAACACAACACAACATATGTTTACAATTTTAAATACTGGATGTTATATTGTAAATACCCTTTTTATTGACTTATTAAATGCAGACTTGATGGGTATTAGAAAGTAAAAACCCTTTAGCATCTCTTAATGGATAATTATAACGACCCAAAAGGTGTTCTTATTAAGCCCTTGAAATTGGTCTATATAACATAAGTGAATAACTCATATAGTTAAACCCCCACAGTAAATGATGGCTCATTAGAAAGTGGAAACACAACATTACAACAAGATGGTCGCATAGTAGACTGATATAACAATAGTTTCAATCAAGCGTCATCAATTTCCTATTCCTATAAATGTGTATGTTACATATCTTAATATCTTTGAATGTCATTTTTTAGTGTAACCTAACGTTTGCACTGTAGGATGTGTGTCCTACATGCAGTATGCTACGCAGGCTTTCTGTTATAACCTGTTTTGATCAATAAATATACCGTGACATGTCTATTCACGTCTACATTTCTGTTGCACTACCTCAATGAGTGATATGAGGGCAGCCTCGTTCATTCTGCCCTGCGCAGTTCTCTCACTGTCCACTAGAGGGCGTGCAGAGAGGGTCCCGGAATAAGGAAACGAGTCTACGCATTTTTCTGATTCATGACGGGAAGGGCGCAGGGCAAGTGGCCCCCGCAAGAAGAGAGCGGAACGAGTCAGCTAACGCTACTTCCCTAGCTGAACCGATCAGCTACCGCAATCAATTGATGTCTTCAGATGAGATTTAACATATCGCCGTGTATTTAGTTGGTTTGATTCGCCGTTGGTTGTCCAAAAATCACCACCCGACACAATGACAGACCCTGCGGTGGCCGACACTCGCCGGTTGAATTCCAAGCCCCAGGACCTGACGGACGCGTACGGCCCCCCCAGCAATTACTTGGAGATAGACGTCAGTGATCCACAGACCGTAGGAGTTGGACGGAATCGTTACACAAATTACGAAGTCCGCATGCGGGTAGGTGTTCAAACCACAAGCCAAATGCACACCCGGTGGTGCATTGGTGGCTTTTATTCGCCAAGCTAGCTGACAAGTACAGCGTTGTTGCGAGCTAGTTAGCACGACCCAGCGACCGGGCTGTGACGTTGACGCTCGGTTCCTGGAAGGAGGTCAAGATGGCGCGCCAGTAAAAATCAAGGACCGGGGATTGTGCGGGGCCTGCGAGAGCCTTTGAGGTGTAACTTTAGTGAGCGAGGCTGTAGAAGTTTCGTGAACACTCCCAGGACTGTTACAGACTGATATACATTTGCCGACCCACCCAGACGTTGTTTAACTGTCTGTTTGTCGACGGCAATATTAACACACATACTTTAAACAGATGTTACTTCTGAACGTGTGAGAAGAGTCACGCTAGCTGTGCACATTACACGTAGACATGTAAAATAACGTTACTATAAAAAACGTGGAAACGTTTATCGGGCGTTATTATCATGCTAATGATAGCCGTAGTAAGAGGAGTAACGACAGTACGTTTAAACAGGAGTCGAGCTTGTAAGAGTTACCAAATTGCTGACACTGCTAAATGTAAAATAAAGCATTTCCAGGAAGCAGATGTTAGCGTGTCTACTTGTCTTTACTACAATGTAAAATGTTGGTGACTCTTATTAGAATGTGTCTATTATAATGTAAATAGTGGACTGTTTCGTAATTTGAACGTTTTTTTAATTCATTCACATCACTAATTACCCTATGTGATGATCAGAGGTTGGGTTAACTAGTTTATTTTTTTGTTAACTTGCATATCCAAATACAAGAGACTCACTTAAACAAAACAGGCCACTATGTTTAATGACGCCAATTCTTTCACAAAGCATCGTTTCATCACATTTACTGACAAAAGTGAATCATTAGAAAGTCATGTAGAGGGAACACTAAATATAACCATGGAAGAAGTGAAACATACATACTGGGAATTAATGAATCACACCCAACTTTTCAACGTTCTGGGAAACGGGTATGCTTGGCTGACATCTTTATTTATATTTCAAAAAACACATGAAACAAGTTAAAAATCACCATGACTTTTTATGCACAAGCCATTTATTGAAATTTCCACTGCGTACACAGATAACACTAAAATACATTTTTATATTTGATAACCATTCTCCAATGTGAGGATTTGTAGCTTTTTCCTCTTCCTTTAAATTATTGTAAATTGATTTTCTTTGGGTTTTGCGCTGTTTGTAGGAGTTAACAGTTTGCTCTAGGAATTTGACATTTATCCCTGTTTGCTCACATTTAATTAAAGCAATGATTCATCAATTGCCCATGAAGTAATCTATATTGAAAATGAACATACGTTGTAGCACCAGATGCAACTGTAGAGTTATACATAGAGAATAAACTGCTTTTTCATGTCAAACTAGCGTGCTAGTCTAGTTATTTGCTTTCATAATTAAGTCAAATTATGGTGGTAAGAGAATTGATTTTGCCAAACATTTGTCTCTCAGAGTACCTCCTCAATGCCTCCCAGCACTAATGGTAGTCCAAATAACTTTATTTGATATAAATCAAGGGCTGTTTTTCTTCTTCTAATTCTACTTATCTTTTTAGACAAACCTTCCCATTTTCAAGCTGAAGGAATCCTGTGTGAGAAGAAGATACAGTGATTTTGAGTGGTTAAAGATTGAGCTGGAAAGAGACAGTAAGGTGAGTAAGCAATTATGTGTTGCAATCTAATCAATTACGCAGGCTGGCTGTTGCAAACTGGTAGTTGTGTAAGAGTCAAATTGTATGTTGTAAACGTAATGTAAGAGTTATGACCACTAGTCGCCGCTGTTCGGGCGTCTGGAGGCAAGAGGGGGAAGTGACGGGGAGAAGAAGAGAGGGGATCTTGGCGGTGCAGTTGGAGTGTTGAGTGGTATTAAAAGTTATGAGGAAAACCCAGAACGTGTTGGACTGAATTATTCCTGCTGATACACCCACGTTGCTTACAGTTGCAATGATCTAATAAGTGACAATGTGTATGTTGCAGGTGGGAAAGTATCCTTTTTATAGATTAAAGTAAAGAGTATGATTAGGATGTAGCTTTTTCTTCTGTGTTGATGGTGAAGTTTTGTAGTCTCCTCCTTGTGTTGAATTTGTTTAAGTGCCTCTGCATTGCCATTCTAAATAAGTGTATTACTTAGCTGGAACTCAAATATATTAATGTAGCTCTCTGCAATTTTGACTTTCCAGCACAGCGAGTGTGAAGTTTAAATTTAATATTTTGGTGCATATTTGTAATTTTTCCTATTATTTGTGCTGATCCCTGACACCTTCAGATTGTAGTACCATCTCTGCCGGGCAAAGCCCTGAAGAGACAGTTGCCGTTCCGTGGCGATGGAGGCCTTTTTGACGAGTCCTTCATTGAGGAGCGGCGATCGGGCCTCGAGCAGTTCATCAACAGGTCAGTAAGTTCAGCCCTAAACACACTTTGTATTCTCAGATGTAAACCAATCAAATGCATTTGTCACCTAAGATCTGTTCATGTGAAAAATGATGGCTTGTTGACAAAGGAGCTACAATAATTGATTTTAAGGGATGATGCAATCTTGTAAAGCTCGTCTCAATGTTGTTATTCTGTAAGCTTTCTCGCCACAATGTGCCGGCCAGAATTTAAATTCACATGTTATAGAGTCAGTAAATACCCAAAATGTCCAACCCAACATGAGACTTAACCTAATCCGTCTTTGAGCGTCAACAAACTAATCTACAATTGTATCTCACCAGTCTCCATGAAACACACTTAAAACAAGTACATTTTGTCTATTGACCATCTGTGTGTATATTTCTGCAGAATTGCAGGTCATCCCTTGGCCCAGAACGAGCGATGTCTTCATATGTTTTTGCAAGACGAAGGCATTGACCGTCACTACATTCCTGGAAAAGTATGAGACTAGCGTTACTAAGGGAAGTGGGGGCCTTCTTCTTCCCACTCGTCTTCTCGTAAATCTCTCCTTTCTGTCTTTCTGCTTTATTTCTCTCTCTCTCTCTCTCTGTCTCTGTCTCTGTCTCTGTCTCTCTGTCTCTCTGTCTCTCTCTCTCTGTGTCTCTCTCTCTCTGTGTCTCTCTCTCACACTCACTCACACTGTCTCTCTCTCACACTCACACTCTCTGAGTATTCCATTGTATAATTCATATTAACTTTATCTTATACATTAACTATACATCATTACATGTTAATAGTGATTCAAACAATCTCCGCTGTGCATTTGTTTAATAGCATTATGGATTATATTGTGAAGATTTGCCACTTAATCACAATTTCCAGGGTTAAAAATGTTCTTCGATACATTCAGTCTTTTCCTGATGAGTGTCATATATTCATGATTGTATATAATGTGAATAATGTCTAAATGTGGCATTAATGTGCAACATACATGCAGCCTGTAAATGGAAGTTCTGATCCTCTTTTGTTCTTTGTTTTGTTTTTTAGGTATGAATGAAGTAAGTTTGCTTTATTTGGTCCTGTCTCAAGAGCTTTCTGGAAGTTAAAGGTGGCTGCATGGGCACAGTAAAGACCAAAGGCGATAGTTCACAAATACTTAGTAGAACAGTTATAATACCATATACAAACTATCACAGAGATCTGACTGCAAACTGTCACACTGTGCTGCAAAGGGAATCATTTTCTGCAAGCCAGTTTTGCCTTATCATTTATCAAGCATGAAACAAATGAATGTGAAATCTCATTTGCAGTTAAACGGTTTTAATTGGTAATCAGCGGACTAGAGTGATTCAGCTGTTTCTTCAAAACTGGCTTTCAGAAGTTTCTCACTGCACCAGTACCAGGGCACTACTAGTGTTTTGAGTTATGTGAACTATTGTTTCCTGGGGATAAGTACTGTACATCACCATTGACGAGCTCTTTGTGAAACATCTCTCAAACTAATCCTGATACAATGTCATTGTCAACCGCACTAATCATTGACTGCATGGCAACATTTGCATGCTTTCTCTGCAATATATTTTTCTCAGTGTCACCCCGCCATTTTTTTACATGCCTGTGATGACCTTCTTATTGTTCAGTCGGTCGACTCAGATCTTTATATCCCTTAATTCTACAGACATGGATATGTGTGATATTTCTTTCTGTGAATAGTATTATATTGTTGTGCCATTACATTAGTCAGTGCATCAGTAGATTTTAAGATTCACAGCAATGACCAAATCCATATAAGCTTGAACATGTCTCTCTATTATTTCTCATGTCTGTCTCTTTCTCTCTCTTATTGCAAAGACAATACAGACTGCTGCACCTGCCCCATGTACATTTATTTCACGTCATTATATAGCTGGTGGAAATGTCAGAACTGATAAGTATCAACAGTGTTGGAAAACACAACTATTGCTCCTGGACAAAACTAAGAGATCCAATGTATAAATAGTTTGATGTTGTGTCTTTATTCAGTCATTCCACATACAATATGTACATTATTTTCAATTCAGTAATCAGTGAAAAAGAAAACATGTTTCCATATAACCTTTTTGTCATAGCTATATATATTTTTTTTTCTTTTCTTTTTTACAATTGATTATGTTTTCTGAATGTCTTTTAAATTGCTTTGATCAAGTTTAAAATGAGGGTAATTTCCAGCTTTGATTAATGTCTTCTTTTGCTAGCGGAGATGTGATTTTGATGATAGCCCTCCAAAGTCGAGCAACATGTAGCATCATGAAAAAGACAGTGACATTTTGTTCCAGTCAATATTTCCCCAGAGTTTTATGTTCTGAACATGCTCTTAGACAGGATTGATTCATGATTAATTGTTTTAACTCTGCTGTTACGTCATCATGCCTACACTCTGGCTGTGTGTTGTCAAATCAGCTATTGGGAATGTTAAGTTGGTTAAAAAAAACATATCTAAGCACTGTGACAAGAGGTTCATTATATGAACAATATTTCATTGTTTAAAGGCGTAATCAGCATCTGGTTTAATGATCTGAAATAAGGCTTTATTCTGCATTTACTTTATTTAGGCTTTATTCATTTTTTTCTTCTTATTTTCTTTTTTTTATTGTGAGGTGTGTTAATACATGTTATCATTGCAGTTCCGCTATTGGTGACAAGGAACTTCCTTGTTAATTCTGCCCTCCAATTAAATTCCCTGCTGCCTGCTGTTTCATGTCTACATGCGTCTTTTTAGTTTTAAAGAGGGGAAATAGAATCCGTAAAACTCACCTTCCAGTCTGTGACTGTCACAATGAAAGGCAGTGAGACGGAGCCTATATGCTGTTAGATACATACAGGCTACGTAACACAACACTTTCTAGCAGAGGTAATTGTTCATGCAGCAGCCAGTGACAGAGGTAAATAGCAGAGTGCTTGGTGTGTTCATCTTCCAGTGTTCAAGGAGTATAATATTCGGTGCCATTAAGACTCATCATAGCGGAAAATACAAGAACTTGCAAGGACAAGCGAGAGCAGAGAAGAACCATTTATTTTTGGCAGGTTTGAGGAAAGTTGAGTAGTCTGTTTTTAGGTGTAGCCAAGAGATAATCTTTGTTGTAAATTCATTGTGAACGTTTTCAGAATGTGCAATGAAAGGTTAACATTAGGAGGTAATGTTGATCATAAGTTAGCATAACTATACAATAATGTTTTACTTGTCTGGCTCACTGTATAATTATTTTGCGTTGGATTCTATATGAACAAACATTAGTGTGACAGAGTGGATGAGAATCTATCCACTCGTCCCCATGTTTATAGGCGGACTCCAGGTGGTATGTCATTAAGCCTATCGTTTGCACTGACGGGCTACAGCTGGTCCGGCTGATTGGAGGCTGTACTTAGCCTCCTGCCTGGGGCCATTATGGGGTGGCCGCCTGGAAGGGAGGTGGAAGCTAAGTCTCCAGAAGTCCGTAATGTGACGTTTTGTTTCTTTATTCTGAGTGTATGTTAAGTGTGGGGGCAAGGTAGCCGACGAGATCGAAATAAAGACATATGGTTTTGGAACAAAGCGTCTCATGTCTGCCTCCTACCATTTCCAAAGCCACTCTGGGCACGCTTCATCACAATTAGTTTAACAGACCTGCCTTATATCCACAGTAGATTCAAGAGACAGCAGCCGAGGAGGGATCCCTCTACAATAATGACAAAGGCACTGAACGTGTGTGCATATGAGTAGACGGTTAGAAGTTGAAAAAGGTATTTCATATTTTTTTTTGGGGATGCACACACCGACCCTGACCTTCCTCATCAGTGACAACCGTGACCTACAAAACCAGTGAGCTTTGAAGTGCTGGCCTTGTGCCGACTAATGAAAGTGGGTAGTGTTAGAAAATAATGCTTTTTAGTGCTCCTAGTGAGAGCTAGAGAGTTTACATTGGAGGGTCAAGACAAATAAATAACTCTGTATGGATTATCAAATATTAAATGGATGACACTGTATGTACTGCACAAATGTATTAATTAGAATTATGAAATGTATTGAGTGATTGTGGAATGAATCCTGAAAACATCAGGAGCCC
Source organism: Cottus gobio (assembly GCA_023566465.1). Classification (NCBI taxonomy): domain Eukaryota; kingdom Metazoa; phylum Chordata; class Actinopteri; order Perciformes; family Cottidae; genus Cottus; species Cottus gobio. Next base: position 14,195,009 of record CM042229.1, on the reverse strand, counting down.
ACAAACAATTACGCAGCCTGAAGATTGGAGCAGATAGATAAGGAGGACATGCTCAGGAATGTCCCCGGTGGGGGTTGATTGAAGTCCTGAGTACTGTTGTTTAAGCAAGAGGGGGTTTGGTTTGACCAACACCTAAAAGGACGAGGTCTTGTCCAATCAATGGACTGGAAGAGAGGCTAGCCAGAGGAAGGGGGGCTGACCCCAAACCTGGCAAAGCTGAGACATTGTGAGAAGATCAGCAGATCTCTGGGTGCCTTCTGCCGGGCAGGTATGTATGGATCTGCTGCCCGGTGGGGGGGGGGGCACTGGATCTCTGTCTCATGGGATTTCTCTCTCTCATGGGATATATTTTGTATATATTGTGTAGTTATTAGTGTGATTCATTTTGAAATGCTGTTCATCATCTTTTTATTAAATCAATTTTTATTATAACTTTCTGCATCTGGGACTTCTCTTCACACAACCGCCCAAAGATTTTTGAACTTAACAATTTGGTGACCCCGACGTGATCTTTGTGGTGAGTTGTGGTTGAAGAATAGTGATTTGAACAAAGGACCAGACTTTTCTCTGGGACCCCTTGGATGATCCCTCCTCTCTGCTCACATGAGGCCTCACTAAAAAGGTAATGGCAAGGACCTGTTGATAACCGAACCTTGTTTAGGTAGACCTAGGACAATTTAGTTGTGAGCAGGGGAGGGCTGGTCTGACGAGGTACTAAATTCTTAATGTAAAAATGACATAAGGATAATGTTCGAATAATGAAAGTGGTGCAGCATATAGATGTATGTTGAATGAAAGATGACGTCAGTGTATGTTTGTTGGAAGCTTCGCTGGAGGCAACGGTGCCGTCCGTATGAACTGTGCGAGTGATTGAATGAGAGCACCTCCTTCCTCTTCCTCACTAAGTCCTCTTCTTTTGAGAATATTCATATCAAGCACGTGTATAGTTTGAGTCAGCCAAGTGAATTGACGGGTTGTACTCTAGATAATAGTTTGAGTCAATCATGTGAACTGACGGGTTGTACTCTATATAGTTTGGGATATATAGTTTTTGGGTCAATCATGTGAACTGACGGGTTGTACTCTATATAGTTTGGGATATATAGTTTTTGGGTCAATCATGTGAACTGACGGGTTGTACTCTAAATAATAGTTTTGAGTTGACCAAGTGAATTGACGGGTCATACTCTGTATAATAGTTTGGGTTGGCCAAGTGAATTGACGGGTCATACTCTATATAATGCTTTGGGAGAAGGCCAAGTGAATTGACGGGTCGTACTCTGTAGCATTGAGACACGGTTGAACATAGAGGGTCGAACGGTCTAACAAAGAGTCATAAAAGGGAGACGGTGTTAAGGGGGAAGGGAACTTAAGAGAGAGAAGCTAGATGAAGTAAGAGTGTGAAATCAAGAGGGAACCTCACCCGGTGAGAATTCTGTTCCATGAGAAATTAATTTGAGATGCAACAGATGTGTCCTAGTGAACTAATAATAAATAAGAATAAGAATAATGATAAAGATGCTTTTAAATATCCTTTCAAGTTGAATAAAAACAAGAATGATTTTAGTGGAAGATTGACAGTCACATGATGTCAATATTTGGTTCATCAGATTGAACAAAGAATAAGAGGGAAAAAGGAAGTGAGAGAAGGATTGTGGGAAGTACAAATGTGGTTGGTTGAGGTGTGGAGACGCAAGTGAGAGACAGGTATAAGAAGGGAGAATTAGAGAGAAGAGAGGCACACACACACACACACACACACACACTGATAAACTGACACAGACTGTTAATTCAGGATGTAAAGCTGTTTAGAACTTTAGAAGTAGAGGGATGTGAAGTGACTTTTTTGGAGTGTTTCCGGAGCATGCAGATCTGTCATTCTAGCACCTGAACGTAGAAAACTAAATTGATAGAGCAAAAAGATAATGCCATTTGGTGAGAACAGCATTTGTAATCCTAAATCCTTAAACATGACTATAGACAAAAGAACAACAGTTGAAGTTATCTAAGAAACTGTCCAGTAAATCTTAAGCAGAGAGCATATTGGTGACAAAGTTTAGGATGTTTGTTGGCAGGATGAGCACAAGGGGAGAACAAAGCAGCATGATATCAGGAATGTAAGAAGAATTGAGATGACTTCTGTTATCCCCCGACCATTTGGACCACTTGGGTCGTAAAGAGAAAGACTTGGAAGGCATCAAGGGGGGAAGGACCATTCAACTATCATTAGCACATCAGCTGCTGTCCGCATATCAAAGAGAGAGCATCCTGGATTCATCACACCTACAGCAAGAAGGTGCACCGGTTGTCTGCAGAAAACTGCATTACTGAGGACTCCTAAGCGGGCACCCATCTCCTCTGTGGTGAAGTCTGGTTACAAAGGGAGGTGAAACCAATAGGGACACTTGTCTCAACCCAGTGAAGAAATCATCAAACACCCAGAGGCTTAGGGAGTGTCTGTTTATCAAGGGGAGCTCAGTGTTGATTTTAGAAGAAGAAACTGGTTAACAACTAGATATGGAGCCATTTAGACCACGGCTGGGAACATTCCGTTCCGATTGACAATAGCCAAAAGGAATTGTTAATTATACTGTGATGCTGAGAAAGGCGGAGTCTGTACAATGTTTGGATTTGCCTGTTTTACTTTCATCCTAAGCAACACAGCTCCTGATGGATCAGTGACCGAAGCGCTGACTGGTCTTACGGCATTGAGTCAGAACCTTGCAGAGAATGCTGGGATTGATGATCCCATCACAAGCTGGTTGGACAGTATGTTTGGAAAATACATTTCTGTCCATAATAACCACACTTTGTTTTGCCACCACAGTCGTGATCCCCTGAGGATGCTGCTGCATCCATGAACTTCTGCAGAGATTGATTGAAGCTGCATTTAGTAAAAAACATTCAAGGGAATCAATTAAGAGTTGAAGATGAAGAAATAAGCTTTTGATTGATGCATTTGTTTATCAAGGGGGGACATGATTTAGTCTGTAAGTGAATGACGATTATGGGAGTTGTAACAGCAAGTTAAGTTTATGATAATCAGAGAGTGTCTTGCATGATTTTTGTATACTCACTATAAATAGTGAGTAAGGGGGGATTGTTAGAAAATAATGCTTTTTAGTGCTCCTAGTGAGAGCTAGAGAGTTTACATTGGAGGGTCAAGACAAATAAATAACTCTGTATGGATTATCAAATATTAAATGGATGACACTGTATGTACTGCACAAATGTATTAATTAGAATTATGAAATGTATTGAGTGATTGTGGAATGAATCCTGAAAACATCAGGAGCCCACAAACAATTACGCAGCCTGAAGATTGGAGCAGATAGATAAGGAGGACATGCTCAGGAATGTCCCCGGTGGGGGTTGATTGAAGTCCTGAGTACTGTTGTTTAAGCAAGAGGGGGTTTGGTTTGACCAACACCTAAAAGGACGAGGTCTTGTCCAATCAATGGACTGGAAGAGAGGCTAGCCAGAGGAAGGGGGGCTGACCCCAAACCTGGCAAAGCTGAGACATTGTGAGAAGATCAGCAGATCTCTGGGTGCCTTCTGCCGGGCAGGTATGTATGGATCTGCTGCCCGGTGGGGGGGGGGGCACTGGATCTCTGTCTCATGGGATTTCTCTCTCTCATGGGATATATTTTGTATATATTGTGTAGTTATTAGTGTGATTCATTTTGAAATGCTGTTCATCATCTTTTTATTAAATCAATTTTTATTATAACTTTCTGCATCTGGGACTTCTCTTCACACAACCGCCCAAAGATTTTTGAACTTAACAGTAGACAGGACGGGCAGAGTGGGCCAAGGCAGAGATTAGGCGATTGTTTAGTTAACGGTTCTAACAGTGGAGCCCAGTGTGCAGCCATGACGCCTGTTGTGTTTGCAGAGACACCCAGTTGGTTTAGCTTGATAAAGTGGAAGTAAATTGAAAGAGCACCCCAAAGCAGTGTGACTGGGCAAGTACAAAAGGGGAAAAGAGTGGCTACTCGAGTACCGTCAGATAGAGTTTGATGGATGGACATGGGGAAAATGCAATTCACAATTATTATTTAATTTTTCACTAAATCAAAAAAATATTCCAGCCTTTAGGGTATTATATATATTATGTTCCATCCTTTCCCAGGAACAGAAACAATAAAGAAACAGAAGTCCAAACCTTTACACAATTTATAATAACCAACAACAATTGAACAGTATAAAAAAGACAGCATTTCAATGGCCTGTTGTGTATGTGACTACATGAATTATTCTCACAGATTCCTCATTCCAAAAGTTCCTAATTTTAGTTTTTCGTAGAATTTTCCGAGACAAACATTTCCATGAGATCACTCCTTTCCACATTGTATTGTCTTGCAACATACTGAATCACATTCATGTAACTTACAGTAATGTTACAAAATCATCTGGTTTCTGCAGCCATCAGCGCAAAACCTGTGGGGCGAAATACCCTGTAAAAACAAAGCTGCCCATGATGGGACCTCTGTCCTCGAACCGGATCTCTGCAGGGTTCATGGATTTGATATTCCACAGTTCAGGTATAAAGAGATGAACAAATGCTATGACTAAGTTAAGAGTTATGATACATTACATTACTTATAATCCCTACATGTATAATGATATATTGATGGCAGACAAATACATGTAAAATACATGGCAATGTTAACATCATATATACAATGTAGCGTTTAAAGAGCCAGTCTGCTACAGAATATACAGTCAGTGTCGAAAAAGATGAGATTGACAACCTTAAAGCTACTTAAAAGGGAAGAGTGTTTGTTATATGGGGTTTTAAAATACACCATATAGTTATTGTTGAACACCGGAGCCCCCCAGCGCTGTATGGATGGCCCTTCCTGTTCACGCCGTACACCCACGACTGCGACCCCAAACATGAAGAGAACTCTGTTGTGAAGTTTGCAGATGACACAACCGTTATTGGCCGGATCACAAACAACAATGAGACTTCATATAGAGAGGAAATCAGCAACCGTGCAGAGTGGTGCTCAGAGAACAACCCACTGCTCAACGTCAGTAAAACCATGGAGCTGATTGTTGATTTCAGAAAAAAGGAGGCTCAGGCCCCTGTCATCATCAATGGAGCTTAGGTGGAGCAAGTTATCTGCTTTAAGTTGCTGGCAAAGAAAGCACATAAACAACTGTATTTTTTTAAGGACACGTAAGAAGGCAAAATTCCTGGAAATTGGAACATTTACATTTTCATATGAGACTGTCAAATACTGTAAACTAAACATACCTTGTGGTGAGATTGTTTTGTCTACAATGTTTTAGATCTGGTATTCTATTGACAAGAAACTGTGATGAATCATTATGTATTAAAGCCTGGGTAACATCAGAGAAACCAGCTAGAATGAGCTTGTTTAAAAAAAGAAATACACCGTATCTAAATAGCCCAAGGACTCTTTTCCAATGAAAGAAGCTAGCAACAAAAGCTCACAACACTGAGTTATGTGTTGCTGGGTATGGGTGTTTCAGGCCTCGCACAAAAAATGATAGTTATTAACGTTTACGTATCATAATGACCTTCAGCAACAAACCTCTCTATTGAGTACTGTAAACTATCAATGACTGGCAGAGACACACACTGTTAGCTGGACAGGTTCCCTTGGATAAAGTGACAAAATATTGTCACAAAAAAGTAATGTGGCAGACAATCTGTGCCAGTAAACACTCCTAAAATGAAGTGAGGCTATGACCCTGAATACAAAAAAATCTGCAATCATGATAGCAGGCAGTGATGATGGGCGAGAGTAAGTAGAATGTTAATTTTATAATAATAATTATTCCTGACAGTTGCATAACACATATTTCCTCGACATATGGTAAAGTGCATCTTAATGAACCATCACCAAATGGTTAGATCATTATTTTTTCATGTATGTTTTTGTAATTTACAGCTTATTTTCATATCTAAATTTGCTCAAGATTTCACCGAAATAAAAACATTTACATGCAAGACTGTCAAGTACTGTAATCTAAATATACGTTGCGATAAGAATGTTTTGTCCAAGACGTTTTAGGCTTGACAAGAAACTGTGATGTCATCCAATCAGACTTATCGGACTTATTATAGTCCTTTTCTTTGTCAGAGCATTTTATTTATTAATTGCTGTCAGGATGTAATGAGAATTTCAACAAATATAACCAACAATACAATACAATACTTCCTAAATAATTTACCCGCCCTAGCTATACATTTATTTTGCAACTCTAAAATATCCCACTCCACACATATTCTGATTTAGTGATACTTTAAATAAATGTTTGTTTACATAAAGTGGTTGCAAAAATAAATAAATACGAAAAAAAATATGTTTTTGTTGACATATGCTGATAAATGCTATAATTCAAGTCTGATGAACCACAGAGTGTATGTTGCATCAGACTACATTCTTTTCAAGTACATTTCTTTTGCCCCTCATTTACATGCGAGATGTCACACTATGTCATCATACACAGGTTAGATGTTGTATGATGATGCTTCAGTCAGTGAGTGACACAATAAAATGTGTAAAATTATTCCCAGGTCACCAAGTGCAAATGAACATGAAAGAAATAGTTTGGGTTTCCCTCCTTTTCTTTTAATCTGCAGAACAAAGCTACAGCGGATATAGTGTGAGAGTGGAGCCTGAGCCTGTACATAGCTCTCAAATGGGGAGGACCCTGAGGCCAGGATTCCATATATGGGCATTCCTACTACGGAAAAAGCACGCGCACAGAAACTCTCTCGCGTGTAGTCATTTTCATTTCATTGTTTTACTTTTATGTTATTTGGTTTGTCGTTGAAACGTTCATACTTGAACCTAATCACTGCATATTTATTAGAAACGTAAGTATTGATATATTTATAAATTCTTACGTCTGTATTTCCATTCAAGAGCGGAAAGCTCCACCCTCCGCACTTTTGCGTCAGTTTGTTTGTACACACCCCGCCCCTCTCGGAGGATCAAAAGCACACACACGCTCAACAGAGCGGGATATTTCATCAGCGACCACGCCAACAGCCTTCCACTTCATCACTATCACCCAGAAGACATTCAAGGTAATGACTTACACCATGTGTCATTCATGCAATTTAACATTTATTTTGTTTCATCTTGTGAGGAAATTTTATTTCGACCGTGTAACGTTTAATGTACCCAGACTTGTTAGTGGTCTGATACAATCCTCCCTCGTGTGTTATCAGTTGTAGTGGCGCTCTTGTATTTACAACGGACACAACGTGCCTCACAAGCCGAGCGGCTAACACACATTTTCAGTTAATTCACATCAGTTGACGTTTTTTAGGTGGCATGTTTTGTCATTTGAGCGGGGAATCAACTGCCAGTCGGATGTGCGCACGGCACCCCACAATGGAGTAGAAACGGGACATTTAATGAGGGCACCTTTTGTGGGGAGACTTACAACTTTTAGAAACAGAAATTCAACGAACGGCTCGACACGTTGCCGTGTTATCATTAGGGGTTTCCATTCAATGTTTTGGTCCTACATGGTGAGCGCACCCCACCGGTAGGGGTGAGACCAAGGCGTGGGTGACCGTAATGTGGCGTTCAAGACCCTCAAAAGGCGCCGAATTTCTAGGAATTCGCTGAATTGCAGTATAACAAAACGTAACACGTTTTAAGATATAACTCTGAATACTGCGCCAACATTGACCCGTGACAGTTAATGATCCGCAGTCCGTGTCCGCTGTGATCTTGTACCATTCAAACTCTACAAGCACCAGTTATGTCGGTACATGGGGCAACTATGATGTTTCCGTAAACCACGAAGGCAACTTTTGCAGCACGCGAGAACCGACGGAGCCACGTAGCTAGCTCGTCTCTTATTCCCCGACTGGTCAGGCAGATGGGAAGCTGAACATCGCCCAGTATATTTGACATTGCCCGAAAGTAAGTTTAGTTTAAGTGTATATTAATTTAGCTTCCACGGATGCCTTGATGCCAAACCTTCCGATTGTCGTCACAGTGCGTCCTCCTTCCGGGTGAAGTTCACTAGCATCTTGTCTGTGTCCTGCGTTTTCCCATGCGTGGGGTTGCATCAGCCGATTTAGAGCCACTCCAGTACTTACAAACGTAGTGTTGTCATTGTGGTAGTGTACATACGAGTAGCCATTCTGGATGTGTAATGTGATCCCAACCTGCTGAGCGGTGGTCAGGTGGATTAATAGGAGTCGAGACGTTGTTGGACTAACGAGGCTGCCACATGTCACGTTACTTTCTTGTAATCTAGGCTTAATTTACACTTCAGTGATTCCAGCTCAGTACAGTAAAGGACAAACCCCTTAAACGCTAAAAGAGGCTGATATTTTCAGGTTTTTGTCATTGGCAGATTGTTAATTTATGTATTGTTGACACATCATTATAATTGACAGGTAACCGCCCTAGATATCCCAGAGCATTTACATATTTTAACAAGTTAAAACATATCAGATTGTTTTTATTGATGCTCCCTGAGGAATATATCATCATCGTTTCCAACTGGAAACGAAAGAAATGCAGTTCAAAATAAAAGGATGGCATTTCTCTTCAAGAGGTATCGATCCAAAGTTATGGTCGTTTTAGTGCACTTGAATTGTTTTGCATTCAACTGAGAGGTATATTTACTTTGCTGGGGTTTAACTTATATTGGAAACACATCTAGGGGCTGTAACTGTTGCACCCTGTTGAGCATTTCCATTTCACCAGAAAAAAAAAACAGGAATAGTGGTGGGTCCATTTGACAATGTTTGATAAGTAGGAGGGAGGCCTGGTACACCAACGTTGTTGTCCTCATCCTCTTGAGCAAACTACCTCTGATCATTTGTGGTTCGTCTGATCATTTGTGGTTCGTCATTTCTTAAGTTAAATTGACATCAAGTCAAGATTTTGACTAGACAAATGGCAGATTTTGAATGTATATTATGTTGAGTTATCGTGAATATATTCATATGAGAAGCTGGGAAATGTGGCACCCGGTTTCTAACTAGTCAAGAGAGTAATTCAAAGCGCAGAGGGAAAAATTATATGTCATGTTTTTCAGCATACGTGGCTTAATTTTCTCTAACCTGGGTAATTTAGTAGACACATCTTGGCATTCTTAGAAGTCCAGCTGGTTTTAATGGTTTTGACATTGGTCGGCATGGGAAAGTGAACAGATTGTTAGTTTAGCACATTCCACCTCACAGAGCAGTTTTTGGCAGGAGTGCTTTTTCAGCCAGGTGACTTTAAGGGTCGTTCAGTTCAGTCTCAGTGGTCAGTCCACACACACACCTTAATGTGAACCTAAAGAGTATCTAATACAAACACACTTCTAGCTCAAAAGAAGTACTGTTCATAACTTCAAAAGCTTGGAAAACCATTGTTTGTGTGTGTGCGTGAGATGTCTGAGAATGGGTCAGTGAGTCTGTGCTACAAGTTTACATTAACCTCTTTCAATGGATGTCAGCCCCACACGGTACTCAACATGTTGTTCCCTTTGTTTAGCTTCTGGCCAGGAATATTATTATTATTATTATTATTAATATTAGGGATAGTCCGTAAATCTAAATGTTAGACTGGAATTCCGTGCAATAATACATATAATGATTGTAATCAAATTGTAATACACTAGCCTAATTGTTTGTTTGATATGTAAAGTAATGCTTATCGGCACCCCTGTGCAATAATTCTACATATAATAAATGTGTTTGCAACATTTAATCTATTTTGATGTAATACACACATTGGCACATGCAAGTCTTAGCAAAGCTATGCTTCTTAAGGGCGAGGCAAAATGATCTAATCTGCAAATACTATACTTTGACAACTACTACAACTATCACTGACATGACTAACCATTGACAATGTGGTTAAGGTGAACAATGATTTACGTTCTTAAGTTTGCCTCATAAAGTAACTCTACTGTCTTGGAAGGGGAGATGTACATTATACTCAGAGCCATACTTGTAATTATTCTACTTCGGAGCAAACATACCTCCATAAATGGTGTGCACCGGAGGAGCTTCAAAGTCAAACATTGTGTGACTTACTCTGACGCTATAAATGCAGTGATACCTGATAACTTGGTTTGAGTGCTGAGTAGGCAGAAGGACGCATCAGGCCTATCAGTCACTTCAGAGGACAGGCAGTAAAAAAGAAGTGAAACCAGAAAGCAAGACCAGGCCGACTGTGGTTGTTCACCTGGATCAGAGATTAGGCCTAAATGCTTTTCCACATTAAATGTGTGACTCTAAAATGGAGGGAGGGGGTCAAATAATGACTCAAGCCTTTCACACAGTCTATTTCTGTTGTGCTATCAAGTTGTTTTCATACCACGTGTGCAGTTAAAACCCAAGTTAAAGAGCCGCTTCAGGCAGAACATGCTTGCTCCACTTTTCCACATGCAAAATTAAGCAGTTGCCATCGGTTATGCTTGTACTTCTGTTGCGTTTTCCCACGCTTTGGGGAAAGTTCCGGGAATTGCATCTCATCTCTGCACAGGAGGTGACATCAATTTAAGCTCACAGGACTTTCAGGTAGTGGGGAAAAGATGGGAGTTCAGTTTCTACAAAGTTTCAGGTCACACAGTATGTTGTACAGTTTTCAAAAGGAAGCAGAAAAAAGGTCTTTCAGCTGTAGATCATGTTATGGTCTAATTTCGGCCTGTTTTTCATAGCTCACAGGATAAAAGCTCTCGCAATGTTTCAGTACAATGGCAATATTCTATTAATACCATAAAAACAACATATCCTATTTATCAAAGCTCCTCGAGTCTTACCATTTCAAAAGCGAATATCCTGCCTCGTACAGTTAAGTGTTGAGAGAGAGGAAAAAAAAGACAAATAATGTCAAACAATGAAATACAAACAACACCGAGAGCAGCCAACAATAAACATTCAGCCCTCTGAAGACTGATGGGAAACTGGTACATGGTGGATATTCTCCCACTCCTCTTGGTGTGACATTCCAGTGGCATTTTCCACTCACACACCAGGAACTGAGATCTGAGAGTGTCAATGTTGTGTCAGTAAACATTTATTACTAAACTACCGTGGGCAGCAGGCTGTGATCTGCTCAGGGGTTCGAACCCACACCATCACTAAGCAGGACAAAAAGGCATCACTGAAACTATGCAAGTTGTGACGCTGTAAAAAATGAAACTCTTCTTTCTTTCTAGTCTGCAGACACCTTACGATTTTACAAATGCGGACCTCCTTGCTCTGTGACCTCACGTAAAGGTGGACTCATTAAGGCGATGCTCGAGCCCCCTCCACCCGAGTCGATGCCTCTTTCACGTCAGCGAGTTTCTAATCTTTTCCTTGTGGTTTTCACGAGGGTGGCCGTTTGTGTAAGTGGGGCCGTTTTACTGTATGCCAGTTTGCACTGCGTTGTCTCCTGAATGTGCGGTCTGTGAGCTCTACTGTGTAACAACCCACTTGAAAAGAATAGTGTGTTACCTGCAGCCATTTTCAGTTCATTGACTTGTTACGTCGCCGTGTTTCCCACAGGATTTTGTGAGGCTACGGTGGGAATGCCCCATTTAGTTTGCTGAAGGACTATACCGAAGTAAAGTACAAGTACCTAAAAATCACACTTGAGTATTTTTCTTTTAACTTTATGTTTCCATAGCCTAATTATTAAGTATATACATTTCTTTTTTTAAATTGGCTCCACCTTTACCAGCAGAAACAAAGTGATTAACACAATACGTCGAATTATTATAATCTAATTCAAACTAAAACTAAAATGCTTTTTATGTTTGAGGACTATGACCAACGACTCAGGCCAGTAGCTCTCCGGTCAGAACAGGCTTCCGCGATAATGGTACTGTTAGTTGACTTAGCTTTGCTGCAACTGCTGCCACAGCCTCTAAGAGGATTATCTGGAGAAGAAACAAACCTGCTAACCTCATTATAGCTTGTTGCTCCTCCTCCTTGTAGTGCAATACGAAACACATGGCTTTCTTTTGGATGCCACCTTTCACAAACAACAACACAGCTCTATGGTTGTATGACCAGATGATCAATATAATTTCTGCTACATATTGTAGCATTTTCAAATATTAAATTATACATCGCAAAATGGAAACTATCCTTACGCCACAAGGTTTTTTTTAACCGCTGTTTTATTTGATTGCTGACTAAATTTATGAAGTCAACTTTATTCTGTAATCTTTTTTTTTTAACTCTGTAAAATTACAGAAATTGTTCTCTCTGAATATACTCTGAATATATTTTTAAAATTTGAGTTTTTTTTATCAATGAATATCTCTGCAGGAGCATCTGCATAAAAGGAGTACATTGCCTAATCTTAGTGGAGCGTGTAATCAAGGTAGAGTGAACCAACATGTGTAACCTGTTTAAACACCCGTATCTTTCTCCACAGCTTAGATAAAAGAAAATGTTATGTAATGACACTTACAGATAAAAACGTTCCATACAAGCTCTACAAATTCAAACATAAGTCTACAGTAGCGTGTATAGTGTGCAAGGTAAGATAATATCATAGTGTCCTTAACTGAAATAACTTTGAACCGCCTCCAAAGAAAAACATTGCATCTGTGTTCGTCATATGTTTTTTTGTCCTTGACCAGTTATGAGCTGTGCGAGTGTGTATGGTGTGTTTTGTTGCAATCATTATCATTCACCCTTCATGAACTTGACATACTCTTACTACTGACGTAGAATGTGCTGCTGTTGACTTTGAGTATGATTTTATCAGTTGTTGTTGTTTTCAAAATCATTGATAAAGCATGGGACAAAGATCAATATAACTGTGCACTGCATTTTGATTAACAGACAATAACTACTATTACAAGTGCATCTCTACATACAGTATATCTTCAGACTTAATTGTTTCCACGGGTAAATCCACATCTCTGTATGCTTCAGACAATAATACACAGGCTCTGTCCACTTCAGCGATGCCTGTTAAGGGCGGCTATGGCTGCAGGATCTGTTTTTTCACCTCAGTGCTCTGAACCTGCACCAGGACGGCAGTAAGATGAGGTGGGGATGGAGGGTGTGGGAAATCCTGTTTTATTGAGGTTAATGGCCTTATTGTTTAAATAGGTTGGGTGTGGGGAGACCTATTATCGGCCCAATTAGTATTGGTAGACTGGGCCTGAATAATGCTCCGAAACAACAACTGTCCTTCTGGTTTTTAAATGGGGTAAGAGTCAGTTTTTCAAGATGCAGTGTATTCTATCCGTACCTTCTTCCAGTGCAGCTGGTTCACCTTATCGAGCTGCTGGTTCACGCTGTCCTCCTCTCCCTTGTTGATATTAGCTTGCAGAATTCAACCATATCATTTCTTCACAGCCTCTGGCTTTCCCAGGCTTCTCCCTGTCGACGTCCATCTGTTTAAAAAACACAACACAACTCGTAAAGTCTTTCTCATAGTAGGGGAGGGGTGAGGTACTGGACTAGGTGTTTTTATATGGTGTACTGCAAAATTAAGAGGCATAGCATTATGTTTTCTTTTGAGATCTTTCTATGCCCTACCTTGTCTTGTGTTTTGTTACTATATTGATAGAGCTGAAGGTATGCATTCCTGGAACTTGAGTCACTGGTATTTATACAGGTTCTCGTGTAGTGAAATGTGTGGTGTGGTTTGTTTTTTTTGGTGCTAACTGACGTCTCCTTTTTGAGGAGGAGTAGAATACTATTCTAGTAAAGTTTCCAACATCGCTGGTGCTACCTTGGTTCACTTGAAAAGCATAGTGTGTGATATCACACTACACAAATAAACTTGACAACCTATACTACGAAGTTGATTTATTTAGCCCAGGTTGGCAAGATCACGTCGAGGTGACAATCTTTTGAGGATTTTGTGTTTCAAAAAAATATTTTTTTTAACCCCACCATGTTTTCCTCACAGTTTGACTACTTTTCCTAGAAAGAGAGTACATGATAATCCTACTGCACAGCCCACACAGAGCTGTGTGAAATGTAAGCTTTGGATCTTACCGATTAGTTCCCCGTTTTGAGTTCCTTCTTTCTTGTGTTTTCTCACAGGTCCTAATCTGCTTCTGCCAAACACTGTGACGACGGACTTGCCACTTCATGCTGGTATGACTATTGCCCAAGTCTTCCCACCAACACTTAAGGATCAATAATCAACAAGTACTTGGTTTACCTTCCCATCTGCCCAAAGTACTTCTGCTCTCAGATCAGTCACACGTGTTCAGTTTGAGCTGTCGATCGCACACACCCACACTAGAAGGATTTAAAACCAAGCTTAGTCCAGCGCCCACACAGTCACAGCAAATATGTCCTCCAAGCTGGCCAACTTTGGCAAAATCCTGCTGCGCCGCCGGGCATTGGACTTCTCTTGTGAAGAGACCCGATTCGCCCGCTGCCTATCCACACTAGACCTCATCGCTTTAGGGGTGGGCGCCACTCTCGGCGCTGGTGTGTACGTCCTCGCCGGCGAGGTCGCCCGAGAAAAGGCAGGACCGGCTATCGTCCTCTGCTTCCTCATCGCTGCTCTGTCCTCCATGTTGGCCGGACTGTGCTACGCTGAATTTGGCGCCCGTGTCCCCAAAACGGGCTCTGCATATCTTTACAGCTATGTGACAGTGGGAGAAATTTGGGCCTTCATCACTGGGTGGAACCTCATCCTCTCTTATGTGATCGGTGAGCTTCTCATAAGTTTCAGTGGAATTGTGGCGTTTCCATGTTTATTCACTACATTGTTGACTCATAAGTCTGTTTTCTCTTTTGATTAAAGGTACGGCCAGTGTTGCCAGGGCGTGGAGCTCCACGTTTGATAGCTTGGTTGAACAAAAGATCTCTATCTTCTTTAAAACCTTCATGACGATGAAGGTGCCTGGGAATGTGCTGGCAGAGTACCCTGACCTGTTCGCCCTCATCCTGGTCCTGCTGCTCTCTGGTGAGTTAGCCCTGCTCATCGTCACTCACTATCCTAATTGGATAAATATGAGATTGTTAAACGATTGATGGGAAAGAACAAATAAATACATTTCATTGTCGTCGTACTAAAACGTTGCATAACGGCCAGAACATTCTGCAGCATGTGGCATGCCAGTAGCTGTATTAGAAAAATAAATACGAATAATCTATTGATTAATGTCGCTGACTAAGGGATTGTTGGACGCTATGAAGTTCCGACACATCCACCCACATAGCAGGACATGTTGTTCTTGGTCTGAAATATGAACTCTGTTACATCCCTCTCCTCTCTTCCTGTCCTCAGGACTTCTGGCCTTTGGCGTGAATGAATCGGCGCTGGTGAATAAGATCTTCACGGGCGTCAATCTGGTGGTTCTGGGCTTCGTAATCATCTCTGGCTTTGTTAAGGGGGACACGGCCAACTGGAACCTGACGGAGGAAGACTACCACCGCTTCATAAACGAAACCAACAGCAGCAGGGTTCCGAAGTGAGTATTCGACAGCTGCCGGCAAATGTACTCATAGTTTTACTGTTTCACCCGCGTTTGATTGCTAAGTGTCTCTCGTCACTCAGAGTCGAGGAGGAATTTGGCGTGGGTGGCTTTGCGCCGTTTGGCTTGAACGGAGTCCTGTCTGGTGCGGCCACCTGCTTCTACGCCTTCGTGGGCTTTGACTGCATCGCCACAACAAGTGAGTGGTTTCAACAAATGTACATAAGCAACGTAACAAAATAATATAGCAATATAAACGGTTACTTAAGTATCTGAAGTTGCTCCCCATGCTTTGTGGTTAAGTATGCACAACCTCTGTCACATGGGAAGTTAGTATCATTCAGACATGAAGTGGACCCACTTATTATTGGTTTTCATTCAATAATAACATCATTTTTTTTCATGCTGGGC
Source organism: Cottus gobio (assembly GCA_023566465.1). NCBI lineage: Eukaryota > Metazoa > Chordata > Actinopteri > Perciformes > Cottidae > Cottus > Cottus gobio. Next base: position 14,179,208 of record CM042229.1, on the reverse strand, counting down.
TGACACGGCACCTGTTTCCTGTATTTAAAAGGTTGTGTTATGTGTGGTTCAGGTGCTGTGAAGGCGGTAATGCATTTACGTGCTTAACAAGCATAACAAAAAACCCATGATGGTCTGTCTGCTCGCCTTGTTTCATGTGAACACTTCTTATCAACTAATCCTCTTTTTGTTTTGTTGTCTACAGGCGAAGAAGCAAAGAACCCCATGCGCTCCATTCCTGTTGGCATCGTCGCCTCGCTACTGATCTGTTTTTTCGCCTACTTTGGTGTGTCTGCCGCTCTAACCCTCATGATGCCGTACTACCAGCTGAACACCCAGAGTCCTCTGCCTGAGGCCTTCAGCTACATTGGCTGGGCTCCAGCCAGATACATCGTGGCTGTGGGCTCTCTCTGCGCTCTGTCCACCAGGTAAGGAAGGGAATTGTATTCTATGCTTTAAAAGTGTGTAAAACCTTTTTTTTTAAATATCTATGTTCAGCACTAACTATTGATCTTCTCTCAGTCTCCTCGGCTCCATGTTCCCCATGCCCCGTGTCATCTACGCCATGGCGGAGGACGGGCTGCTGTTCCGTATTCTGTCCCGGATAAACGCTCGCACCAAGACTCCTCTCCTGGCTACCCTTGCGTCTGGCGTTGTTGCAGGTAAGCTCGCTGCCTTTTATTTTGCAAAGGTGTGCAGTCTAGCTGCGTAACAGACAGCCGCTCCCAGTCTGAGTGAGGCACTGGAAGACGGCTTGTTCAGTGACCTCCGACCTAGGTAACAAACCCCAAATCTATATGCAAGACCGCCTTTGTCTGCTGAGCGGGGCAAAGGTCAGGATAACTTAATAATCTCTTATTTCAGGACAAGAACCAAGTTATTAAATAGCATAATACTGACTAATACTGTCGTTCATCATCTCAGCCTCTCCCAGGGGAGGAGCTCTCTCAACTCTGTTTCAAGTATTTGTCTTTCTTTACAACATGTGTAAATGTTCTAAGGAATCAGTTTTTACTTCTCCTTACAGCTCTGATGGCCTTACTGTTCGACCTGGCAGCTCTGGTTGACCTCATGTCCATTGGAACTCTGTTGGCGTACTCTTTAGTGGCCATCTGTGTCCTCATCCTCAGGTAGGCACCTTTTTTTTTTTTATTCCCTCCAAGCACCTTAAATATTCTCTAGGTGCTAGTAGCAAATAAACCAGTTTAAAAAAATTTGTACAGGCTAAATGGTTTTTGACTAAACTGAATGAAAGGTGTTTTTTGCTTTAGAATGGCCTCACATTTAATGAAAGCCCTGTTTGTATGCAGCCAGTATTTCTAGTTTTTAGGTGAATTACTCACTCTGACACACTCCCTCCACAGGTACCAGCCAGGCAGCCTGAATTCGACCAGCCTGACGGAGAATCTTGTGGAGCTGGTAGAGGGGGAGAAGGTGCCTGTAAATGGAGGGGACAGTGGGGACGAGTACGGCGCGGAGGCGAGGCCGCTCCACGAGACTTTCACCGTCAAGCTGCTCTTCTTCCCAAGTGGAAAGATCCCAACGCAGACCTCTGGGAACATTGTCTACGCCACCACTGCTATCATTTGTAAGTGTGTCTGGGAGGAATCTAAAGATTGTTCGTGACTCTTGTGGGCTGATTGTTCTCAAAAATAAATAAATAAATGTAGCATCTCGCCGCCACCGTGATAAGTAACTTTGTCTTCTTCTTGTCTCTCTGCAGCTCTTTTAATCACGGTACTGTGCGTCATCCTCGCCAACTGTCTCATGCAGCTGCTGGCCGGGCATGCAGCCGTCGTGGTGCCGTGTGTGATCCTGACCCTGCTCTGTATCGTCTGTCTGGTCATCATCTGCAGGCAGCCTGAGAGCAAAGAGGCTCTCACCTTCAAGGTAACGGCGATCAAACCCTGCAAACGGACTCTTTGTGTGACAGAAAAGAGATTGTTTCTGTTTGAGTGGCTACGATGCCCACTTATTTACTTCGTCACACATTGCTCCCTGAGTCTCTCACTGCCACTTTAAGCAGAACCAGGCCAGTTTTAAAATAGCTATGCTGACCTTTTCCTACACCTTTTCTCTAGGTCCCTCTGATTCCCTGGTTGCCTCTGTTCAGCGTTTTCGTCAACATCTACCTCATGATGCAGCTGGACTGGGGGACGTGGTGCCGCTTCGCTGTCTGGATGCTTATCGGTACTTTTGAACATTACAACCATATTCTCCTTTCTAGGGCTCCACATTCATGTGACTGTTTTGTAACTTCCCATTGCCTCTCTCCTTCCCTCCAGGTTTCATCATCTACTTCTTTTATGGTATTAAGAACAGCAGTGAAGCTGCCAAAAGGTCCTCCCCCCGTAAATACGAGCCTGCGCTGCAGACCAAGAGCCCAATTTACACTGCTGCTCCGGACGACAGTGACATGGAAGCAGGCAGCAGCCCCTGATGCACACAGACATAGACCTGGGGAGCGTTGCCAGAGCATCCACACTCATTTTGGTCCGGTTTTGGTCCGGAAATAGCAGCCCAATGCTGAAATGTAGGCGGCTTGGAACGCAGCCCTGGATTTAAAAGTCAGGAGAGGCAACACACACACATCTTACCTCTGATTTGGAGGCTGATTAACTTGATGGCTAGACACTGTGAGAGAGCCACTCTCTGGCCCATGTGTCTGTTTCAATCTGTCTGTTTGTACTTAGCCTTAGCCCTCTGGGAGATATTTACCTGCCTTTAACACATGCTACGAATGGACCTAACTAACAAAGAGTTCTGCGGGTCTCCTCATCCAAGTTCTGTTTTCCGTTATATGTTGCTTCCTCTCCGTTATTGGTGGCGTCGTGTGGAGCCCCCGGGCCACTAGGGGTAGATACCAACTACTATGTGCATGACTAAACAGGATGACTCGAGTCAGCGACTGTAAAAACACTTAGATCAGTGAGCTAGACCCCCGTAAGATGAAGCCACTACAAAGTGACCGGGCCTTCAGTAGTCAACGTGTCTAGTTTATTGGTCTTTGTTTATTGCGCCAGTCTGTTTGTTTGTGAGTCAACAGGGTAGAGCTGAGGCTGCTGGTTTACAATGTCAGTCAGGGCCTCGGTGCAGTTAGGTCAGTAGGACATAGACGACGATGTCATTAGCACCGTTCGGTTCAGTGTCTGAGGCTGAAGTACATGCCTTACACGTCCCCTTCTGCCCCTCCGCTCCCAGAGAACAGCCATACAGTCATTGCACACAGCGCCCTTTAAAATGGTATGAAATCAGTCGTTTATCGTAAGTTATTCAATATTTTCTTGTCGACATGTTGAAATGGTATTTGCCGGTATTTTGTGGCCTTTGTTTCAACGTAAACCAAATAACCAAAATGTTTTATTTAAAGCTTTGAACAGAAATTAACTCCTTTTCATCCATCAAAAGGGCTTTTTGAGTCCAGAAATTAAAGTGAGAACCTCAAAGCAGGAGTCATAGGATTTGCCTATATGATTTTTCTCAAACGTTTGCATGTAAATATCTATGAATTTTAAAACATCCATCTGGTTAATTTGATAATTCCAGATTCCATTCGCACACTTGTTTTACATTCTTTGCATGGCTGTATGGAGATATTTTCGCAGATCTGAGGAGGTTGATGAGGTTTGCACTAAACGCACATTAATGACATTAAGTTATCTCCTGACGAGCATTTACAATTTTAATCTAATCTGTCCACCTATAACGGATCTGGGAGCTGAGCATCTGTTTCTGAATGCGGGGCCTATCTTTTATCATAATCTCCTTTTTGTTTTTACTTCCTTGTGAAGACTCACAAAGGTTCATGTTTAGTTTCAATTGAAACTTGTTCTTGGCAGCTTTGTCTGTTGAGCTCACTTTTATTGTATTCAAATGTTTTTACTATATTTACTTCTGATAGAACTGTTAATATTAAAATCTTTTAAGTATTGTTTGTTAGGGACATATATTTTTTTGTCATATCAGTCGCAATCAGTTTAATACGCTTTTTTAGATTTTAATGTATTTGAATTGTTACATGTACAGTTTTTAGTACGCTTGTCTTTTTTGGTCTCCTTGTTTTCCTTTTGTTGCAAGTATTTTGGGTCAAATGATTTAATCCTTTCTGACCAAATTCACTTGTTTTTGGAAACATGTATTTTCCAAAACAAAGCATGACCACTAAAAGTTGGTCTCTAAATTGTATGAAAGAATGTTTTTACCCCAACCCTCTAGAGTCAATATAACGTATTGTTTATAGTATGTTTTGATCGAGTAAAGTGCTTTGCTATAGGGTGTACAGTACATGTTTCAAAATGTATCTTTATTTGTTTAATGCTGAAAATCATACAAACACTATTTAACATATGACTGAGTATAATTTGGGGAGAGATGTTTTTGTAAATTACCTTTGGATGGCCTTTCATTTGATACTTAATGCTACTGAAATCCAAATTCTACAAATTGAGCCCCCTTTTTTTCGTGGTGCTGCTGGATGCAATATTGAAACATTGCTGTAAATGCTCATTGAAGTCTCTATAATTTTTTTTTTTTTTCTCCTTTCAAAACCCATATCACCCATAAAGAATATGGAGGAGGGAGGGCGGTAAAGGTAAGTTTGGGTTCAGCCAGTGTTGTTGGTAAAACAAAGAGATTAGCTGCATTTTGGACAATTAAAATACTGAAATTGGTGAGTCGGCCTCCCAGCGACCTCACGAACCGGCTTTGTGGCTGTGACGTGTCACACCGAGCGCTCATGCTCAGCCCTGTGCCTTTTACAAGCTCCTCATCTCCCCTCGATGCCGTCTCATTAACAGCATTTTCTTTCTTAGTTTCTATATTTCTGTACATATCGCCATCATGTAAAAACAAAAATGAGCTGTATTTTCTGTGTTTTTAAAAAAAAAATAAAAGAATTCATGCTTATGGCAGACAGATGAGTGTGTTTTCTTATTTAAGGAAAGCTGGAGACTCACTCAGACTGAGCTGCAGGCCAGAGACCTTACTGCTTTCTCCATGAGTCACCTGCTGACTCATAACTATGTTAATACTGACTCTACCCTGTGGGATGTTTAATTAACTTCTCACATCCTGCAGCAACAGGTTTATACAAATGATTCCTTACTTTTATCTCTTCACAGTATTCATATATGCACCATTATTTGTTCAGTCATTAGTGTTTTTAAGGAATAGGCCACAATTTGAATCAATGAGTGCAACTTTCCTTGTGACCAAAGACCTTGTTTCTCCATGCAGTGTTCAATTATATGAATTAGGAACCATTTACAAATTAAAACCCAAACACGCCTGTTTCATCTTGACACGCTTATATTTATAGGTTATTTTTCCCTAACAGTTATATACATGAACACACTTTGGCATGGAGCAACCATCCTGTGTGTCTACATACGGCACAACCTTTATGTTTCTTCCCTCCTGTGTGAGAGGCTCGTTGTCTCTAATATCTGCTCGGTCTATATTCAAAAACTGTGGTACCTTTCCTTTGAAAAACTCACCCACTTTTCAGGGCGTAAATGTTACTGAGAAACCATAGCTGCATGCAAAGCATTAGAAACGCAGAGTCATCTACTTTAGTCACCATGGACAATTCAAAGCATCACTGGGTCAAACGATAAGACATGTTTATTGTGTGAGAAAATTAACTTGCATACAGTATGTTGAGAATTAAATTGTTCATTTAACAATTCTGCTGAAGCAACTAAAAGCTAAAAAAAAACAATCTTCATTATTTCAGTACAATGCACATTTGGAAGAGTTCTTTATTTTCGAATGAATAGGCCAGAATTTGAACAGATAAACAGAAATAGCTTTTCCCTCTGCCCTCCTTTCACCACACATTAGGCTGCCATCTAGTGGCCGCACTCAGTATTACGCCAATCTGTTAACATTGTGGCTATGACATTACTGCCTGTTACTACTGCTGCACAACAGTCAGTTTTGTGGGAGAAAGAGCAGAGTACCTTCACTTTTTGCACACGGAAAGTCTGTATTCATTTCCAACAGAATGTTTTATTGATGACACTTGTGCTTAATAATCCCAGAGTCACGACAACATTGGAGACTCAACTTTGTCAGGGTTAGGTTTCAAATAAAATATTTACAGGTTGTGTAATGTGATGCCATGTGTTTGCTGCCGCCTTACAGTTAAAAATGTAATATTCACAGGAAAAACCCAGTTGTATCTATGAACAGGAACTTACTGCGTGTGCTAATTATGCTTTTCTCTTATAAAAGACACTTCAAAGAGACACTTCTACTTTACGGATAAACATAAATGAACTCACACATTGTAGTTTCTTAATTGTTCTGAATATTGATGCCATGAATCTGACTTTGTGTGGTGTTTAAATCATCCTAATTGGTTCACTTTGAGGGTTTCATATATATATTTGTATCTTTATTATTTCTGCTCTGATGAGATTCCAGGAACTAAATGAAATGGCATTATATCAAAAATAATCTTCTTAAAATTGTATTAAATATTAATATGACTGAATCAATAAATGCACTGTAGGCATAACATAAATGTATGACCTGAAGGTGAAATTTAATGTTTACTGTTAATGTTAAATTAATGAAATCAGTTTCCAAAAGTATGGAGCCCCAAAATGTTCAATATTAGTATGAATCAATTGTGTGCAATTTATAAATCAAACAATAATCTGTGGAATAATTTCAGAATATATATAATACTATATGTATGTTACTTTCCATTTCATAATAGACAGATATTTGACAACCATGACAACACCATGTCATCTAAAGTGAAACTATAAATTAAATGTGGTATGAAATATACTGCCATCGTGAAAATGCCATCATGCAAATAAAACACAACTGACATTTTAAGGAGCATTTTAAGTTAAAATGTAAATAATCAAATAAAAATAAACTCCAATGAAACTGTTATAATGAAAATAACAAATAACATTTCATCACAAGTTCGAAGCATTTATTTATTTATTTTACAAATTGTTGGATCATTAATATATTTTACATGATTTAATATTGGACATATTGGGGTTTCAAACAAAAGGCTTTAAGGTTACGTCTTAACAGTTCTCACCAGTAAATCAACACAGAGCAGTAAACATGAACGTGGGTACTTTACATATTAATGAATCTCCTTATTAAGTTATAATGGCTATCAGTGAGCAGCTACAGTATCTTTTCCTTTCTGCAAACATACCGTTTAACATTTTCACAGTGCGAACTCTTTCTCAAGCCGTCGTTAGCAGGTCGCAGTCAGACAAACCAACTGAGTCTCAAACTTTGGTTAATTTGAGTTCACTTGAATCATCACCCGCTCTCTTTGTGTATTAAGCCACTTGGATTTGTAGTACAGTACAATCAGCCAGGACCTCTTTCTGTCTCTCTCCCTGGTTAAATAGTCTGTACACGGCTGCAATATATATATATATACATATATATATTATGAATGTAAAGGAAGAGGGATGGCTCAGTCTTGGCATCTCTGATTCAGATTTAAATTCACACCGTTCACTGACAGTATCAGTCTTTAAGAGAAGACAACATAACAACTGGAGTATATCTGTACACATCAGGGAAGGCCAAAAGTGCAGTAAAGCTGAAGTGTGGAGAGCTGCAAAGACAGCAGGATTATTACAGTCAGTCACACACACATGCACACGCACGCACCCACACACACACACGTGTAAACAGAACAGTGAGAAGATTGGGATGCTTCTTGTGCTTCTACGCCTGTTAGGAACAATGAAGAGCCATAAACAGGCACCGAAAGATAAAACAATGTCTTATACAGTATATAGAAGTAAATTGTGTAACTGAGCAGGAAAAATATTATGAGTCCCAAAAAAACTGGCCAGTGCAACCAAGGCGTGAGCCAGATCTCCTCCAGATTGGAGTCCGCTGAAGTATTACTACCTATCCCCGCACACGCTGCAGCCAGGTACCTCAGCAGAAGCACTGCCGGCTGCCCTTGGTGACTTCCTCTGAGGAATGGACGATGTTAGGAACAAGTCCACTCTTGACTCCCTCCCAGCCATCCTGGATCGTAATGTCCCCGCTCCGCACCAGCTCAAAGATGTCCTTCGTCAGATCCACAAATGCCTTCAGAAAAAGAAGCAAAATGAAAACCAGATTATGAAGGATCATACACTAATCTCAGGAGACCCGCATGGTTAAGAGCTTCAAAGGCAAGACGTTGGGTGATGAAGCTAAATAAGAGATTAGCTGATTAAGGAATAGTAAAATCTCATCCACACCTTCTCCACGTTGATGGATTCTCGTGCCGATGTCTCCACGTAGCGCATCCCGTAGGCCCCTGCCAGCTTCTCCGCCTCCTGCTGGGTCACCTGACGCTGGGCCTCCAGGTCACACTTGTGACCGACCAGCAGGAAGACGATGTTGTGCGGCTGCACGTGGCTCTGGGCCTCTTCCAGCCAGTTGTGGACGTTCTGGAAGGAACGGCGGTTTGTGATGTCGAAGAGCAGGAGCCCTCCCACTGAGTTACGGTAGTACGCTCTGGTGATGGACCTGCAAAGATAGATGATGGGTTGTGAAACTGACTGAAAATAGAAGAAGAGACCACAAATGCTCTATTTATTGCTGTTTTAGTCATTTCTTAACCACAGTGGCGCTGTTTTATGAAATTACTGAGCCTTTTTTTTATTATTAAATATACATTTGTGACCCTTTTTCTTTTAAGATGTATGTCTTCAGTAGGAATCAATGGTTTTGGGGCTGAGAGCCACACGGACATGGGTATGTTGTCAATGACAAAAATAAAGTATATTGCCAGCCTTATCTTTTAACTATGGTTAAGATATAGTCTGGGTTACTAAAACACCTGATTAAGATTAGGGAAAGATTGTGGTAACAGTTTAAAACAAAGGAACTATTAAGTGTTGGATTGTGACAGGATGCAACCTCTTGGCACCATTCTGTGCTTTTCATTATTATTGCAATAGCTATTTCTGGGTGTTTGTTATGTTGGACCTCCCACCACTGGGGGGCGTGTGTGAGTTCAAGTGAGACAAGACAATTATATTCAGGAGGGGCACTAGGGCCAGCTGTTGCTTAATTGCACAAGCAAACAGTGTTTAGCCATGGGAGAGGTGGTAACCTAGATGGGAACATTCTTTTGATTTATTTTATGGTTTCATTATACGCAAATAGGTTTGTGCCAGGACTTGGTTATCTTTCTGTGTCAAGAAATATGCAACAATCAATAAACTACGTTTACGTTTACACCTAGACATTTGTCATTAATTACACGCGTCAGAAAAGGTAGCAAAAGAGCAACATTGTAGTGGTCTTAGTTTTTGGATAGGCTACTGGGGCACTACATTTAAAAACAAATGTCAGGAAAAGCCCAAAACAATGCATTAGTCCATCTCGCAATACGTCCCAACTTCTCTAGCCTGGCTGTGGCTGTTGCCCCAAAATAATCTGTTCCTAATGAGGACATAAATTGTAAAAACACGGATCATAAACATCTAAAACGTGATTCAAACAGGATTAAGTAGTGCATCTGTGAACTATTTTCAGCTGCAGATTTGGTGATCTAGTTAATAGACAGCAGCAGTAAAGTGCACTTAACTCAACATAAACTAAGCCCATGTTGATCTTATTGGAGGAACATGTCATCCAGTGCAACATTATGGCACTGGTGTGTGAGTATTTGTTTTTGGAACAACTTTAGATACACATTCAATGTTTAAAAATACAGCACATCATTAGACGTATCCTTTAGAATATAGGTTCTGTGAGGTTTGCATTAATTCATCTTGAATGCTCATCTGGGACATCCAATAAGATCGGGACACAGTTGGAGTATTATTGGGTGTAAGATGTGTTTGTCATGGTAGTGTGGATTCTTAACACAAGAAATACAGGAAAAGCAGGAAAGTAACTTTTTTTTAGGCCATGATGCCGTTTTGTGGATGGATGAGAGAGATCAAGGGGAGATGAAAGAGTTGTGGCTTTACCTGAACCTCTCCTGCCCGGCAGTGTCCCAGATCTGTAGTTTGATTCTCTTGCCCGGCTCGATCTCCACCAGGCGAGAGAAGAAGTCCACCCCCACCGTCGGGTCGGACACCTGGGCGAAGCGTCCCTCGGTGAACCTCCGGATCAGACACGACTTGCCAACTGTGGAGTCTCCGATGACGATCAGACGAAACTGATAAAGCCATATCGTCTCCATGTCTCACCAAAATAAAATCTGTGAGAAAGTAAAAGCATTCACTTGTGAGGTCACTGTCATTCTTGTTCTGGGTCCATGACACTAAGTCAAATATGACAAAGAACATGACATTTTGGCTTGAAAAATGACAGACACTAATCCGTTACAAATTGGCACTTGATATTTCAGATCTAATCCACATTTCAGAAATTATACATTCTTATGGTTCTTATGCATCTAATCTTTTAAAGAGAAAAAATTGTTCAATAGCTGAAGATTGAACTTTATTTGCTAATAAATAAACATTAATGCCAACGTCAACATTTAAATACTAGTTTATTTTAAGACTTTTATAAAAACACAGTGTGTGCACATTGTCTAACAAAAGGCCTGAAAAAATGATCTTCACAAAATATGAACTTTAAAACATGGTCTTGTCTTGACGTTTGGCTGCTTATTAGCAATATCAATCCTTCAAAGGGAAGAAAAAGACACTGAATGGAGCAACATCTCAGATATAACATGCTTGAAAGCCTCAAAAGTGAAAACACCAGAATAACAGATGTGTTTGAATAGATTGAGATTAAAAACAAGTGTGCATTTAATCCAGACTGTGTCGACCACATGAATTATTCTTGGATTATGGCTGCCACCATGAGGGGAAAGTAATCATCACGGCAGTGTCCATGTGATTTACAGTTGGGTGATCTAATTTGAGGGGAAGGGGGGGAGGCCACTCCTCTCCAACTCAATAAACATTGGTGTAGTCAGCCCCCATGTGGATAGTAGGCGGGTTGCTATATAACAATAATATAAAATGAGGCCTTGAAGCTAGCCAAACATTAGCTCAATAAGGAGACAGCTGCTAAAAGGACTGCTATAGACTGCCTCCTAGAATACCTCCAGTGTTGCTCATGGTAAAATATTATGCTCAGTTTATGAAAAAATATCGAGGCCCAACCAACTTAGCTTAATTCCAGTATGAGTATTATTGACATTAATGATTAAGATTCAGGAAAATAATAATACAAATCGATAATAATGACCAACCTTTAAGTTAAGAGCTCAGGACCTGTAAAAAACAAACCCCATATCGATGATTATGTCTTCTAAAAATGATCCTCCAGAGTAGCAGTGGTTGGATTACAGAAATAAGCAGCCAATAACATGCATCATATTAAGCAGGCCTCTTGTCCGCCATCAACATTTAGATGAAACCAGACTGTTGAGTGTTCACACCGACAGATAATAGGAGCTGCTGGTTAATTTGATAATTTGTCCGTGATGATCCGCGGATGAAATGGCAGCAGGACACAACGGCAGCGTCACACATCTCCTCCTCGCCCTCATCAGCACCATTACCGTAACTATACGCAGAGCAGCGCAGCGCAGCAACAACACGGAAAGTCCGGCGGCCGCCTTCAACGGCTGTGGGAAGAAGCATATAAACTGTAAATTATGGCCGATTTAACTACCAGTCTTTCATCCTCACTCTAACCCTACACTTACATGGACTAAATGAAAAGAGATTGAAAAAAAAGGAAAATAATAAAAATATAGGTAAAATATAGATGAACTAAGCAGAAAAAGATCAGTAATTAATGTTACTTGTTTACACCATGTATATATATATATATATATATATATATCAAATATATATCAAATGTATATTTTGATAGTTTTACCTACGTAAATATCTTAAACCTATCCAAGAAAATCCGCTGCGTGACAAATGCCATAGTAGAGCTTTTACGAGGATCACTTGAACGCACCGACAGCTCAGCCCTGCGGTGGTGGAGTTGCTCAGAAGCAGACAGTCGACCGTCATGTGTGATTAAACGGGAGGACTGCATACTCGCGAGCTTGACCGCGGCTTTCGCAAATCTCGATTGATATTGAATCATAATCTCTTTTTTAAAAGTGCAATGGTCTGAAGAAAATGTCCAACTAGCCTAATACCATTTATTATACTTTCCGTTACTTTGCTGTAGTTTACAATTGTGTTACGATATCTGTGCACCAACATCCTAAAGTTACGATAACTTTTCGAGGAGAGGCAGAGCTGCAACCATGCAGCAGGAGCTTTTGTTCAAAGTCCTGGTCATCGGGGACTTGGGAGTCGGAAAAACGTCAATCATCAAGCGGTACGTGCATCAGATCTTCTCCCAGCACTACCGAGCCACCATCGGCGTGGACTTCGCCCTGAAGGTGCTGCAGTGGAACAATGACACTGTGATCCGACTCCAGCTGTGGGACATAGCAGGTCTGTCAAACTTTAACGAGGCGTGCTGGTTTACAGGTTTATTATGGCATAAGCTGATTGTTGGAACCATAAAGCTCTGCAGGCTTTATTTTCAAGAATGTGTGTTTTAGGATATTTGGAAACAAAACCCCTTTGTTTTTGAAAATCTTTTAAAAAGCTACTTCTTGTCTTGAAACAATATACATAGTAGGACTCGAACAAATTGATAATATGGAGATTTTCACACTGAGTGGCGTGAACTCCAAGTGAGAGTGTGTGTCTGTGTGCTGGATGCCTGGTCCCTCCCTCATTTGAAGCCTGCTCTAGGAATGTAGATCTCGTGCGTGGCTGTGACTCAAGTGATCCCATGCAGATCATATCAGTCACATGATGGCAGCAACTGTAGAATAAATAAACACACACACTAACATACACACACACGCGCGCGCGCGCACGCGCACACACACACACACACACACACACACACACACACAAACTAGCTATGTTTATCACTGATAAACTGTGGTGTATGTTGATTTAATTTTATGGACTTGAAGGGTGTCTTTTCATGAATGTGTGTGTGTGTGTGTGTGTGTGTGTGATTGGCTTTACCATGCGTCCCAGGACAGGAGCGGTATGGGAACATGACTCGTGTCTACTACCGGGAGGCGGTAGGAGCGCTGGTGGTGTTTGATGTGACGAGGGCCTCCACCTTCGACGGCGTGCTGAAGTGGAAGGATGACCTGGACTCCAAGGTTAGCACAAACTGTCATTCTGTACCATCCAGAATAGTAAAAATTCATATTAATAATTATACCCGCACATGGCCGCCCAAACCCACAATTAACAGCATTAATGCCAAAGTTAAGGTTAACGCAGTGATATTATTTCGGTTTCACGATTTCTAATGAAAAGGAGCGCTTCACTTGCAGATACTGTCTGGACATCATCCACATATATGTTTAAATATCCCTCATTTTCATTGCAGTATACAATAAAATAAATAAAAAATCATAAAGAAGCAGACAGAAGGGTCTACAATATGCTTTTGAAAGATATACCCAGCATGTCAAACTGATTCAGCAGCAAAAACAGGTTGAGAAAAAAAAGATAGAAGTTAAAGCCTACAGATGTAGAAGTGAACCACCACTGGCAAGGAAATACATGAACACTGTTCCCGTAAAGCTGGGTCGGCCCTTATTCACGGTAACAGTAAATTAAAAAAAGCAGTGTGTACAATCAGTATACCTTCAGTAGCTAGCATAGCATATAATTGTTAACGCTAGTTAATGATGTGTTAATGTACTCTGCATTGTTAGCTCCACAAGTTTTTACATAGAAACATTATCTTTTAGAAATGTATATCTCAATACAACCTCTCAGGATAACGAGTATCACTATTACTGAGCATTTAACCGGGATGAGAGAAATCTGAAACGATTGCATGAGAGTCAATGAAGTTGTTGGACCCTGGTCAGAGCTGACAGATGCTATGCTATGATTGGCCGGTCTGTGTTAGAAGACGGGACCTAGAGAAGGGTCAAATGGAAGTGTGTAAGATAATTTCTGTACATGTATTAATATACAAAAAAATAAAAAATTGTGCACAATGTGTCATCAAACCAAATACAAAGAGTGCTTACTTGAAGACAGAATGATAATTATTTAAATGTGGAAAATAGCCCACACAGTAATTGTATCAAAAATGTCAAAAAGGATGCTTGAGAAAGTTAAAGCAATTCTAAGGTGGGAAAGGTGTGAGGGGAGGGGCCTTTAGACGCTTTTTTACTCGCCTAAAAATAAATCTGTTAAAGCATAATGACACCTTGAAGTCACTAAAATCAATATCCTCATAACAACGGATCAAATGTTGTTGTTGTTGTATCCAACATACGTAAATATAGATAAGACAAGGGTATTTACAGTTACATTTTTAATTGCCTGTATTACAAGTCTGTACAACCATCATCTAAACCGCCGTTCTTCACTGTTCAGGTGACCTTGAACCATGGGAGGCCGGTTCCAGCTGTACTCTTGGCCAATAAGTCCGACCAGCTGGCTCCCCAGCAGCCCAAACTGGACTCCTTCTGCAGGGAGAACGGCTTCGTCGGCTGGTTCGAGACCTCTGCAAAGGTACGAGAGAGGAGACCCTGGATATGTGACTTTGGATTCAACTACTGCAGCTTTCGGGAGGGACATCAGTGGGAAAGACATTTAGAGTTAGATTGAAATGGTATTAGTAACATGTTCCATTAATTGCATAATATACTGTGGATTTTTATTTAAATGTAAAAGGTTAGAGGGCTTTTTTGATTAGTTGCCAAATGGAAAGAGTTGTGAAGGGGCTTGAGGTAAAGACTGACTTGACTTATTTTGGGGGTAAATGACATCACCTGCTCTTCACATAATATACACAGTCCGGTTAACTCTGAATTGAATCCGCTCAAACGGCAATATTAATACAACAGCAGTCCACTATCAAAAATAAATGATTCTGAAAATGACTGTCGGGTGTTTCAGTATAGAAAGATAAAGTTAGTTATTATTTGGCTTGCTCTCAAGAGACTAACAGAGGAATGTTTGCAGTCGGTGTGAGTTAAACCTCGGTTTTTCCAGCCCGTCTAATGAAATACACACTGGGATGTGAGTCAGAGACAGTAGTGTAGTTAGTGAACACAAAGGGCTCAGAAGACAGATTAGAGACAATAGTGTTTTATCAGTGTGGGACTTTAAGTTAAAGAAATCTGACAAAAATCTGACTTTTTGATAGGTTGTATTTGCCATCCTGACCATGATAAGGGCTGCGTTAGACATGTGTTGACATGTGTCGCTAAATAAGTCACACCCTTACACATTTAGGGGTTTTGGTGATACTTGGTTTGACATGACTCATTTTACAGAGAGTTCACTACCTGACATATTGTTGTGTAACAGAGTGTGCTGAGTCAGTTCATAGAGCATGACCACTACGGCTGCGTGTGAAGTGGATAAAGAGTACATTATGATTTCTTTCCCTCAGGAAAACGCAAACATTGAGGAGGCCGCACGCTGCTTGGTGGGGCACATCCTGAACAACGAGGAGAGCCCGGTGGTGGAGCGAGACCCCAGCTCCCTCGTCCTGTCTGGGTACACTAGCACCACCAAGGACCATCTCAATTGCTCTTCATGTGCGAAATGGTGACTCTGGACCAATCACAGACAAGCAGGAAGTGAACAGCTGTGAGGCCACCGAGATAAGTCTGACTCAGGGACTGTTTGTAAAATACACTGCTCTAGGCCATGGTGATTAATGAAGAGAAGTGTAAAACGGGTAGAGCCAATGTTCACACTGCAGGTCAACAGGATATCTGGAACACAAAAGGTGGACTTTTAATCCTGCAAAACCTCTAAAAGTTTAGATTTTTAAATTCAAGGTAAAACATGTCTTAAATCGTTAAAGGTTTTAGAATGATAGGCATTACATGTTTCAGACCGATATGTCAACTTTTTATTTTATATTTCACAACGATATGGAACAAAAAGTTTGTTTATTTCATCCTTTTTTGCCACAGATCGCACAGTGTCATTTCTTTCTCTTGAACATATTTGAACGGACAGCTCTTAAAACTTCGGCACTTTTGTCTGCAGCGTGAACACAAACACAAAAACATGAAGCCTTCTTTCATTCTTTGCACTTTGGCTCAGACGATCATCATGCAGTCTGCTTTTAGATCAGTGGACGAGAGGAAGTAAAGGCAATCTTTAAGGGATATGAAAACAGCTAAAACTATCCATCCATCCATCCATTATCTGAACCGCTTATCCTCTTTAGGGTCGCGGGGCGCTGGAGCCGATCCCAGCTGTCATTGGGCGAAGGCAGGGTACACCCTGGATAAGTCGCCAGTCTATCCAGGGCTCACATATAGACAGACAACCATTCACACTCACATTCACACCTATGGGCAATTTAGAGTCCAATTAACCTAACATGCATGTCTTTGGACTGTGGGAGGAAGCCGGAGAACCCGGAGAGAACCCACGCTGACACGGGGAGAACATGCAAACTCCACACAGAAGGCCCGCCCAGACCGGGATTGGAACCCCGGCCCCTTTTGCTGTGAGGTGACAGTGCTAGCCACTACGCCACCGTGCAGCCCCCAGCTAAAACTACATATGTTTAAAATGCCCTGAACTTCATGCATTACATCTAAAGATAAACTCTGTGATAACACCCAGACCCCACCAAATGTGAGGTCTAGGAAATAAAGTCTACAGATTCAGGTTTCCATTGTCTTTTACCAGCTGAAACTCTGACAGAGAATTAGATGAGAAGACTGATCTTTCCTTTTAATTCATGGCCAAATATCCAGCTAGTTTAGTGAAGCATGGATATGAAACCAGAGGGAAACAGCTTGCCTGGCCCTGTCCAAACAAAATCCTCACCCTCATTTGTTTAAAGGGCCAGTGTGTAGCATTTCTGGTGATTTATTATCAGAAATGTAATGTAATAATAATAATAATATTTGAATTTTGTATAGCGCTTATCTAAACACTCAAAGACGCTTCACATAAGGCAGAGACAAGCAGATCAAAACAAAACACAGAAAGACAATGGAGCAAACAAAACAAACAAATAACATCCCCAGCACAAAAGAAAACCGGAGAAGCCGTGTGGAACGAGTCCTGCAGTAAGGGCAGGGTGCAGGGTTTAGCAGGTGAAGGGTAGTAATATTCATAACTATGTTTTCAGTGCTGTATAATCACTTGAAAATAAGAATCAATGTGTTTTCATCCACTAAGAATGAGCTGTTTATATTTACGTAGATAGCAGATCCTCTCCACCATGTTGGTGTTGTGTTTTATGAAACCTGAAGGCCACCGTTGTTCTCTGACACACATGTGAACTCCAGTAACATGAGCTGCGGAGTGCCTGTCGCAGTGTGGCTTTTGTTGCTCTCAAAGTAATATTATTATGCTACGACTACACAGTAAATTTGTCAAAGTACATTTTAATTAAATTGAAAAAGAAAGTACTCAAAAAATATAACATTTTAAATAGAGTAAAATCTACTCTTGCCTCTAAGTTAATAATTCAGAGTATTTTTTACTCTATTCAGTGTTTATATTTAACTTTACATGATGATAATTTACTAGAATTCTATATAGAATTGGATTCAATTCTAGAATTATATATATGAATTTGATTCAATTCTAGAATTCTATATAAGATTTGATTCAATTCTATATAGAATTCTATATAGAATTGGATTCAACTGTAAATAGAATTCTATATATAATTGGATTTAATTCTAGAATTCTATATAGAATTTGATTAAATTCTATATAGAATTCTATATAGAATTGTATTCAACTCTAAATATAATTCTATATAGCATTGTATTCAACTCCCTTCAGCTCTTTTCCGTCCCATAAACCGTCAGCTCGTTCCAGTGTAGAGAGGTTTCATGGCGGAGGAAACGGAACTTAATGAACCGTAGCGGGCGTAGTCACGCTGTTTTACTCCAATAGATTTTATTCTGAATATTTGCTCCTACTCTCCTGGCTATGGCTAGTAATTATGCTCCAAAATGATGAAATATTACTACTTTAGAGGAAAATAATAGTAACTCCGGAAGAATTACCCCCCCGTTTTTCCTGTGTACCACGGTTTTGAACTTGGCTGCTCACGTTACCGCAGACTTAGGGGAGAGGATCAATTGGTTGCAATCTGCACACTGTATCTTTAACTCATATAAAAACAAGGTTTTTTAATATGTGGGACTATTTCTTGTCTCTGAGCAGTTACTGGGCAACCTGAAGAGGCTCCAGTGACTGGCCTAGAAATAGTCTGGCACTTTACCTCAAATTGTTGTCTTTTGTCTCAGTTTTTGCATTAAATTACAAACAGATACAATGTGTTAATTAGTGATCTTTAGAGGTGCTGCAATGTTGTTACCTTTGTTTCATGTCATCATGCTAAACTAACTGGCTGCTGGCTAATGTTGAACAAACAGGTATCAATGTAATCATCTTAATTAAGCTCAGCTAGAAAGTGAATTATGGGTATTTCCCGAAAAGTCAAATTATTACTTTTGAGATTTAGTTTTGGTCAAACAATTTAATATAATCATGCAGGGTCTTGTGCTCAGTTAATAAGATGATGATGGAAATCAATAAAATTCTACACAAAAAGATAACGTGATGCTGCCCATAGTGAGCCCGGCCATATTTTCTGTTTTATTTCATGTTGCGTATAGTTCAGATCAAATCATTTGAATCGTGTTAAGTGTTTTTGGTCTTAGGTTGATCTGGTTCCACTGGGTTTAGCAGGAAAGGAGCAAATGTATACCAACTAATGACTTGAAGATGGTTAGAGACAAATTAAGTTGTCCGACCGCTAAATAACCTCTCATGTCATCACAAAGGCCGTACTATCCATCTGCTGAAGATCACAGCCTTTTTACTTTGCTAATCTGACGTAAAAAATGAATCTATTTATGTAACATTACACAGAGGGTGCATCCCGTGTATTCATAATAGGCCTGCTAATACGTAAAGACATTTCCTTTCACACTGGATCATGAACTGACGGGCTAGAAAATCTGCCCTCACATGCTACCAAGGAGAAAAAAAACCGAATCCTTTGCAGTCAGAAATAAACATAAATGTTATGGCGGTAATGGGGTCGGGTCTGTTTAGCAGATATGTCCATTTAATGGAGAATTCAAGTTGGTAATAAAACATGAAGGTTATTAGTGGATTGAGAATGTCTTTAATTGGGACTAGATCAAGTGTGAACCACACTGTGAAACATATGTGTTTTTCCAGCACAACTGTCCTATCATGATATACAGCACCTCCTTCTAGTTATGCACCCAGATCCATTTCATATGTTTACATGTGTGGTTTCAGTCTATTACGGTTTACGTCACATCCTCAAAGTGAATATTTCACACTAAATATGAATAACTTTGATAGCAAAACCGACTCAATGTCAAACTATTGCCACTATTGTTGGCATATGGAGCTTTCTTCATCAATAAAATTGATTTTGTGCCAGTCAAAAACATGGCATGTGTGCTCTTTTGAGCACAGCAACAACTGCACAGCCGCCTTTGTTGAGTCTCGAGTGTTATTTGAAATTCCATGTTTTCGAATTAGGCTTCAGCTCAATTTCCCTTCACTGCCTTTGATGTGTAATAGCCTGTCATTGTAATGCAAAACATGTGCCACTGCATTCTCCATGGCCCAGACTACATGCAATGAAATAAATGTATTTGTCATGTAGTGCGCTGTATGTTTTCAGCAGCATTATCCTTTCATGATCTTTGAATGCGTCACGTCCTCTCAGCGACACACATTTCACCCTCAAAAGGAAGAAATTGGCCTCGATGTTGACTTGATTCAGACAACGAGAGCAAATAGAGCTGAAGCAATTCACTGATTAGTCAGCAGCTGAACTAATCGTTTAAGTTGTTTTTTTTCTAGCAAAAATGACAAACATTCTTCCAGCTTCTCTCCTTGTTTTATATCATTATTAACATAATAAGTTTTAGTTCCCCCCACTTTGTGCCTCTCATGTATTACCATACATTTGAATCACTGAGGTAACCATCAGTTTCTAAAGATAATTAACCAGCAAGGAGTCTTTGAGGACTCTGAAAATACTGTCAGAACAGCGGTAAGTGTCAGTGTCACCCAGAGGGTTTTATATGGTTA
Source organism: Cottus gobio (assembly GCA_023566465.1). Taxonomy (NCBI): domain Eukaryota; kingdom Metazoa; phylum Chordata; class Actinopteri; order Perciformes; family Cottidae; genus Cottus; species Cottus gobio. The sequence goes on along the minus strand of CM042229.1, from coordinate 14,159,124 downwards.
ATTATCTCTTTGAGAAACCAACAGTTACCTTTGTGACCTGACGTGTGCTAATACATGAGAGGTTCAAACTGGGGCTTGGGTTATAATCAGATGAAACATAGCATTTGAGCAGGTCACTTAATAATAATAATAAATTGAATTTATATAGCGCTTTTCATGGACTCAAAGTCGCTTTACAGGGAGCAAGCACTTGGGGCTTTAGCAAATTATAATGGGATTTCTTTTTGAATTTCTTTTTATTTGATATTTTATAGACAAAACAATTAAAAGACAAAACTAAACAATCAGCGGATTAATGAGGAATGCAAGTTGCAGTCTTAAAGTGCAATATCTCCTCCTTTAGGTCATACAAAGAAACATATAGCTATAAAGCAGTGAATATCAAGTTTTTATCATGTGACATTTTTTGGAGGTAAAAAAACAGTTGCGGTTTACAAATGATGTTTCCATACAGTTCCCGGTTTCTTTTGAACTACTTAATCCAGCAATATTTCCTGCAATATGAGGTTCCTACAAAAATGTCTTCTTTCAAACAAAACAGGAACCAGCACTGATTGCTGCCAGATGGTATTTACTTGACCAGACACAGACTGGGAATGTTGTTGGAACTAAACAGATCAAACTGGAACATTACCAGGACATTTTAAGTCTATAATGTCACCAAAGGGAGACCTTCACATGAATGTCATATTATGTTTGCTGGGATTTATCATGGTGCCAAACCATACACTGTCTCTGTAAATTGTGGGGTCATAGCCACACTAATATATATGTATATATATATATAATAACAACATAAGATTGCCACTGTAATATCATACAAATCCCTATAAGGGTCACCACCCAAACAGTTTTCAGTCATTATATGACATTATATGGCAATTATATGCATGAATCACACTGAAGCATTGCACACATGAAACATCTTGTGTTGATCTTATCTGGATTTTCCTCCATATGTGTCTACATTTCATTGGATGGCAGGTAATCATGGATAGTTTGTACATGACCTTCCACATGCATCGAGGTGATGACAGCTGATGCTTTGCCTTGAAGAACCGGGACAGCCTTCTGCTTTAAGATTCCCTCTCCGGACACAATAAGTGGCCCAATCGCCCTGCTTTCGTAGTCACCTGATACACGTACTGCCATTTTACACACACGTTTGACTGACACAAAAAGAAAAGAAAAAAACCTGAGTTGGCCTATCGGCAACCTCAACACAGAAATACACCCTTTTGTAAGAAGATTAAAAAGACTTGGGGATGAAAAAAAAATCAAAGCGGCTAGGTTAGATGCAGCCAGCGCGGGGTGCTGTGTGGACCAGAGAGGCGTTTGCGGTCCGATCTGTGCGTTATAGCTTCAGAGGAGAAACCGGCCGAAGAAGAGGAGAAAAGGGACAGGACAATGCTGTTTGATATCGTCTTTGAAAATATTTGTCTTCAGTCATAGGGGATGCCGCATAGATTTGAGAATAATCACCGCTAGTGTTTCGACTATTGCCATCTTTATTTCCGATTCAGCTCTCGTGCGTATCCCGCAGGCATCTCAGGGATATATTACAGTGTTCTGTAGTCCACATTGTCTTATCTCATTACAGGCTATTTTTGATGCAGGCCGCTCTTAATTAGACATTTGAATTATTTTTTTACATCGGCTAATCTTTTTTTTTTCCTGCATCTGGGTCACCCTGATGCTTTCGACTGAATATTAAATGGTTCCCTGGATGTGACCGTCTTATGTTTTATTTGGCCGCCGCATGAATTCTCCCACCGGATCCTCGCCGGTGTACGCTGCTGTCCTCCTCCTCCTCCTCCTCCTCCTCCTCCTGCTCAGACGGCCGATTCTCGCAGAGGGCACTACCCTCCTCCCTGCCTCTAAAGACATTTTGATCGTCCTCCCCGGTTTCCCCTACCCGGACTCCTCGACCACCACTCCGCCGGCCTCCTCTTCCTCCACCACCACCACCACCTCCTCCTCAGTAACATGTCGGGACAGTCTTTGACGGACCGGATCGCCGCGGCGCAGCACAGCATGACCGGGTCTGCCATCAGCAAAGCCGTCTGCAAGGCCACGACGCATGAAGTCAGCGGACCCAAGAAGAAGCACCTTGACTGTAGGTTAAGCATGCCATCACTGGTTACTGTATCGATAGTCTGCATGCATCAAGCTACCAGCATCTTTCCTCACAAAGGATAGCTTGTATAAACAGCATCTGTTATGCCCCCCCTCGACCCCCCCTCTCTCTTTCTCATCCGGCCCGGTTTGCAGCCTCTTTAATTAGACACCACATTCCCTTAGATTAAAATGGGATTTACGCATTAAATCACGCGCTACAGTGTGTACGGCGATTAGTGTAACCAGTAAATGTGGATATAAGGCGAGGGGCAGCCTGTGCATGTCAGTCAGTGGAAATAGGCCACTCTGGTTCGGGCTAATCATATTGCAACCAGCCGTTTTACAGTGTAGGCCTATCCATTATTAACGCCACTATCAGCGGCAGCACTAGATCCTCTCTCTGGAGACACTTCAGAACAAAATGTGCGTTATTTCTGCAGCATCGCCAACATCTTCTCTTAGATTTCTATAATGTCACATTCAAGTTCACTGTCATGTCCTCTGGTGCATTACAGTCATTAGTGGATGTGTTACTGCTGTCAGTCTTGAGGTGCTGGAGGAGCAGAGAGGCAGTGTGTGTACTGTATAGCTCTGCTGGTGGGTGTTACAATGAGGCGTTTGAGCAGACAGATTCTTTATCTCCACATTCTGCTAATTAGCCGTGTGTGCAAACTGCAGCAATGATGTACACATGGGAAAAGGAGGATTCCTCACATGTAGATTTGAACAGACTATTAGGTCAGGTGGCTTTTCTGCCTCACTATAATTACTTGACGTGATCGATGGAGAGCACGGGGAATCAATGGGGCTGACAGTCATTCACTGGCAGTCAGTCCGGACAGCTAGAACCGACAGACAGACACAGACGAGTGAATAGCAAGATGGCTAATCAAGAGAAAATCAGTCTGAGAGAAACAACAAGGCAGGTAGCCAAACAGCCTCAGAGTCAGTCATCCAGCTACACACCCAGCCAGTCAGCTGGCAAGTTTGGCAGTGGATTAGTCAGTCATGTCTACAGCAGAGGTGACACTGGGAATTCTGGGCTCCCTCACAAGATGTGCCACCGGGCGCCTCAACACAATACATCTAAATCAAGGCTGTATCACTCTGTCCTACAAAAAAGGCCATTAAAGCAGGAAAAAACACCCAGTGGGGGAGTTTGAAAAGGTTCAGAAATGCACTTATGATGAAAAAGCCCTTTTGTGACTCTTGAATCGCAACACGGAGTAATTGCTTCTGCTTGGATTTCATACAAATCTTATCTTGATTGTGACCACCACTAAAAGCTAATTATCTCGGTTTTTCAGTGTCACTGCTGTAGCCATTTGTGAATCTCGGCTGTTTACAGACGAGGATTTCTAAAAGTACATTAGCTGACTAACACACTGACTGTGATTTTCATTTTCAAGCCAATTGATGACGCCAAATACAGTATTGTTGTAAGTGCAGAAGAAGAAAAAACAGTTAAAGGGCATCAAGTGATTGGCACCATTATTGTTGAATTGTTATGCTTGCTGCCGAAGCCACAGTTTTATAGGAACATGGTACCTCTGCAGTTATTAAATGGCAGAAGGTCGTCCACCTTCAGCACCAGCCATGAGTCGTAGTCTCTCGGAAACCAGTAAATGTCACTTAACTCAAGGGTGAGAGCAGATCTTAAAATAGAACGGGAGCATTTACATGACAAATTTTCATCTATCAAATGGATTGTAAGAAAAGGTCTATACTGCTGCTCTCAAGGACAATGACGTCTCTCACATAATAGGTCAGTTCCTTCTGGTCGAGGTGGTCACACGGGGAGTTTCTGGCTCTTATTCTGATCATTAGTGGAATAAAAAGCTCCATGCCAAAGCAGAAACTGAAGGCCTGGCTCAATTCAACCCACTGGAAGCCTGAATTGAATTTTTTAGCTGAATGAATGTCTTGTACGTGGACCATTCAGATGCAGCTGTTCTAATAGACACTGCTAGCTTTCACAATAAAACACTTTCCATTTCCTTCTCGACGGGCCTCTCTTCTCCATCTAGGACATGATATAACATAGGACTCTCTGGCAGACGCTGCATTTTTAAGGTTTAATGGAAGACGCAGGGAGTTTGTGATCAGGAGGTCAGTGGATTGACGGCAATCCCTCGACTGAGTAAGAGGACCTTGGTGGGGAAGTGAATATTGAATGCATAGAAATGGCAGTGAACTCAACTGCTCTAAGGAGCTTCTGTTGAGCCAGCTATACAAGACTGTGGGTCAAGCTCAGTCTGAAAGGTCAGGTGTGTGACCCTTGCCCTGTTTGTGTAACTCACCCAGACCACCACTGGAGTCTTTTCTTATTCAACTTGCCCGGTTAACAGGGTCATAAAAACTGGCAAACACCTAATCTGTGTTGAGGTAATGGATGGGTGCGGGTCTCAGCAGGAATGAAAAATAGAGCAAAATAAGCGTAAAGGAACAAAATATAATGGAACAGAGGTTGCTGGCAAATATTTAAAAACATATCCACTGGAGCTAACTTCACGTTTATGTTATAACAAAAGCACCATTGCGTCTGAATCGGTTTACCTAATCTGAGAGGTTTGATAATTACCAAAAACGTTCCAATTGCCTTGAAAATATACTCAAATTGTTATTGATCCCTCCCGGCACAGTGAAAAGAATAGATGAATTGCTGTGCCATTTCTCCAAATGCAATGCATGATAAATCAAACCATTGCTGGCCATTGAAGCTATTCAGAGTGTCTCACCGGCATCTCTTTTTTAATACAGTGTCATGACCTTGACATACTGGTTGGTGACATAAACGGCCAATGTTGACTATTTACTACCTCACAGCAATGATGAGCATGACAGACGGAGTAATGGGATTTCACTTTCACAAGTCAGTATTCTGCATGGCTGAGATAGCAGAGAGCGGCGGAAGAAATAAGATTCATCACACACAGAATAGTAATCAGGCCCAAAATGACCTTCTGCCCTGAAAGCAAAACAGCTGTGTTATTCAGCATATGATGTATTTGGTTGTATGTCATGGCTGTATTCGTGATGCACCGCAGACGCAACAAAACGTGTGGCGAATATTCAGAGGCCTTGTGTACCTGACAAATTAAGTGACATAGAGATGTTGAGGTGATGACAGACGAAGAAGAATAGACGGCGTGACTTTGATTCACATGAATGAGTGGATACCGCCACACACTTACTCCCACATCTGTGTCAGTATAATGACCCCATCTTGCAATACAATTTCAAGTTTGCAAGAAATGACTCACTTTATCTAAAGCCAAGGCCTTGAAACATCTTTTTAAATGTTTTTATTACATTTAAAATCCCTCTTCACATACTTTTACATTGTATCCTTACAAATGCCATGAATTTAACTTGATGACACCATATTGTCATCTTGTTCTTTGTATTAACATTTGCACAGCGTTATCCTTAATCATATTTCTAATTGTGTTATTGATGTAAAATATTGCAGCCGACATGTGAAGCTAGCCAATTTGTACAGCTGTTAGCTCTTACGTAGCTCATGCATTCAACTGAAAAAACAACAGAATTCAGCCCAAATAAGTTGCAATACACTTTTTTTTTACAGACACATTATAACTACTGAATTGCATGCTTGTTAGCCACCATGTAGCTCAAACTATCCTAAATGGCGCAGTATGAAAAGTAGTGGACCCACTGGGCTGAAAGAGTGTGAAGCAGGCCCACCTTACTGGTCTGTTTGTTCACTTGTGACAGGAAACATGAATTAGCCAAAATCAATATTGTTCCATTAATTATTGAGCCAGGAAGGAAATTCACAAACCAACATTAACAATGAGTAATGCATGACTGAACGCTACTATCACCATGCAGCGTTTTGATATTAATGCCCAGAAATTTAATTAGGAGAAATATAAAAAGTCCTTATTTATTTCTAGAGGCGAGTCCAGGGTATACAGCGGTAAAGTCCAATTCATAGCGGCCGGGTATAAATAATGATTAGTATTTATGCATATGGTTACTTATTAAACACATTGTTTGAGAGTCATTTCTGCATACTGGAAGCACACACACCTTTATATTTGCCCCTCATGCAGGGAAGCAAACGTTATGACGTTAATGCAGCAGAGTGAGAGCCAGACACGGCAGGCTAAGTTGGACGAGTCGATGAAGACTTTAATCAATATTGTAGGAGTTATTATCGTCTGTGTTGTTGCCCCTGAGGTTTTCACACTGCTAAATAACATAAGTAGTAAAGATGAACAGGATTGAAGCATTAGCTGCGGTGAACTGCCGGTGCTCCGGTTGCCTCTGACATGCATCAAACACTTAACCGCGGTATCAACTGGCACTCTTTGGTATCCAGCATTTCAGTGGGCGCAGGAAACATCAGAGAGCTTTCAAATACACCCTGATAACCTCTGATCCTGTGGAAGAAACAGACCACGGCTTTGCCTCAGAAACCAAACCTGGCTTGAAGTTTCTCACAGTAACTCAGCATGCAAATGTCTCTGTCTCGCTTTGAAGACAAGTACACTTCCTCTCACTCCCCCAGGGGGTTCACTAACAATCTGCATGCTTAAATTTAGCTTTTTTATTTCTCATTATATACGTTGGTGTTCTGTTCTTTTCCATGTTGTGCTCTGCTGTCAAATTTAAGTAAAATTGCTTCTCGTCTTTCTTTTTTCCATCTCATGTTTGTGATTTATTCCTTGTTTTATCACTTTGTTCCACCACTAAATGAGGCATTTTATTTAAACTAATATTAGAATTAGATCTAGTTCCTGACTGAGTTTTAAATGATCTGCTCAATCTCAAGTTTTTACAGTACAGAGAAGATTGTGTTCCTCTGAACATGGATTTTCAGCGCAGAATAGTGAGATAAATGTAATTGGTTTATCCAGAAAATATCTTTAACTTCACTGAACAGATTGTGTGAAGCCGCTCTACAAGCGCACAATGCAGTCCATTTACAGTCCAAGGCTTTACTGTAAAACACATACGGTCAAATCTAATCTTTGTAATTGGAGATTTTAACCTTTTGTTTTTAGTAATCCAACTGAATCACAGCTAAATAAGCTTTGCAGAATATGCAGTATACAGAGCACATGCATGTGTTTCTGTTATTTAAAAGCTTCCTGAACTAGGGAGTCAGTAAATCTTTAAGATTAAACGGAGGCTGAACATACTTCACATTTTGATCTTTTGCCAGAGAAATCCTTGAAGAATTTCAGGCCTTGTTCCACCAATCTGACATCATTCTATGTTTCGTGTTCACTGCTGAATTTTGAATGACTTGTGTTTTTTGGGACTTATTATCGTTAACATAAAACATAAAACTTCTCTCTTTTGCTTTTAAAATGTATCCGGTTCCTAAATTATCTTGGCAGTTCTTCATTAAAAATACACTCTCAGCCGGCCATTTTGTTGGACCTTTTAAATCCAACACGCAGCGTTGAGTTATTTTACTTTTCAAATCCACATTGGCTTTGAACAGATAATTTACACTCTGAATGAGAGTCTCATTCGGTAAACATTGGAGTCAACTCTTATTCAGGCGGCAACCTTTGAATCTAAAAAGTGAAGCCAATGTGGAAGTGCATTAAAGCTTTCTCTGTACAAAAGTCTATGAGAAAATTAATCTACTTCTCACTTGAGTTATTACCTCAGTAAAATTAGTTTATGGTCTCAATCCCTAGTTTCCCGTCTCTATCAATACAGCATAATGTTCATTTAGTAAATTATTGTCCCATTTAGAGTAAAATAGACGATAAAACAGGGTATGCTTTAGGGCAGGCTACATTGTGATTGACAGGTCGTTACCACAAAGTGATCTGTGTTTTCGTCTTACAACTTTAACCTGTTCACACGTGTTTCATTAATTGTAATGTTTTGGTTGTCTAAAAATGTCACGTTCAGTTGTACTTAGCCCCACCCTCTCATTTCACTTCTGGAGGCGAAAAACAAAATGGCGACGGTTAAAAATCAAGATGGCGACGGCTAAAATGACAAAATGACTACATCCTATACTTATATAAAGTCTATGATTTTGTTCCATTACTGTTGCTTTGGAAGCAAACTCATTGTATGCATGCATTGTTGTTGTTGAATTGACCGTGTGACGTAACTCTCCATCTTCTCAGTGGACTACACTGCGTTTTGGTGGATAGTAGGTAGCACTGTTGAATAGAAGCCACAACATGGATGTTGTGATACAGTAGGTTCTGATTCATCTGTCTATTCAGCTCTATCAGTAAATAATAATGTATTCATTGATTTGAGTGCTGATATTGAGTGAGTCCAAATGAATGCACCAGTCGATAAGACTGCCTTCATCGAGGAGGTTCATTCATTCCATCGATTCTCAATAACTCAGCCCGTACGCTCTCTAAGGTAATAAATTATGATATTGGCATGTGGCTGGCGCGTTTATTCACAGTGACTTAAAGTAAGTGAAAATAAAGAGTTTAAGCTCAAGGACAAATGAATCTTCATAGTCAAACCTCTAACTTTACAGATGACCTCTAACCTCTTGGCCACACCCCTGTTTCTATCATCTTTGTTTATCTTGAACTATAACTACAATCAGTTTATTCTTTTACACTGTTCTCTGCATGTCCAGAACATTTAATGTTGTTTGTTTTGTGTCCTCCAGACCTGATCCACTGCACCAATGAGCTGAACGTCAGCATCCCCCACCTGGCAGACACACTGCTGGAGCGCACAGCCAGCAACAGCTGGATAGTGGTTTTCAAAGCGCTCATCACCACACACCACCTCATGATGTACGGCAACGAGGTGAGCAAACAGAAGATCCTCAGAATGACTAGAAAGTAGTTTTTCATCTTGACATATCAAGCTTGTTTTTATAGGATCAAATATGTTATTAAGTGGCCACAACAGAAAAAAAACTGCGTGATTCATGATTTATCAATTTTCCATTAGTCAATGGACTGAAAACCAATCAAAAACAATTTAGATAGTCTATTCATTTTTGGAACACTAAATACAGATGTATTGCTCACGTTGCAGACCAACACAAGATAATAAACTATTAATGAAGCATTAGAAAAGTGCACATGGGAGTCAATGAAAGGATGAAACAAAGACATTTCCGGTGCAATCTCATGCTCTCTGAGCCTCCGCCTCCACAAACATGAAAAAGAGAGGCTGATTGCCAATCGGCTAGCTCGAGTCATTGATCTGTCCGGAGACTGACATTTTGCTCACAAGGTTGGAGCAATTTCTCTCCAACACTTGCAGCGAGTTTCTCTGAAGCGGTGTCTTCCACATGTGCAACAAGGACTGATGATGTATGCCGCTGACATTTCAATGGCCAGTGTGACAAATCACATCGCTCTGCTAGCTAGCGCACACCACAGGGGCCACGTCCCAAACATCAAACACGCTAAACGATGAGCGTCTCACACCGGGGAGAGGGATTACAGCGGGGACCCTGACCCTCTCGAAGTATTCAAACAACAAACTTTTTGCAGCACAAATAGTGACGGATGTTCTATAACTGTAAGGGTCAAAGCCCTTAAAGCACTGGGGCTCGATGTGATGCATTCATTGTCAAAACAGGATGCTGGAATGGGATCATTGTTCAGTCCTAAAGGTTGGTGCCTTTAAAAACAAGGGCAGCCAACTCCCTGTGAAATGCTGGTAAAGCTGCAGCTCCTGTCTACAACCAACCCCTTCACTCATTGTGTCTGAGTGGACATGACTGGATGTTGTCAGGGACCAGCATCAGATAAACCACTAACTCTTTCCTCTCTTTTTCTTCCACCACCAGAGATTGATGCAGTACCTTGCCTCCAGAAACACGCTTTTCAACCTCAACAACTTTCTAGATAAGGCTGCACTACAAGGTGATTTAATGCTGTTTGGCTGTTCGTGAACTCAGCAGTGCTGTATGTCTAACATAATGACTTCATGCCGCTCCCTGGCTCCGGTCCGCTATCAATAAGCCCATTTCAGAGTTGATTTCAAAGGGAAGCTACGGTCCAGGATTGAAACGCGACGGATAAATGTACCTTTTGTTGGAGACAAGAAGCTGCGAAATGTTACTGAAAATGGAAATACATCAGAATCAGAATCAGAAACATGTATTTGCTATGTGTGTCAGACACACAAAGTATTTGACTTGGCGGGTGGTGCATACATTTGACATTAGAAAAACAACAACCAACAACAATCAACATGGAAACATTACATTTACAATAAAGTGCACAAACAGAAAACAGTGCTGTTTACAAGTAAGTAAAAGTATGTGGTAAAGTGAGTATTTAAATATTAAGTATAAATGGGTGAATTTGTAATTAAATATACAATATAATATATATGGAAAGCTGAAGGTAAAATGGTGCGAAGGCCAGTTTGGAGAAAAACATATTGCTTGTGGAGAAGTTAGTCCACTTCCTTTATAGGGGATTATAGCTTCTTAACCTGGTTTGACAGTAGGCCGAGGTGATCTGTCTCTAACTGCAGCGCCCCCTCTGTGCCCCCGCAGGATATAACATGTCAACTTTCATCAGACGCTACAGCCGCTACCTGAATGAAAAAGCCATGTCTTACAGACTAGCAGCAGTGGACTTCACCAAGATGAAGAGAGGGTAACAAACTCAACACACACGCCACATACGGGGAGGCATTATGGGCTTTCTCAACCAAAGAGGATGGGATTATTATTTTCCACTTTTCAGCAGATGGTGGCGTTTTTATTTGTATGCTTTACTTCAGAAAACATGTGATTCAACATCCAAATGCTAAATCTGTTTGCTATATAGTTGATCAAGACAGCTAACAAAGGAGACAGACTGGGTGTCTTATTTGAGGGTTTGTGGGTTGGTATCACAACAGAGACTCACTTATATGTGCAGAAGCACTGATAATTATCTTTATTTAAAAGGGACTATGTACAGTTCAAACATAAATGTCACCACTTAATTCACTGTACCAGATTTTAGCTTCAGCTAATTTGCATCTGTAGTCCCTTGACAAGTCATAACAAATATAACACAATAGCAACTTCTTTGTCTGTGTGATATGTTCCATTTAAAGTGTGTTTTTTAAATGCTAATCCACAAGAGTGTATATCTGAGGGACTTCCTTACACACGTACACACCTGTCTACAGACCTGATCATCCATGTGTGTGTGTTGCATGTGTGTTTGTGTTTGTGTGCATGTATTCTTGTCTGCTACCAGAGCTGACGGTGTGATGCGCACCATGAACACAGAGAAGCTGATTAAGACTCTGCCAATCATTCAAAACCAGCTGGACGCACTGCTGGATTTCCAGGTAAAACATCTGGCTTAAAGACTCAACACTTACACAACACAATACTGTGATATCTTGATCCAATCTCGTTCATTTTCTCTTTCTTTCTGTCTTTCTCAAGCCAAACTCCAATGAACTCACCAACGGAGTGATCAACACAGCTTTCATGTTGCTGTTTAAAGACTCCATACGATTGTTTGCTGCTTACAACGAAGGGGTCATCAACATGCTGGGTAACCCACACATACACAAGTATTTATGCACTAATCTGTCTCACAAGCCTGTAGTCGGACTCACTGCATGTAGACTGCAGGTATGAGCCTGCCATTGGCCGCCAAGACTATTGTGATTGTTTTAAAGAAATGCAGACAAGCCGGAGTGTTTTTTCCCCTGTACCAGAATGATAATGTGTGGAGCCAGATTTAGCGCTGACACAGCGCTGTTTGGAGTTAGGTCTGGCTATGCGAGACTAACAAGACTGTGACTCCACTCAATCCTTCTTTAAAAGGGGAAATCAATTTATCCTCTGACTGTATCTGTGTCCAATTAAAGATCACCTTCTTTTCTTCCATTAATTATTAAGCCAGTGAGGAGTCAGGAGCCAAGAGCAGACTTTTGAATGACGACTTCACGAAATGATTAATTACTTAATTGACTTGATCTTAAGTACTTCAGCTATGGTTAAATTGTTACAGGAACTCTATGAGGAATATATTTTAGCCTAGATCTGCTCCAGATGTGCGAGATAATCAATGTCAGGTTGCTTTTTAAGACTTTAAAAAAATAAAAATGAAATACACTTTCTAACATCATCATGTAGCACCTCAGTGGGCTTGATGATGCTTTCCCCTGATTTGTCAATAAACTGTGGTTTTGTGCTAATTCTGATTCTCTGATACACAGAGAAATACTTTGACATGAAGAAGAACCAGTGCAAAGAAGCGTTGGAGATCTACAAGACTTTCCTCAACAGGATGACCAAACTGTCTGAGTTTCTCAAAGTGGCAGAGGTAACGTTCGTTTGTCCTGCTGCTCCTCCACGGAGGAAACACAGAGGAGTTACACGCCACGGAGAGGGCGAGAGTTTCTGTCTGGGGCGAATCTCGACAGCCTCCTACAAAGGCATCACCAATTATAATTTCATCCCGCTTCTCAGAAGAATTCCACTCGCATAGAAAATCCACTTAAACCTGTTGAGATTCGCTCCACACCTCTGTTACCCTTTGGATCTGATTTACGGTTGTTATTCTCCAACCTAAAACTGACCGTAGATCAGTGTCCAGGGGCTCTCCTTAATCTTCCTAAGTCTTTCTTTGCCTCTAGATTTTCCTCCTGTTTCTGTCCTTCTCTTGCCCTGACCAGGGGAGGGGGTGACTCCATGACAAGTGATTAATGGCTGAGTCTTAGCCTATCAGAGAGTCACTCATGTAGAGCTTCGAGTTGAGGGACCCCTCGCGTGCTGCCTGTTCACATGCCTGCACTGCATGCCCAAGCAAGCTCTTTTTCTATCACTATCTCTGTCCTCTACCTTTTATTTTTATTTCCTCCCTTTTCTTTAAAAAAAAACCCTGTTATAATGGCTGCTATCCAGTGAACAGTTGCAGTTCTTGCTAGACTGAATATAAACAGTGTTCTCCTGCCTAGTATTATCCCGCGCGCCATCTTCAAAAGCTTTCTCTCTGCTTGGTTTCGTTCCTATTTGGAAGGTTTGGGGTGCAGCCTCTCGATCCAAAGAAAAAAACAACAACAGACTAACGTTGACTTTAAGGACCCATTCATTTTATCTGTCTAACAAAATGTGTGTTTGTCTGTTTGTGTGTCATCTGTGCCCCCCCCTTTTCTCTTTCTGTTCAAAGTCAACATTAGTTGAGTGTCTTCCTTTTGGATGTTTCTTACCTCGCAGTCACGTGACCTGTTGTCTGCCCTCTCTGCCCTGCCTGTTCAATCAGTCGGTGTGCCCAGCATTCATTTCACACCAGTCTCCAGATCTCAGTGTGTTTGTGTGTGTGTGTGTGTGTGTATTTATAAGTGTGTGTGTGTACATAAACTGTGTATATGTATATATATCGGTGTTTGTATGCGTGTGCATGCGCCCTCCTCCTCTGTTGTCTTTTATTTGTTTTCCTTTCCAGCCACTGCATGAAGTAATGAATGCTTGAGTTTGATTCTTCTTTCTCCCTCCTCCTCCTCCTCTTCCTCTTCCTCCTTCACACGCCTCTTCCCTTTTTTATAATTTATTTTTACTCTGTTGGATTTTTTTCGGTTTATTCCTTGTTTTATTATTACATTTGGTTTATTTTTTATTTTGCCTCCCTCCTCCCTCCCCTACCCCTCCCTCCTTTTTTGTGACACAGCGAGTTGGGATAGATCAGGGCGACAGCCCCGATCTCACACAGGTCAGTCTACATCTCATCTCAATCAGTCAATCAACCAATCAGTCAACCAGTATTTTAATCCGTCAAGTCAATCCCATAATGCTTCATTCTAAGCGCTCCCGTTCCCTACTCACCCTACAGACCTGCCCACACTGCAGCTGCCATGTCCTCCTCTCTTCTTCACTCTCCTTAACTTCTTCGCCTTTTCTCCTTTTCTCTAGAATAGAGAGGAAACAGTAAATGAAGACCTGCTTATAGCCTTGAAGCACATTTATTTATTTCCAATTTTTAAGCATTCGCGCAGGAATTACAAAAAAAATCCTAATCTAAATCATTGCAAAACAAATTGTATTCTTCGGTACGATTTTGAAAGCAGCTGTATGCAGCTGAATATCAAAAGTTTTTAGCCTCTTTTTTTTGCACATTTCTATTTTAGACATCCATGACCGGGGCTCATTATTTCCTCAGCAGTATTTCTGCCATTTTCCCAGTGTAAATATCAAGGCTTGTCTTTTCATTCAAAGGCTTATCATATAAATAAGTCAGCACAGCTTTATGAAAATAGGTTTTTGCCCACATAAGCAGTGTTCAAATCATTGCCCTGGAAAGATTATGTCCCGTTGCATTAGCTGTGGGGAGAGCAGCGAATGGTTTTTATTAAATAGGTCTCTGCAAATATGACTTGGGTAGGTGTACATAATGCCATCATAAGCACTGCATATCATGCTAAAGGCCACAAATACAAAGCATCCTTTTCAGTGGAACCATAATTGGATGTTTACAATGTGAGAAATCAGGTAACATACTGAAAGGGGACAACTTTTTAAAATTAATGTCATGTCTGTAGTGCTTAAGAAGACCTTATATGCCCTTATTCAACAACATAGTGACCCATGCCTTTACTGAGCTCTAGATATGTGTCTGTTTTACTTTTAAACCTTCAGCATATTCTAGATTTCTCTGAAGAAGGATATCCAGAATTCGCATTTTACTCTCTTTCCCCCTTAAAATAAGTATATGAGAAATCTTTTCTTTGCTTGTTGTGTTTTCGTTGTGATCTCTGGTGCTGAAATGTAAGGCTCTAGATGAAAAACGTGGTATCACATAGTGGTTCAAATGAACCCATCCATCCCTTTTGTTTTACAATAAAGAGTGCTGGCCCGCTGCTCGATGTGTATACCTGGTTTTTCACCGGATGTTTACATTTTACTGAGTTAACTTCCTTGGCTTCCAGTGGGATACAATTCTTGTACTTTGCTTAATAAAAATAAATAAATGAATTATACATTCATTTGACTTTTACCCTAACGTGGAATCCACCAGTTAACTCTTAATTTTTGGAATGTGATTTTCTT
Source organism: Cottus gobio (assembly GCA_023566465.1). NCBI lineage: Eukaryota > Metazoa > Chordata > Actinopteri > Perciformes > Cottidae > Cottus > Cottus gobio. The sequence continues at coordinate 14,144,012 of CM042229.1, read as the reverse complement.
TGCCCTTGTGCGTGTGTAAGTGTGTGTGTTTAAGATAGCGTTTGTGCACTGCTGGCCTCTGCATGGGCTCGTTAGACGGTTCAGAGACGTGTTTGCGGTGTTTCTACTCTGGAGCCCTGCAGAAACAACGCTCTGCTGCTCTGTTCTGACCTGTCAGTCCCGCTGTGGACTCGTTTGCATGATCCAAGGCTGATGTTTGCATGCCGGTGAACCAAACCTGATGAAACCAAATGCAAAAAAAAATAAAAAATGAACAAACAGCTGTTGTAGAGTAGATAATGAATCTGAGGGTAATGTCTTAACATTTGCTGCCGCTTTGTGCGCGTATGTGGGTGAGTGAGATAGAAGGAGGAGGTGAGGAGATGGGAGTGAGAGAAAGCGGTTTGTCCCATGTCGTCCACTTGGCTGTGGCTCTAACGATACCCCATCAACTCCCCTCCCATTTACACCCCTCAGGCTCCCAGCTCTCTCCTGGAGGCTCTGGAGCAGCATCTAGCCTCTCTGGAGGGCCGGAAGCTCAAGGACCTGTCCGCAGCAAGCAGGTAAGATCTGCTGCACCAGCCACCTCGTACTATTATTGCAATTACTCCTGGTACTACTACAAGTACTACCGTCGTCAGTGGGCTACTTCTGTAAAACTACCTCTTTTATTACAAAACAAACAATGGACAAGAGTTCTGTGTTATGAGCTCTGTGATGGTTGATTTAGACACAGAGATGCTTTGCGCTAAATGCTAATGCTAATACAGCAGGATACTAACAGGATGATGTTTTGCAGGTAAAGTTTACCATTTTAGTGTGTGTGTGTGTGTGTTGGCATGCTAAAATTTTAGCTAAACACAAAGTCCAGCTGAGGCTGATGGTAATGTCGGTAATTAGTTTTGAAGGGATTTCATGAACTGAAGAATTAGACAAATTAAAATTTGGATGATGGCACCAGATGAAAACTCACTAAATTGTTTCAATTCGTCCTAAAGGGAACATGAAAGTCTGTTCCAAATTGTACTCAAAGTTGATCATCATTCTTTGTTTGAATCACTATGTGTTTTATTTATGTGAATATTCAAGCACATTTAGATATATAAATAACTAGCTCTGTAAAATACTAAAGAATATATGTATTAATTTAATCAGAATAATACTAACCATGACGCATAACAATGTCAACCTTAATTTATTCCATTGTTGTGCATTTATGTACTGTTCCCTATGAATCTCAATTACTTTCTTCATACCTTTCATAGTGTATCACCTCTCATCTGGTCATAATATAAATGTCCAATACTTTCTTATCTCTAACTGTTTGGTTTTCTCAACAGTGAGCATAACAGCCTCACAGACCTGCAAGATTATAGCCTTATAAAATAAAGATAATTATAAAGTGGAGCTCAGTAAAAAAAGAGCGTGGACAAACGAAACAAAGCAATGTAGCAATCAGCTTTGCAAAAATGTGTCTTTGCGTCGCACCTTTAGATCCAACACCTTGTCCAGTGCAGTGTCCTCTCTCTCCAGCACTGGGATCTCTCTCAGCCGCATGGACGACAAGACAGAAGACAACAGACTGCAGCAACACAAGGTGAGACTGGAGACGAGGTAACATACCAACAATACTGTACTCGATGCAACCACAAGTTCACATAGCTTTGAACAAATTAACAGCTTTTGCTTTCATGTGAGAAAAGCACACTGACACCATTTTCAATTGTGTGAAGTCTTTTTGTCCTCCACCCTGCTGTTGAAGTTGAATGGACAGGTGCATTAGTCCTGCAGTACAGTGCAATACACTGTCTGTGTTTGGCTGCTGGCCCGTAGCGTGGAGCTGCACAGAGAATGACAATGAAGTCACCATCTCAAGACCCTCTGCAGTGGATTTCTCATTCAAATAAAGAAGCACGCAGGAATAGAAATGTTTTTAATGGCTACATTTTACTTGGTTCTTTTTCCAGAGCAGGGTTAACGCGATTCTTGTGTGCTGCTAAAGTATTTATCTATCATATTATACTTATGATGCTTCCCATTGCAGGAGGACAGTCATAAGGTGAACGATATTCAGACACCTAATGTGTCACCCAGCACCCAGTCAGTGGGCAGTGCCAACAGCAGTGGAGGGGCCACAGATCTCTTCTCCAACTCACCAATCGTACCAGTCAGCAACCAGTGAGTCTAACATCTGCAGCGTAAAGCTGCGACAAAGGGAGCGTCATCTGTTTGATGCTGAAAGACTGCAGCGCTTCAACGAGAAGCCTGGTTGTCATTATTAATCTGATTTGTTTTAATGGTCTTTTCTGGTTAAATAAAAAATAAAAAAGAGAAACAAAACTGTCCTCTCTTTCCAATTTTCCTCCATGCAGTGTGCCAAACCTGACCAGTGAGCTGTTCACCCTGCAGCATAACTACACCCCAATCCAGACCACACACACTGTGCCCAACAACAACAATGCCTGGGGAGGTAGGGCTGCATACACAACCAAACACACACACATAATCATGCAAACATACAAGGAAGCATGCAGATAAACACACACTACTCAGAGCTGGATGAGCTGTGACAGCTATGTCCAGTTGCTTCATGCTGTTGACTCATTTCCCCTCTTTTCTCCTTTCATGTTACCATGGTAACCTTTGGATATCAGGCGACCTGCTAAAGCCAGCCCCGCCCGCTCATATTCACAGCCCTGGAATCCCATTGCACTCTGGGAAAATGTTGCCCAATGATTTGGACTCTTCTTTAGCCAACCTCGTTGGAAGTGAGTATGCAGAATCACCGCTTCCATTTTTATCAGTCATCCTTCTGCGGCTCTGCTTCCTTTCAGCTGATGTTTTCTTTCTCTCAGATCTGCAGTTTGGGGGGATGCCAGCTAAAAAGTGAGTGGGTTTTCCTGACATCTAAGACTTCGCCACAAGCAAATGATTCAGCTGTCTGTCCAATTTTATCACTGTTCAAATTCTTTTATGATTCATTAGGCCGGAGCTCCAGTGGAGTCAGCTGGTGGAGAAGAAGCCAACAGGAGGCGGCTGGCAGTCAAAAACCATGTGCACCAGCACCAACTGGACTCACACCACCCATCCCATGGCACCTGCACCCATGCCCCACCCTCAGATGGTAAATTAAAAGCTACATTTGCGCAGTTGTCAATTGTTTTGTGCGAGGCATCGCAGCTTGATTCAGAACTCACTCTTTCTCCTGTTAGTTATGAGCAGGACACGTTATACTATTATCATTGGGTGCGCTCCACTTAAAAGCTGTAGTGAAAGTGAAAGATTACATTCAAGAAAGAAGCTATAAGAATAAGCTATATATATTTTCACGGCGATGTTAAAAAGCTGCCAGTGTTTTGGTATATTTTGTCAAAAGAAGAAAAGAAATGTTTAATGAAATCTTAAGTTAAGAGGTACAAATGAAGCGTTGTAATTTGCCAAAGCCTTCATCATTTCAAGGGTTAAAGTTATAAAAGAAATGTAACATCTATTTTTTCCGTTCTGCCTCCAAGAGTTACAAAATAACTATTACACATTAAATGAAAATGACAATAAAGTCTCTATAATATATTGGGTCAGGTCTGTGAATGTGGCCATTTCGTGAGGGAAGCACTACTGCACTGCTCTAGCAAAAGGAGTTTGGTATTGTGTATTCATTTGGTGGCATAAAATGCAAATGTACCTGTTGGCCAAATGTAACTTTCCGCTGCACTCAGAGCTTTTTGAAGGAGATCCAAAATGTGTGTCTGTCCTTTGTGCTCCACTCTAATTATCCGCCAGTCTCTTCCATTCAATCCGGTTTCATCTTTTCATTTTCGCCTGATTGACCTCGCGACTCAAACTGGTCATTTATTCAGCAAATGGCTCGGAAAGCCGGTGGCACGACAGGAATTTAAAGCAGAAGTCTTTTGAACATGAGGAATGGGCAAAGGTCTGGTTTATCTTCTCTGCTCATTTAGGGAAAAGGCCCGAGCATGGCTTTTATTGTTGTAACTCTCTTTCTCTGTATCTCTCCACAGAATGGGATGATCTATACTGGCTACGTAAGTACATGTATTCACTCCATCTTCCCTTCCCTCCTCTTTATGCACTGGATTTAATCCTGACATCCTCCAAAAACCTCTTATGCTTATGACACTTTCCTTATTAGGCTCTGTATTGCTGGTGATACATGAATTATCAGAGGAAATCATTTTGCTCATTGTGCTGCCTTGGCATTGTGTTTCATCCCTTGTGGCTGCCAATCTTTCCCCTCAAGTCTACGTTGTAAGAAATTATACCTCTTTTTGTTGCTGAGGATTCGGTGTCTTGCTCCACAAAAACAAATACAAATGTGAAAGAGTCAAGACTTCTGTCTTTGTTTCAGGGACTTCTTTGACAGGTTAGACACGAGGAGGGCAGTATCAGGATTATATTTGTAATCAACTTCAGGTCAAGCTTAAGACTGGACCTCAGCCAGATAGTGGTTTATTGCTCCTAATCTTTTTCCAACAGGCTCCTGCACCAGTGGCTTTTCCTATGACGTCACCCCAAGTGCCTGTGTATGGAATGGTAAAGAACAGCTTTAATCTCAATCATTCATTCATAATCAGCTGGCATGAATCGACTCTAAATCTGAAACATTGTGTTATCTCCCCATCTATTGCCATTCCTCCTCCCACCTGTCTGCTGACCAGCTCCCTCCTCAGATGAGTCATCAGATGGGGGGTGTTCCCATGATGCAGCCGCAGACTGTCATGTACAACCAGCCGGTCCTGAGACCCACCAACCCTTTTGGACCCATGCCGGGGACACAGGTAAGACACACGTATATTTGTGCATATGCCACATATCGTATTGTTAAATGAGTAGTCAGACATGTTGGGATATTTGCTCTCTTGGTGAGGGTTAGATGAGAAGATTGATACCTTTTGCATATTTGTTTGGTCAATATATTGTAAGGTTACTTCTAGTTAGCTTAGTTTAGCATAGGGACTGGAAGCAGTCCGGTCCTTATGCTGCTTTCAGCTATTGGGCTATCTCTCAGAAATCCCAGTTTATCTCTCTGTACATGTAGACATGTTCAGGAGAAAATAAAGAAGGTGTGAGGCAAAACAATCCAAACCTAAACTTGACTGATCATTGGGGCTTTGGAGTGTGTATCCTAAAATAAAATAGTAGCTATCGTCAATTATCTGGGGATATTGAACACTTTTCTTGGAAGTGTAGGAAATAACTAACTTCAGCAGAAGCAGGCAAAGCACACAGAAAAAACAACTTGGGCAAGATAGTGTTTTACACAGCGAGTAACCGTCAGTTGGTACATCCACAAGACTCTCAGGAGAACAAACAAGTATATTTTGACCAATTATTCACAACATAACAGAGGAGAATAATTGCCGACTGAGCACTCACGCCCATGTAAAGCTGTTTTCCTGGCACTGCGGCAGGTAATATGCTTGTCAGTCGATGCCTGAACACTTGATGGGGTGTTTTGTCAACCTAAATTACTCTCCATTCTCCTCCCATCCTCTGCAGATGCACTTCATGTAGGGATGATGTTGTAACCATGGCAGCAAAGCCAAGAGAGAGAGAGATGGAAAGAGAAAGAGCGAAAGAAAACAAATCCAGAACCAAATCCAGTGCTGGAGGAAGAAAGAGGAAGACGTAGAAGAAACGGGAGGGGAGAGGAAGAAGGAGAGGAGGACCAGAGGATGGATAAGAGATGAAATGCTGTATCTGTTTCCATGTAGCCTCGACATCTAATCTCCTCTCCTCTCTCCATGTGGCTAATGATCTCTCTGTCTTTCAATGGGGTACCAGAGGCTCCGCATCAATCCCACTCATCCTCTGTTTGATTTGCCAATTAAGACGGCGATTATGACCTGCGATGACAGCTCTATGGAAGTGCAGAGGCTCTACTGCCACTTCCCGACCTCCTCATCCTGATCATTTCCTGTGTAAAAAACGTACCCACTTCAAACTCGGAGGACACGCGCCTCATTCTCTGATTGGATTGTTTGCTGGCACTTTACTCAATGTGAACTTTGCCAAGGGTGTGTGTCCGTGTAGGTGATTTTAGCGTCTTGTTCAGATTGGTTCCCGGTTGTGTGTCATTCATCACCTGATGTCAGAAGTAATCGATTTGAATGTGTGTGTGTGTGTGTGTGTGTGCGTTTCCTTTTTCTACATTTCAACGTGCTGCATCAACATTACCGTTTTAGTCTTTTTATGAGCTCCATTTGTTCTTGATTGCCAACTTCACATCAAAGATCCGACGTGGAGCGATACTTTGTGGGTGCGCCTGTGAGTGTGTGGATGGACGCGGCTGTGCCGGGTGTGTACTGTATGTGTTTCTCTTTTGGTACCTGATGTCATTACTGTGTTGCCAGGTACCAACGTGTTACTGCACTGGAACTAACTGATGAAAGCACTGAGCCAGATCCAGGCATCGCATTTGGATGTAAACAAACCTCATACACTAACTTTGCTACTTGGGGTCGTGCCGTACACACTTTGTATTTTGTCGTCCCCCCCACCCCTCCTCCTCTACAGCTGTGCAATATCATGCAATCTCGTTACTGTCTTTTCCACCCATCTGTAGGCTGTTTAGAAGGCTGTTTCCTGCTGTAGTGTTGTTGTGTGTCCACATCAGGTTTCTGTACAGAATGCTGTTTTACTTTGTTTTCTAACCTGTTCTGTTATACACGTACTGCTCTAAAAGTAGTGAAAAATGCACTGAGCCAGACAGAGTTGACTGGATGTTAGGAAGGCGGGAGTTTCTCAGACTTTGCCAGTCCGAAAAGGTCTAACTCCTAACTGTATGATTTCCTCCCTGTCCTGATTCGTCCTGTTCAAAATGAGTCTCCCGTGACGTCCTTTACACTCCAGAAAAACTGGATAAGGGAAATTACTGCAGCGGATGTCTCACCTCCACTCGGAGTAGTCAAAGACACTGCAAACACGGAGAGGGCTTTGCTAATTTAGTGTTAACATGTATGGACAGGACAGCTAAAGGTCAGTCGGACGAGTCAAATGAGGGCCAGACTGTCGTCAAACGACTGAGGGTAATGTCTGTTGATCACCAACCTAGTGATGCGGTGACGGCATGCAGATTAATTCAGACAGCCAGAGACGGGAGGCTTTAATGAGACGTTAAACGTCAATGTGGCTTTTGCTGGCAGACCCAAGGTCAAGTTAGACCCACTGACAGACATTATATACATTTATATATATAGCACAAACCTTCAAAGAGGGGACAACGCTCTGCTGCACAAAAACCTAAAATCATTGCTGGGATGTACAGTTGAAAGGGGCAATAATCGATTGGGGATGAAGTCGTTTTCTATTGATTGTGTCTGTTCTATGTACATGTACTGTATGTGTGTTTGTGTGCACACGCCTTCCCATAGAGATACACAGGGTCGAGGTCCTCGGTTAGAGATGAGCGGTCTCTAGTGAGCTGGTAGTGTGCACCACTCAGCAGTGAGTGTTATTGTGGCCGTGTCTCAGTCTGTACAACCCGACATCCAGTTAAGGTGGTTCCAAGGATCACTCATCTGATGAAAACAACGCAAAAAAGCCCCGAAATCGTCGGCCCTAGAATCTCAAAGTGAATCAGAGAGCTGGAGCTGCACACGCTTGTGATTCCTACCAAAATCGTCAGAGAATTGCAACTGTCTGGTGGCGTTTGGTTTTGATTCATCTTTTAACTGTAACTGCTGGCCAAACCAATCCCCCCCAGCTACGACTCTACGACCAGCAGAGGGACTTCAGTTAGAAATAGTCACCAAACAGGCAGATAATCTGAGGTTTCTCATCAAGAGGCCAGCTGACATTTGGAAAAATTGTCGATTCACCCTCTTCCATTACTCCTCATCCCAGTGGTTTGTCTTTCTCCGTCAGCTGAATGCTCTTTTCATCGTGCACTTCACTCCCACGACGCAGCTCCATCCATCCTGGGCCAACCCCTGACTGTTACCGTATCCTCTGTATATAGGAAATGCCGTTCATGTGTTTTTAGACGTGTTCTCTCTGTAAAGTGATCGAAGCCCCATTGGATGACGTACTGTACGTGGGACAATTTATTGCTGTATCTGTGTTTGAATGGTTGTATTTTGAAGGTGTCATCATCCAGGGATGTGTGGGAGGGGGGGTTCGATGTTTGTGATGTTTGTGTCCATCTCCAGGAGGAAGTGGGTGGGATCGAGGGGAGGTGGGGGGGTCAAAGGTACACTATCACAACTGGTCTATACCAAGAGTGTCTTCATCGAGGAAGTGGACAGGACAGGGTCTGTCCTCTTCGAAACAGGAACATTTTTTTGCACCAAAGTCATCATCAAAGCGCAGCTTCTTCTTATTCAAGGTCACTACGGATGGATGATATCAGAACTCAAAAGATTTTTTGTGTTCTTTTATTTTTAGAGACAAAGAAATTGTCTTTTTTGCATGATTAAGTGTCGTCTTTTTATTGGCTTGTGTGCCCGGTAAAAGCATGACCATTGTGTGAACTCTCACTTACCGGTGTGTTTGGAAAACGTTAAGGAAATTTCTCCATGAGATTTTTTACTTACCTCTTGACATGAACGTTCATTGACATTCATAATCAACTGTTTTACAATGTAGGGTCCGTAACGATTTGAAGGCTGCCTCGCATGCAGAAATGCAACTTGCAAGTAACCCATCAAACTTCAAACCCAGTTACCACAACTGCATCTTTGTAAAACACCATGGATGTCAATGCCAGGTATCACCTAGCTAGCTAGACATTGCAGTCTTGTAAAATCGCTCTTTATTAAAACGTTGCTATTTTCAATACGTGTTTGAATGCTCGCTCCTTTTTCATACTATGCCAGCAGCATCATGGGAGGTTGTGATTGAAAGTCAAAGTACTGTAATATGTGTTTGGTCTGGTCAACATTGTGTGGTGTTTTTAACGTGTTTGCCCAGTCTTGTCCTGTCTGTTGCCATCAACTGGACTTATTCTTTCCCAGTCATCCTCTTAAAGCACAGGCTGGTTTCCTGAAACCAGGCTTTGATTCACCGGAAGCTTCAACTATATTTTTGAGACAATTTCGGCAAACCAGGCCCAGAAAGTGTACAGACCTGGACAGGTGTTTAGAGATCTACGGCATCTTTTTTTAACTGCAGATGGGTCCAAACTTCAGAAAAATTGTTTTTCCCCATTTTTGTCAGCCATGTCTCTGTACACTATATTTTATTATACCTCAGTTTAATTATCCTTAATTTTAACCTACTAAAGTCAATGTAAGGGCTTTTACAGCATAAAAAGCTATATAGCAAAACTAAAAGTTGTGGTTTTAACTCTAGGGGTTGGATTTCCTAAAAACATTCTCAGACTTTGAGCTGCTTCAACAGTTGAGTCCGTTTGGGAAAGTTGAATAAAAAGCGCCCTAGTATCTACGTAGATTGTCAACGCACACAATACTTCTACCTGCACTCTAACTTTACAAAAAGGACATTGGAGGTTAGCTTCAAAGGGTTGCTTCTAGTATTATCCATAATGGAAGACTACCAAGACCATTATCAACCGCCTGTCTACAAAAAAAAGACCTTTGTATCCATCGCTGAAGCTACTTCACAGACTAATCTGGCGGCTGGAAACCAGGCTTGTGTGTTTGAGCAGAAACTGCATTGCCATGTTTAGCCAGTGAAAGGCGCATGGTGTCAATGCAGTTTCACGCTCAACCCTTCGTCCATTTAGGTGCATAGGCCGACTCACAACATTACCTCAGTATACCCTCAGAACGGTGTATACTGCACTCGCTACACTCATCCCGTGCTCTAGTGTCCATCTGTAAACTGTTCATTGTTGTTGAGGGCATGAAACTCAGCAGTGTCCTTGAAATGTCTTGTAAGCAGGGAATGAGGTTCCACACATTCAATGTCTTCATTATATTTTTTTGTATTATCAACAGCTTTGGATTGTTATCAAATTATTGTTTTTTATTTTAAAAGCATAGGTTGATGTTTTAAGAAAATTGAATAAAACGTCATCTGATGCTGAGCTTTTAAATTTATTTGGTGAATCCGCCACAAACACTTGGGGACCCTAGGATACTTAGCTAGTGTTACAATACAAGCTAATGGTGACTAATAACACACGTTAAAAGTAATAATACATTACCTGATTCATAATTGTCTTCAAATATTCACACAGAAACTACAGTTCAATTCAAATGTATTTATTGATAATTAAACATTTCAAAGAACATAGGACAAAATGTAATTTAAAACAAAATGATATTTGTGTTCATTGTCATTCATACAAGTTGAATGTGGCATCAAAAATCGTTATTTGGGGGGAGAAGGGGAGTCGAGCGTTGAATCAGCAACCGATCCTGAGCCAGGTTATTCAACTCTGAAATGAAGGGCCTACCGATGTGCTCTTACGCAAGGCACTTTATCCCAAAGTGGCCCGAGGGCACAGTTACAAAAACTAACAACCCATCCTACCTAAATGTTCCACGTCCAGCTCCGGCTGGAATTGCCTGGTACTGTTGAATGGCAGGCTGTTAAGATACGGGGAAACTAACAACGTGCCTGCTTCAGATTTAGACTAAAAGACGATATACGTGTCTGCATCTGGTGTGTGAGCGGTCAGTATGTTGGGAGCAGGAATGTATGAGCAGAGTATGTTTGAGGGGGAAATGCAGGGATATGACCAGGAAAATCAAAAGCAGGAAAACGTTCATCTCCCCTCAAAAAAGGATGTGAGATTAATTTCCAAAAATCTGAAATCCTGACATAAAACTCCCTGAAAACAGGAGAGGAACAGATGGATTTAGGTGCGTGTATGATTGTGTTTGAGAGTGTACGGGTGTTTTCAGGGGGGGGCAGGAGTGTGTGGTCTGAGTGTTTACCTTAGTGGGGGGACACCCCATCGTCCACAGCAGTTTCAGGCCTAACGCTGTTTTCCCCATCCCACGCTACAGCTGCGTGTGGCGTACGTCCAGGGCAAGGGCTCAGTTTGGCTCCCTCCCACTCTAGCTGCAATAATCAGCAAGAGGAAGAAGGTGGCTGGAGCAGCAGCAACAACAAGGCATGCAACTAACAGTTCAAATGGAGAAGGTGGAATAATGTGGAACTTTAGAGAGGCTATGTGTCACTTAAACCTAACAGCACTACCAACTCAGGTGGCAAATTAGAAATAAGATGAGTAACTAGGGTGTGGTACAATCACGAACGGAACTACTACTGTAAGTCATACAATACTGATGGAATTAGGTGTGCATTAGTATCATTTGCACGTGTAGCCTGCTTTACATGAGTAAAATGCAATGAACCCAGTTAAAATACATCTAGATAGAAGTGTGGCGATGTCGAGGTGTGGTATGAATGCAGGGAAAGCCTGGAATCCTTGTGTCAAAAAGAGGTGTGTGATTCTGGAGAGCTCAGAAGAGGGAAAAGGAAAGGTCATCAGCCCTTCTCTCACAGCTACTCGGAAAGATCAGCGGCCTTTACTAAATCCAAAACAACCCTCAGTCACCTGCAGCACCAAGACTGTCACCTCATATCCACTCAGTCAATAACCCTATGCTACAACATCAGCAACACGCCACTGCATTTAGAGAAATGAAAAAAAATACACTTGTACCTGCTCTCAGCTCAAATGGTGAATCACCGCTAGCGCCCATTTATTTTAGAACTGCACTTCAAAATCGAATGCAATGTCTGATTTTGTAGCCTGTTAAGTTCACATACCCACATGCCACAATGGTTCAATACCAAAGAAAAAATAAAATTTTAATGACTAAATTACTTAATTATTATGCTCTAATGTTTGACTTGAACAAAACTCCTCACAGGATATATTTAACTCCTGAGTTTGTGTATATCTCGAAAAATACGAGAGCCCGGGCTAAGCAAGAATATGCAAGAACGGTAAATCAAAGAAAACTGCTCCAAGAAAACATCCAAGTCACATACTTTAAAATCGCTGAAAATGTTTGATCCTGATGTATTTTTTATCTGAGGCATGTTTACACCTGGCTATCCTTTGGGACTATGAAACTTAACGTATGTATAATCAGATTGGCAATATCCTGTGTAAGGGTCTGTGTGACTACAAATGTACTGTAATAATTCTTCACACCGTGAAAACAGTAAAGCCAGCAGGAAAAATGCAATCTTGAAATCACCCAGAGTTAATTGGGTTGCAACAAAACTTAAGTGACCGTCTAACCTTCAATTCAAGAAGTTGCTTTTGCGATTATCCGTCTATTGATATGCCATATCAAAAATGTCCATGACCCAAAATAGGCAAATTATACACAATCACTTTGAGTGAGAGTCATTCAGTGAAACCAGCCTGAAACAAAAGACAAGCCGGCCAATTAACAAACATTCTCGATCTTTACAAAAAGAAGGTTCTTCAGTAAAGGCAACAAAAACCTTGCTGAAGCACTGCTCCATTTCACTTCTTCTGCTTTCTCTATTCGACGTGTATTACCAATCGGGCAGATAAATATCTGGACGAACAGACTGGCTGCTATAAAAGGGTCAATGCAGCTGAATTCAAACTGAGGCCTGTTACATACTCCACACAGGTTGTTCCTACGCCAACACTAGCGTTTGGGTTTATGTTTTAAAATTGTAATCATATGGACATGTGGAGAATTAGTGTTTAAAAAGCCTATCGCATCTTGTAAAGAGGCCAGAAAGGCAGTTTGATCCTTTTCTTTTGCAAGTTCTTCCGTTTACATAATTGGAGTATGTTTTTATTGTCATTTAGTAATTAATTAGTTGCCTTACATTTTGTGCCATATCTGAAATGTGTGATGATGGATACATTTATACACATGTTTATGTAGAGTATATAAAAGGCCTCGATTCAGTACAAAAAAAAGCCTCCCCTATGATATCCTACCCTGGCCTTTGAGTACAACGTTGTACCAAGAAACATTTAAGCCTCTTAACATCCAACAGGGAACCAGCTGTGCCTTACATTATCGAACAGTAACTGAACGTTTGACAATATTACTAAATTAGCTGTCCCACTAAGCCACAGGTATCAACTGACAGGCAAGCTAGTTAGAAACTAGTTTAGGATGGAGAAAGGGGGAAATGCTTCTGATTTGAACTACATTCGAATATTACAACCTTGCTCCCTCTCTCGTTTACACTGTCCCTTATGTAAATACACATGCACACACACACATCTGCAGTGTGGAAGGAGTGTGTGGGGGTGGGACTATCGATAAGGGGGTTCTGGCGTGTGGTAAGGGTAATCATGGCGCTGGGGCATGGGTTGCCCGTGTGCGGGTGTCTGCTCATACGGTGTGGATGCGGAGTAGCTTCCCGCTGCTGAGTAAGCTCCCGATGAATCATATGCTCCGGGTGCCCCATAGCCTCCAGATGCGTCATAGCCTCCTGACGAGGCATCGTAGTTCCCAGATGAAGCATTGTAGTTTCCTGATGAGGCGTGGTAACTTCCTGAAGTGTCATATGTTCCTGGTGCTGCATAGGCTCCCGGTGCGGCATACGTTGGGGGCGCCGAGTACGTCCCCGGGGGTGCTGTGGTGGAGGCCTGTGCCTGTGTGGTGGCTGGCGGAGGCGGAGGAGGAGGAGGAGGATTGGTGTAGGCATACTGGAGGTACTGATACTGCTGCTGGTACTGTTGATACTGTTGGTATTGATGCATTTGTTGGTAGTACTCTGTGTAAGACCTGGAGTGCAGTTTACAGTTGAAGAGGTGAAGAAAGGAAAGAGATAAACAAAGAAAGATTAATCGTAGTAGTTTTGTAATGGTCCACAGATATGCCAATATTCAGAAAAATATGCAATCGGTATTTATGCTTTTCTAGTCGCCGATCTCTAATAATGTTACATTGTAGACAATTAATCTGTGTGTAAATGTAGAAGTGTTGATGGTTTATACTGACTTCAGAGTGACTCTAATCCGTGATCCGATCAAAACCGTAAGCTTTATGATCCGTTGCACCAGTAGGTTCATATAAATAAATTATACAAGTGGAAGCAGGCTGAACATGCTTACTTCTCTACTGCCTCCATCTTTTATCAAAATGTATTATGTGTACCTAGCAACAGGATCTGACCCTTCAGGTGTGTTGGTGGCAGGTGGGGGCTCTTCAGGTCCTCCAGGTGGCGTGGGCAGCAGGGCGCGTCGCTTGGGTCGTATCTGACCAAAGGATCCTGGAACGGGGTCGGGGAGGAGGGGGACTCGATTTCCTCTTATAGGGCTGCGATCTCGCTCACTGTCTGCAGATGCTGCCTTTCTCCCTGACTGCTGCTCTGCCAGAACCTTCAATTCAAAATATGTAAAAATAAATGAAAATATACAACACTAAACAAACACAGAGGAGATCATTATAAATGTGTACTACCTTCTGTCCCTCCTGAAAGAACTTTGCTCTTGCTGCCTCGAAAAGCGTTGTTGGATCTGGTCCGGTTTGTGGCTCTACTTCTTCAACAGTGGCAACAGTTGAAGGATTGTGATTGGCCATATCTTGATACACCTGGTCAGCAACGGATCCATACACCTGGCTGGCTAGTGCACCGTATATCACCCCATCTGCACCTTTAGCACTTGTAATGCCCTTCAAAGCAGCATAGGTGGGGTCAAAAGATGTGGTGTTGTAGAATGAGTTATGGACACTTTGTTGAACCTACAAAGAAAGATGAAAAATGCCAGCATTTAAAATAAAGCATTAAACAATGATATACTCAAACCTAATGTATTTATAGAATATTAAGGGTTAGGGAAGTGTGAGTAAGTTTTTACAAAGGGTCTGGTTCAAACGAGTCTAGTAACAAATGCTTGTTCATAAAGACATGAGCTTAGTCTTCAGAGATCATAAATGAGATATTTTCTAAGATAGTGGATGCCCTGCTGGAGAATTAACGAACTTGTATTGGTAGTCCAGCCGCAGCGGCCGCAGCTGCTGCTAGCACGGCTGCTTGACTCTGATGGTGCTCTAGTGATGGAGGTGGTCGCGGAAGAAGACCTTCCCTGCCACCTACAAGGCGAAAGGAGATCAAAACATGAGAACATGAGTAGTTTTCAGCATTTAAAATGATGCAAAACACTTAAACACAAATGGATAACCTAATCTTTACCTGCTACGCCACCAAAGTTGTTTCCAGCCATTGCAATCTGGTTGATCAAAGGTTGGGCTTTGGACAGCTCTACGGCCAACTGACGGCCTTTGTACATGGTCCCGTTAAGTCCGTCGATAGCTACCAGGGCCTCCTCCTTCCTCTCCATATGCACAAACGCATAGCCAACATTTGAGCATAATCTGGCTGTAGAGTATACAGGAAGATCAGCGTTAACATGAGACCGATAAAATATTAAATGCATCCATCCCATATTTCTAGTTACTTTTTGTTCAGCACTATTTATTTTAAAATATAACTATTAAAACTGTCTAGATGACAAGATAATCTGAAGACTATTGTTACATTATAATGTACGGAGACAACCCAGCTCATTTGAGTACATTACAGATCATGAATTTTACAAAATATTGTTGCACAATAAGTATTGGTGATTGGATGTCTTACTCACCTTTGACTTTGTCACAGTCTAAAACTCTTCCAAATGTTGAGAATAACCCGTGCAGGTCATCTGCTGAACATGTTGCGGCGAGGTTCCCTACAAACACTTTAGTGGAGTTTGGTGGGCGTGCACGCGACTCCTCGACCACCAATGGCCTGCCTCTGTACTCTTTGCCATCAAGATGTCGTATGGCCCTGTAAGAGTAACAATGAGAAATATGTTGAGGCGTCTTTTGGTTTTACTAGTGATTTTATATTTCATTGGATTCCATGCATCAAATTGTAAATGGCCTTTAGAACCGTAAGTATCTTGAAACTTATCAACTTTTGATTCTGCTGGATTTAAGTTTATATTGTTTTTTTTAGCCTAACAAAGCCTCTAAAGCAATTTTGGCATTTCACAGTTTTTAAGATACTGCAGCACTAAACCCAAGCAGCCTGTTAGTTCCATTATGCAAACCTATAAACTATCATGAGCTTCTCTAGTTCTGTGAGACTTCTTTTTTTAAATTACAATTCTAGTTGCCTTTTAACAACTTGAGAAAATGCCAAAAGCTAGGTTAAGTATTTCACCCCTTGGACACTGTGCTTTTTATGTTACAAAAAGGCTGCTCGACACTGATAACGGCTGAGTGTATTTTAGTTTTCTTATAGACGTGTTACTTGGCAAGCTCTTCCATTAGAATATGAGCAAATGTTAGGACTTCAACTAGTTCTTTATTGACACAAGCTACACTGTAATAACAAGTTTTCCTTGTCTTTCCTTATCTACTGTGTGTCTATGTAAAGTTGGTTTAATTATAATTGGGATGTTTGTCATTATGTAACATACAGGTACCCATCAACCTGGTACATTGCACTTTTTATCGTTGCACTTGCATTTAGAATATGCACCCTATTGTGCACTTCAAATTTGTTTTCCTATATTTATTTTATATAACACAATGTGTATATTTTACTTTAATTGTACACAATATACACAATATTATGTATACATCTATTTTTACTGTTCATAGAGGTTATGAACACATACATTTTCTTCAGGATAACTTAACATGTATCTTTTATTCAAACACCCACTGACAGTATAAGAAACAATTGCATTTATGTTTAATGTGTTGTTTGTGTATAAACTTTCATATCCATGTTTGACTTCATCCCCAACATAAGCAATACTATTTATAGACTGTAAATTCATTCATGCTATGTATTGATGGTGATGAACCGTGGAATACCTGTCTGCTGCCCCCTCTCCCTTCAGAGTGACGAAGGCATACTGTCTGAGCAAAGAGCAGGTGTTGATCTCTCCATATGGAGAAAAGAGCTTCGTTAACTCGTCGTGAGTTGCATCTAAAGGAAGGTTCCCGACAAACAACTTCACGTTCTCACCGCTCATCTCTGTGTCAAACAGGCATCTGTAAAGAGAAAAAACATGGTGCGTTGGTGGAACCGTCTCCATCGGATGCAGGTGACATGAACGGTTTAACGTCAGCAAACGTTAGTAAATATCCTCCTGCGTGGCTAATATACGTTGATTTAATTCACCTGAAGTCCTACTGCCAGCATTATGTTACATTATCTGCTAAGAAGCATATTGACGTTAGCTGGCCGTGTGTTATTAGCTTACCGGAGCTAATAAAGCTTTTAACTTTCGCGGCGAAAACAGATACACGTTAAATTAAGTCTTCGTAGCTTAACGCTAGGTATTGCCAGACAAAAGACGCATACAACAAAACATACATCTGGTTTATTTACAAGATGTACGATCAGTTATGTGCCCAACAGTTAGCTAAAAACTACGACACTACTGGCCATTTTGTTAAACGCAAACATTAACGATGTAGCTAGCTAACGTTAGCTAAGCTAGCTAGCTATCGCAGTGGTTTCATCACAGTGTTAACATATTTGCTGAAGCTAGAGCTTCATTGCTGGTGTAAATTATCGTTACGTAACTATACTAACTACCGTTAATCGTGTTGCGCATTCAACTGTGTTTAAAACGGGGGCAAAGCCGTATAATAATGCTAGCATAGTATCGTTTCACGGACTCCTTACCCAACGCGGTCCTGGAGCTGTATTTCAAACCTCACTTCCGGATCCGGTTTCTCGACAGACGCTGGTTGGCTGAAAACCACAGGGGCGCAGTCATCACATTTGCAGCAGACGGCTGGTTTGTGTTCACTACTGGTGCATTCTTCCTCTTGTCTAGAGTCATCCTGTCTTAAAAACACAGTCACAGTCCCTTACTGTCTCGGTGTGATACTTGATTTATCCAGTATGTTCGTGCACACATGACTCTAAAGCATGAAGAACACCCCACCTGATCTGACGTGTTGCGTTCAGGTTAATTGAGTTATGGAGCACCGTGTGTCCTGGAAGGTCTTCTGCGCTTCAGAGGGCTATATAACCAAACTTAAATATTATTGATTTAATAGTTTAATTTTAATGGCGGGTAGTGGTGAATAAGTAACAGTTAGTTACTCAGATCCAGGCACGTGCACAGATAGACCCCTAGTGGTGCTCAAGCACCTGCCCTTTTGCCCTGAATGAGAAAAGTGCCCCTTCTACTGGAGCCCAATTTTTTCTTCATTCATCAGTATTTAAGAATAAAAAATTACTCTCTCTCTGTCATCAATTCCCCCCAAATGTGTTTTGATATCTGACGGGGCATATATTTGATTTCTTGTGAGAATTTCTCCCCGACATGCTCCGCGGCGCTCACAAGCCCCGCCCCTCCTCCTCCACTTAGTGCTCATGCAGTGAGCGCCAGGCCAAACTGGTGCAGCACTTCTCCTCTGACCCGCAGCAGTGTTTGTGCAATCCCCCGACGTTGTTTGGTGATAAATTAACCACAACATTAGCGCCGCTGAAAACATTACGTCACAACTGGTCCGACGTTTCCTAAAAAAATAAACAAACAAAAAACTCACAAAATCCGTGATTTCAAAGCCTTGTCCAGCTGTTTACTGACGTTAGTCATGTTTAATGAAGAGGGAGAGATATACAGGCAGGCATCTTCTTTGTGTTGTATAAATGTCGTTTAGACAATTTCGAAAGTATGTTGATTGGTATGTAGTATGTAGCCAATCATCTTTATTCATAAGGAAAATGTAAGCTAGCTGTCTAATCTAGCTAGCGGTCTAGTCAGAAAACAGTAAAATAATGTGTGTGTACTGTGTTGTCAGCTTTATAGAGATTATGTAAGTCACTCTTGATTATTATGCACTGCATAATAATCAAGAGTGACTTACATAATATTCATTTATTTATTCAATTTGATAATTTGAGTTAGTTTGTTAACAACAATAAATATGTAAGTTGAAAATATCCTACTGTGTTTTTTATTTATTTTAATTTCATAAATAATTTTGGCGATGGGTGCCCTTTTTTTGGTTTGAGCACCTGCCCCCCAAAATGTCTGTGCACGTGCCTGCTCAGATCCTTCACTTAACACTTAATACCACTTCAATCTTCAATACTTTGTATTCCGTCGGTATATATACTATTGCTATTGTGGATTATTTTTCTTCTTTACTTTTTTCATTACTGTTTTTACTGTTTATTTATATTATATTATATTTACTAGGAGTCCTGGTGTGCACTGCTGCACGTCTATATACTTTAACGTTATTTAAGTATATTTTGATCATAATATTTATGACATTTTAATAATAATTTCATTCAGCTTCACATATTTCTGCTTTGGACACGCGAGTCCTGCTGTGGCCCGAGACATTGGCTGTACAGTATCACATGTTTGTTTTCAGGTGAGGAGCGAGGAGGAGGAGCCAAAGAAGAGAGACGTCTCCGGATCTGAGACCACACGTCATGACAGGCCAAAGTTTTCATCCTTGAGAAGTTGATGGAAAAATAGCAGCGTGTCAACATAAAGTGGATCCGGAGGGGATACAAAGAAGTACCGGGGCAAAGAGGTAAGCAAAGAACCTGGTAATGTAAAAACTAGAATCCCGCAGTACACAAACGTGGTGTAATTGTACAGCAGGAATACTCATAGTTTGAAGAGGAAATGTGCACGCTTTACAGGAATGCGCGCTGCGGATCCAGACAGATGTTGACATGTAGGCTGCGGTACAACTTTAATAGGTGGACAGACCTATTTGTTATAAGAAACAGCCCAAACCAGCAATATCATTGCTAGCTTATTGTTAGTTTAGTTATTGGTGTTACATCGCCGTCTGTGGCGTATGTGTGTCTCGTGTCGTGCTGTGTCTATATTTTAAATGTTGTTTCTCTTATTTCATTTAAGCTCCGTCTGAGCTGCTGCACTTAACCAAGTCTGGACTTGCCGTCGAGAGAGAGAGAGAGAGAGAGAGAGAGAGAGAGAGAGAGAGAGAGAGAGAGAGAGAGAGAGAGAGAGAGAGAGAGAGAGAGAGAGAGAGAGAGAGAGAGAGAGAGAGAGAGCTCTAATAACCACCTGTAGCCTCCACACACTATGTGAGTGTGTGTGGGCAGTGGCAGGACAACTAATTGCAATGGGCGTAATTTTGTGTGTGTAGATGGCACAAGAAGAGCCGCTGTATGACTTCCCGGAGCCCACCCAGTCGTCAGAGCGGAAGGTGCTGGGGCATCAAACGGGACGGGGCTCCCTGAGAAGCGTCAGTGTACTGGACCGTCTCCTGCTCACAGTTCCTGTCTGGCTGCAGCTCTCCATGAACCCTGCCACCGCCCTGCACATACTGCAGAGGGAGCCTCCTGGGGTCAGAGCCGCATACACCCTAATCTAAATACAATCACAAGCACACCATATGTCCACATACGTGAAGGACATACCTCTCTTGCCTTCTCTTTCCATGTCCTGCGCACTCACACATGCACTCAGTAATCACTCGTGTCCTCCTGCAGACCTTCCTGGTGCGCAAGTCTCGCACGTCCAAGAGAAATGTGCTGTGTGTTCGCTTGGCAGATGACAGCATGCCATCCTTTGTTCAACAATTTGGCATCAGGGAGGAACAATCCAGCAAAAGTATGACAACTCCCAGGAGTTTTATATTGTGACCCATCAAGACTGTATGGTACACAAATATGTATTCGTACCTGTGTGCTAATATCAATATTTTGTCCGATTGCACTAGCTAGTTGCCATATACTTAGATTGAATAGCATGACATTATAAACTATTTTGCTTTGGTTACCCCCTTTGTATTTTCCTCACCGCCAGCTCTGTCTCTGGAGACTTCAGCCATCAGCTTTCCAGATCTCCCAAGATTAATTTCCTTCTACTGTGTCAGCAGGTACTATCTTGCCTTCCCCATTCTCCTCAGCTGTTCACCATTTGTTTTTCTTTTCCTTACCTTCACTTCCTATACAATATGTTATCAGCAGTTTTTCCCGCTTTTGTCACCGTCAATATTTGTTGATCTGCAAGAGCAAATGTTGGTGTTAATGTTGTATATTGTCTGTGTATCAGAGATGTATTACGCTTCCCTTTGGAGCTTCCTGAAGCCATTGCAAAGGCCACATCCCACAAAGAGCTTGAGTCCATCTCACATATGGGAATAGGTTGGTGAACACAACTCCTTGTTTGCATGCTCACTGCCCATTATTATCATTACCTCCCACCTGCGGCGTAATAAACTTATTACATATACATACTTTTGTTAATTGAAGGACAAATGGGTAGAAAGACTAAAGTGGTAAAATAAAGTTTCATTGACGAATTATAATACAATCAGTATAAAAAAAACTCTATATGGCCTCTGCCATGAAATATATCATTTGATATTACAAGACGACATAATTCTTAGAGGAGGATTTCAAAATCATTTTGCACATCGTTGCACAACGGAAGATGTGGAAATTGTTTAAAATTGACCAATTAAGCATTATTCATATTTTATAGAATTCTGGAATTCCCACCTAAACGTCCGTGGGCCTCGGGAGGCCCCAAAGCCCCAGAAAGACAAGGAGGAGCCAGACGCAGTAACCTCAGCACCCTCAGCCCCACCAGCTGCCGCCCCACAGACGGATTCAGCTCCCCAGCCCGACTCAGACAACCAGCTCAAGAGTGTAACTAATTCCGACACTGACAACAAACCAGCAGATTCAAATCCCACCCTGTTCCATGAGTTCTGTCCAATCACGACACGTGGCCCCCGCGAGCTGGACTATGGCTCTGGCCGGGGCGCTCTCTGTTTCATCAACCCCCTTTTCCCGCAGTCCCAGAATTCTTTGTCCAAACGCCGCATGTTCAGCCGCAGCCTTAAGGTTCGGATTTCCACTGAGTCTTCAAGCCTGCTTTCGCCCCCACTCGCTCGTCCACCTCCACCTCCGCTACTGCCCAAAACCAAAGGAAAATGTAATGCCCAGAAAAAGGGAAAAGGAACCGCCCATCCCAGTAAAGGTCTGGTACAAGCTGAAAACCCAGTTGAAGACACTCAGATTGATCTCACAGCTCAGGACACCCGGGGCCAAATACAGATGGAACCAGGCCGAAGTGAAGCGGGAGTCACCGCAGTGGAGAATCTTCCACACGATTCAGACTACATGCAGCCCTCTCCAATAATCAGCATCTCCAATTTGCCATCACTCTCTCCTTCCCTCTCCCCATATGTTTCCCCCATCGCGCCTCCCCTTTTCCCCAAAGTGTCTATGTCACTCTCTCCTTATGACTCTCCCGGGGCTTCTCCCTCTCTCTCCCCTTATCAATCCCCAAGTCTCTCTCCATATGACTCGGCCAGCGCTTCACCTTCCCTGTCCTCGTCTCCTTCTCCAAAGGCCCCCTACTGTCTCTCCCCTTTCACCTCTCTGTCCTTCATTCACACGCCTTCCACTCCTTCAAGACCAGATCAGCAAAGCTCAGAGAGAGTGGCTGAAGAGGAGGAAGCAGGTGTGGATGTAATTAAGGAGGAAGACGACACAAAAGAGGACCTGCACCAAAAGAGGGAAGAGGAGGAAACGGTTCTGGTTTTACAGAGAAACGTTGCTTCCCTAAATGACACAGACAGCTGCAGTTTCTTCAGTAGTCTTGAGGGAGCAGCGGAGACTCTACCTTACTCCCCCCACAAACCGAACAATGCTACAAGCCTCTAGACTGGAACTGATTTTCATTTATTATGGAGCACTGTGTCGTTACATGTGAATGTGGGGACAGCGTCTCACCCTGAAATAATTTTAGGATAAAGCAAAGCTTTGAATTAAATGTTTTTCAAAACCAACACTTTTTTACAATACTGATTGTCATTTTAACTGCAAATGATGTGCACTTTTACTTATATGCTCCATTGCCAAAACTTTGACTGTTTTGCAAACTGACACGAAGACATTTGTTTCCTTTATCAGTATTTTTGGAATTGTGGTTGTCGAGTTTTCCTTTGATGGAAACTACCAGGTGCTTTCTGCGGTGTTAAATTTTAACGTCTCTCTGCAGACATGTCGACATACACACGTTAACCAAGCATGTGCATTAGGGGATTTCTAATGTTATTAAAAGTAAATCTGAGATTGTGAATGAATTTCATAATAATGAAATGGACTGTCTAGTGGTGCTGGTAGATAAACAAAAGGCCACTCAAATCTTATCAAACAAATTTAATTTGTGCAGATTCAACAGGGCATTTGAACGTACAGCGCTTCTTTAGGTCTTCCAGACACATCAATATTTTATACAGTCAAGTAATCAGTCATGACTTCATTTCACAAAATTGGTGTCAAGTATTATTCTGCCTTTCCGTCAAAATTAAGATGTCATGGCAGCTTGTTAACGACCTTCAAGGCTGGAAAAATAATGATCATAATTAACATTTCAAGGTTTGAAGCCACAGTCTGACCTTGCCTTGATAAGTGAAAAATGACCCACAGTCCCTTAGATACACATTTATACCCAGGAGCCATTTGTATTGTCAGGCAGCATTGGTTTACTGGTCAGTTCTCAATACTTCTAATTGGAAGAATATGTCCTACATGCTTTCATAAGAGTGGTGTCAAATCATTTATTTGTATTTGATTGTGATATCAAAGACAGCGCCTGACATTGGATCTGAGTCATGTCCAGAAAAACTGGTGTCTTTGGCAGATCTTATTATGGCTTTACCGTATAGTATGAAACTTACATGTTGTCTCTTTTATAAGTGCAGGAGTTGGAGCACAGTTGTGTTTTTTTTTTTTAAAACATCCATTAATAATCAATTTGCATTCACATACAAAACATCTAATTTCAGTTGGTACTTTTGAAGCAGATCCTCCATCAACACCAGCAGGGAGCATCTCTTTTGCACAGCTTCAGAAGGTCGGCCTCCAGCTGCTCTGCGTCGTCTTGGAAGCGCTCTGTGAAGGAGCGAATCAAACCTGCCGCGCTGCCTTCGTATTCATCCAGCTCTACGCTGTCCCCTGAAAAACCAGTCGGACTCAAACTAAATATCTACAATTGCTCTACCACATCCACAATCAGTCTGTAACTCCAAATGTTGAACAGTGAACGGTTTTAAAATACAATGTATATTTTGATCAGTTATAAAGAGAGTCATCAAGTATTACAAACAAGTGTAATCTGTTTTAACAAACCCCCATAGCTGCAGGTACATACCGCTGACTCTGGTGTTGGCCTGGACAAACATCTTACGAGCTTCCTTCCTCAGCAACACCGTCTCCCGGAGACGCACAAAGTTGTGAGCGCCGCTGTCGTCGACGGTGGAGTAGCGATCATAGAGAGCTCTGCCTCCTTCCACGTCTGCTGTCGCCTTTAAGACCTACATAAACGGTGGATTCTGGTTAGCAACATGTTGGGAGAATCATCATTCTTACAGATAAAAACATTTTTACCAAAAAAAAAAAAACATTGATGGATTTATACATTACTCAAAATGATACCATGTGCAGTTTTGACCTCTAATAGAGCTATAAAGTAGTTTTGTGAATGCACCCCAAATGTAATGTCCCTTGCAGGCTTATAGTGCAATCAAGCTGACATGCATCTACAGTATATTGATTTCATCCAACCAATATTAATTTTCAGGATTTGTTGTACTTATTATACAGAATCTGTTTCAGAATCAGAACCATTTATTGCCATGTATGCTTACACATACAAGGAATTTGTCCTGGCGGGAAGGTGCATACATTTAACATTTAACAATACACATTTAACAGTTAACGCAGTGCAATAAATGAGGATGAATGGATGAATGAATATCTACATTGAGACAGCAGCATAACAAAATACCAAAAGTAAGATAAAGTGCATGGAATGTGCATGAGTGTAAGTGTTGTGTGAAAGTGGCAAGTGCAATGCCCAGGTGTCAAGTGTATTCAAGTCAAGTATATGTATAAGGCTATGTGCAGGGGAGTGTCCGGTGGGAATTGTCTGGGGGTGACAGAGTCATTAGAGTCAGTGGGGGACCCGGGCTCTGTTGATGAGCCCGACGGCAGACGGGAAGAAACTGTTTTTGTGGCGTGAGGTCTTGGTCCTGATGGACCGCATCCTCCTGCCAGAGGGGAGGGACACGAACAGTTTGTGTCCAGGGTGAGAGGGATCAGCTACAATCTTCCTCGCCCGCTTCAGGGTCCTTGAAGCAAACAAGTCCTGGAGGGACGGCAGATTGCAGCCAATCACCCTCTCGGCAGAGCGAATGATGCGCTGCAGCCTGGCCTTGTCCTTGGCAGTGGCTGCAGCGTACCAGACTGTGATGGAGGAGCAGAGGATGGACTCGATGATGGCAGTGTTTGGGCAATTATGTCAAAACTCATTATGAACCAAAACATACCTGCAGTTTACAGAGGAACCTGTGGATGGCGTTCTTCCCCACAGTGTGGATCTTGCTTCTGTCCAGTGTGATTTGAGCATCAGGCTTGCCCTCTTGTCCCGTCACTTCTTCCAGGGCCACTAGGCCCTCCCCAGCCTCCAGCAGAACACGCAGGATCACGAAACGCGCCTGCATGTGGGCCTTTAGAGATCAAGACATGCAACACACTGTTTACACCTCCTTCTGACACTCATCTAAACTGAGACGGACTTTGTGTAAACTGAATTATGAAACGACACAGACCCTTTAAACTGGGCCAGTCAGGCTGTAAGAAATACAAGCTTAATGATCTGTACGTTGACTTGTCTTGTAAACACGGTACGCATCTCTGAAGTTCGATATACATTAAAGTCAAGTATGCATGCATGCATAAAGCTATGATTAATTATTACAGGTTTCAAATCGGTCCAAGTAGGGAGTATGGAGAAAAGCAACTCGTTAAACAGACAGATTACCTGTCTCCAGCTCTTGCTCTCAGCTGTGTAGAACTCCAGGCCCAACAGTCCAGCGCGGACCATGTTGAGCCAGTTGACGTACACCACGTCCTCGGCATCCTGGCCCTCGTGACCAAAAATGCTGGAACATACAGATAATGTTTAGCACGCTAGTCTCCTTCACAGCCTTCAGCCACAAATCACCTGGGCCTGTTTCAGAAACTCTTGAGGGGATTAAACCAAAGATGGGAGCAGCTGATCAGTCCGTTCAAAATCACCATGATCCTGCTCACTATGAAATAAACATAATCTCCAATATTCCAGAATTTCAGTTTAGGTGCAATCAAATTTGTATTGAAACAGCATTAACAAACTGAGAGCCATCTTGTGTGCACAGAGTCAGTGTTATAAAAGAAGGACATTGGTCTTATTCTCAGTTAAGGTCGACTTGAAGGTGTGGCACATTTGATTGAATGGGCAAAATTGTTTTAGATAGTCCAGAGTAACAGACTAATATCCAACCAGGATTTAGAGTCTCACATACAGTAAACAGGATATGAAACAGGAAATAAAAAAAGCGTCTCACTCTGTAATGGGAGATCTAGAGAAGGGAAACCCTCCCAGTGAGCCGGTTAGGTTCAGAGTCAGTCACTACTGTACAGCGATGTCAAATACACATAAAATGAGTGCAAAACATAAAGTACCTGAGGACCTGCTTGCTGAGACACAGATAGAGTCCGACACACTCAGCGCGGCATTCTTCATAAGAGGAAGCAATCGTGGAGAATTTACTGTCCCACGTCTCGCTGCCCTGATACCAACTGGTCACCTTAAGAAATAAGATATACATTCACACGGTCAACTACTTTGTCCTTTCTTTGCCAACTGAATACAGAGTTGGTGTCCACACAAACTCACCGGCTCTCCAGTCTCTGGGTTGATCACCTTACTCTGGTCAAAATTGAATTTACCCATGTCATCCTGTGGAGAAGACGCAGCACAAAGAAAACTTAAAGCAGTTTTTATTTCCTCACCAAAGATTCTTCAATCAGATAATGGAAAACATTTCAACAGGGAGAGTTCAATATGTTTGACTGACCTGGACAAACAGCTTGCCACTTCCATGGCCCAACAGCTCATGAAGTCCAACCTGCACCTCGAATGATGGGCCCTTCCACTTGATGAACAAATCCTAGCACACACACGACAATGTAGAATTAAAGGAGTGTGTGAGGGAGACTAGAGCTGCTGTGCGAGAACCAGGAAGCTGCATGCGTTACCTTGTCCTCCTCCACCAGGAAGGTCAGTTTTTCTTTTTGTGTAGCATAGGCTACAGCCAGCACGTTGCCTAGCGACACATTTTTAAAGCCCTCCGACTGTCTGATGTCATCATCTACCCACAAAGACAGATAGTTGTTAAGTATAATACTGTGAGACTAAAACTAACCCAACGGTGTTATTTGACATAGCGCTTAGTTTAAAACTAAATCAGCGTACATACAGTTGGGGATGTTGATGCCGGCTGGTATTCCGCTGCCGGCAAAGGTGAGAACATCCAGCGACGTGAAGTCGGGTTTTAGGAATGTGTCCTTCTCAAACTCCTTCGGCCAAGGCAGCTCAGGGAGCAAGACTTCTGCTGAGCTCACCAGGTTGGCAAAACACTCACTCATCGCCTTGTTCACAACCGCTATGAAACCTAAGGTGAAGGAAAAACAGACAGACTAATCGTGATGAAAAGACTAATATAAACCCTCCTGTTATTTTAATTATTTATAAACGCAGATACAAACTCTCACACATAAGCCTGTTTAATGTTAGCAAAGTACATCAATAGCAATTTTACTGCCCGACTGGTCACTCACTTTGCCCTGATTCCCAACACAAAATAAAAGAAATCAACTAACTTTACTTTGAATGTAATCAAACAAAGAAATGCTTCCCCCTTTGTCCTAGAACACTAGATTAAGTTATTGTTTTATGAATGAAGTGGTAGGATAAGATAAGAGGCATTGTCCCGAGGGAACTTGGTCTTCGACACATACAGTAGAGTATCCGCTCGGTCCCCAGCGCTGTGTGCGTTTGACCATTCAGCAGTGATCGTCTAGACTCCGGTCAAAAGGTTTCTAGTCCCTGCGCCCGATCACCACGCCAGTTACCTTCAAACTCTCCTCTGGAGCCGAATGGGTCTCTGTAGCTCTCTATGAAACCTATATAACTGAGAGAAAGGAGATATTACTACATGAAGAAAGCAGTATTCAACAGTTCAGTTTGGACCAGACAAGCGAAAACAAAGCAAGTTACCCTCGTTTTATAAACGATGATGGTAAGGAGATCATTTTTGGGGTTCACTGGGCTCACCTCTCAACAATTGGTCCCTTGTCTTTGATCCAGTAGCGCGAGCCTTCTTTATGGGCTTCAACTGAGCCAAAGGTGAAGCTGTGACTGTACTCTTCCAGCATCTTTCTCTGGTTCTCATTGGCAGCGTAGCCCTGTGGAAAGTATTTGGAAACGGAGGAAGAATTACAAACCACACTGTGGCAGGACGGTTATCTTAGGCTCAAATCCTTCAGTCACTCCTAAAGAAATCTATGAAACTGTATTTCAAATCTTCACATCCATGAAATTTGACCTCTGCCTTTAACCCATCCCAAGCAGTATATGAGCAGTGGGGGTGCTGTAAAGCCAACTTGGGGTTCAGTGTCAATGACACTTCCCTGCTGTATCAACTTTATATTTTCTTTTTGTTGTGGTTCCAAACAGCTAAAACACAGCCTGAAAATGGACCAGTCTGCACTGTTACCCTCACCTGTGCTTGTTTGAGGTAATAAGAGACTTTCTTCATGAGAGGAGCATAGTCTCCCCTCTTCACAGCGAACTCTTTGTCTTCAAAGTTGAAGCTGCCGCAGCATGACTCGCATTCCCCCTCCACTGCGCAGTCTGTGTAGCAAATATAACATTTATTGCATTAAAAAAAAAAAAAAAATAATAGTTGGTAATCACAAATCAAATCGTTTGACAGGCTGGAATTTGTCTTGCAGAGCATGCAGAGTCTAAATGAACATGTGATACATAGTACAGCCCATCACAAGTGCAATATGGTTGTAAATGTTTATACATTTTATTGTAGTAATCATGTAAGACTGTACCTTTCTGCACAGCTGAGGCTAGGCGCACCTCATAGCAGGCTTTCCCTCCATTGTCCCTCTTAAACAGCCGGGTGTTGTAAGCAGACAGTTTCTAGAGAAACCACAAGAACATAGCTAAGAATAAGCCAAACCAGACTGAGACACAGGGAGTGAGAAAATACACAGAAACAGGATGAACCATTGAAATGGAGGGCAGAGGTGAATGAAGATTAAGGAAAACATAAAAGGGAGTGCAACAAGAAAGGAATGAGGAGTCAGACTGGAATACAGAAGAAAAGAAAGTTCCAGTTATTCCAAAAGATCAGGGATACAACAACGGAGCAACATATTACTTACTTTAGAGTCAAGAAACCTCTGGGCCATCTCAGCATCCTCCATACTGCAGTTTCCTGAGAAGTAGGTGGTAATTCCCTGAAGAACAGCAAAAGTACTTAATGGACCATGCCTTTTTTCATCAGGGTCACAGTGCCAAGTCACCTGAAGAACTCACAGGAAGTTTTGGTTCAGAGACTTCTGAAAGGGTGATTTTTTTTTTGCAAACAATCTAAACATACCAAACTGTAGTGTTTATGATGCAGAATGAGAAAAGTAATCAAATGTATCAAATCCATCATGTCCTGACAACACAATTGACATGTCATTAAATATTACAGGACAAAATAGTTTATGGTCAGTATTAACATGAACGCTGTATTAAATTATACATGATCCCACCTTGTCACCCAACCCCAACTGTTTCTGTCTGTCTTCCAGGGAGTAGAGGAGACACGAGCAGCTGTCCCACAGAGCCTCCATCTCAGTGGGCTGGTCCTGGAATGCCTGGCTGGCCTTCACCAGAGCTTTCAGCTTGTCCTGGGTGGACAGACACAGACAGCTTAAACTATGTCACAGCAGTTAGTAATAAATCCAACTGTAAAAATGGCATTACATTAAGAGTGTACAGGTGTTACCTTTATTGTCTTCAATGCCTTTAACAAAATACTGTTTACAAATCAGCTGGAATTTTACCTTGGGTAGATTTGGAATGAACTTGGTGTCTCCAAAAGACTTGTAGTTTCCCATGTTGGCATACAGACCAGCTGCATACACCAAGAATGCCTTAAAATGTCAATCAAGAAAAAACATAATACAATTAATTGTTATCATATTTGTATATGGGTGAAAGAGTGAGTCAAGACAGCTGTGTACCTGGTACTCCTCAGAGCTGAGTCCAGTTGCTGTTGCGACCGGTTCCAGCTGTGCAGGTGTCTGCTTCCTGAAGATTCTCTGCAGCAAGACAAAGATATTGGCAGACTCTGGGGATGTCTGCAACAGCACTGCCAGACCACCATACCTAAGACAGCAAAAGGTCCGCAGGCTTTCAGTTTTTCAATTCTTAAGTCATTGTTCTTTAAAACCGGTAAAAAGTTGATTATTTCATTAGTACTTGACTTGAAATTGCAACATCCTGTGATTAGTGACGTACCAAGCTGCGCGTGACAGGTAGTGGGCGTACATCTTCTCCTCAGGTGAAAGCAAACGGAAGGCCTCGCTGCAGTCAAGAGCAGCTACACCAATGTCATTTGGTAGGAAGTACTGGGAGTCCACCATCTTAAGTCTGAGGTTTAACACTGACGACGAGGAACTGAATTAAGAGAGAGGAAGGGAAGTGAGGAAAGAGAAAAGAAGGAGGAAGAGAGAGATAGATGAGGCAGGAAAAGTGAGTAATGGAAGTGTAAAATTGATGTTAAAGAAAGGTGGAAGACAAATAAATGAGGCAGATGTACAGAAGGTAGTAATGAGACGAAAAGGAACCAACATCATTGGCTTTTTGAAATGTATTTTCATAATCAAGTATTTTCCCACCTGTCTAAGCTTTAAAACAAGTGAAACAGATTGTGTACCGTTCAAACACAAAAATGCACATTTATAAAAGTTATAATAAAAGCGGTAAACTTGACTTTAAAGTTATACAATTTGCAGCTAGTTTTTCCAAGAATGATTATGCTACTTCTTACTAGTAATTCTACCCAATACCTGAATAGTAGACCTATCAAACAAGGCTGCCACAATTTACCTGTTGGTAACTTGTCTTTACAATTGTTTAGTCTATACAATGTTGTGACTAACCATCACAGTTTACCACCCAAACAGAGGGGGGATCTTTAAGTTGCTTGTTGTCCAAATCTCCGCAAAAACAGGTAATAATCCAATACTATTCAATTAACAATAACTTCACCTCATCATTTAAGAGTTATCAAAAATGTTGACACTGAAGCCTGTATTTAAAATAAGTAAATAGTACAGTGTGGACTGGCAGCTGCAGAGGTGCCCTAAAGCAAGGCACCACAGCCCCAAAGTGCTCACCAGCTGTATATTAGCTGCCAACTTGTCTTTATACTAGAATAGGTTAAATGCTGAAACATTTCATTGTGAAATGTGTCGTTTACATGCGCGACAGTTTCCCTTTCAATTAATACCAATAATTAATAATAAACCGAGACGCGACCATTCTGAATCACTCAGGTCTTTAAATTATACTTTAAAATTAACAGCCCACTAACCACTCAATCTCTTATTTTTAAGAAAACAACGTTATGTTACTGGACATACGTTTAGTATTCAGGCTACTGCAAACCGTTGACGTTACCGTTAGCTCCTTGCGCGCAAGCTAAGCCAGCTACTGAGTGCTAGGAGCATTTAAACATGCTGCCATAACTGCTGTAAGCAAAGAAGTACGGCCAAATATTATACAAACCACTTATATGCATGAAGAGCATCTAATCAGGTTATTTTGAGAAGTAAAAAGGTGGGTACTTAATAGCTCATTACCTTATTTTCTTCTATAGCTCCGTCAAACTGCAGTCTCACGCTCGGCAGTATACTTCCTGTATTTATTCAACGTAAGACCCGCCCCTCAACCAATCATAGGTTGTACAATTTGAGTGATAGTAAAACCAACCAATCACAAAGTACCTACACCGGACTTTTCGCTGCGCTTCAAATCGCATTTATCTTGCCACGGGTAAGCATAAAAAACGTTATCCTGTCCCAGAAAAACCACACAAGACAGTAACAACAATCAAAAGAATCAAAAGAATACATTCACGTAGTTTTAGATAACTACCAAAAGTGCCTCCACCGTCCAACACATGACGAGGTGGCCGAGTGGTTAAGGCGATGGACTGCTAATCCATTGTGCTCTGCACGCGTGGGTTCGAATCCCATCCTCGTCGGAGATCTTTTCCATAGTCGAAGACGTCTCAAAATCATTTGGCCACAGTAAACGTTGTACATTTGTATTATCAAAAATGCTCTCTCACACAACCGGAACTCGTGGCAATGTGACACTTAAGAGAACTTGTTCCGGTTTCTGGGAGACCTTGACCTATCTCCCTCCCCTCACCCCCAGCTCCCTTTACTCTTGTTGTTTGAATCAACAAAGCCTTTAATAAAACCACACAGTATTTCATCAGTTTATTGGTTTTATTGAATTCTAAAAACACAATCAGAAAGTGAAGTATTTACAAGGGGTCTGCAACAGAAAGTAGTTGGCTATTATATCCAAATGGTAGGTTTTCCAGCCCTGCTACACACAAGAGAAATGTGAAAGAAAAAAAAACATCTGTGCGTGTATTTGTTTATTTTAGGGTTCATGCTTGGGTTTTGCCGTCCCTCCTGCCTGCAGGCGTTGTAGGGAGTAGCCAGCGATAGCAGTCTGAGAAGCTCAGGCTCTTGTCTACAGCACAGCTGGTGCAGTAGACGATCCCCAGAGCCAGCATCACTACGAGGAACACACACAGAGGCACCAGCAGGGCCACCAGTAACCAGCTCTTGTCATGCTTCCGTTCACCTGCAGCAGATTCAGCCCCCGCCTCCTCTGTGCTAACCACTTTAGATCCATCGCCCTGCCTTGTTCCAGTGGCTGAGCCATTTGCAGTTTCATCCACCCCCTTATCTCTAGTGGCACTACCTTCAGTCTTTGCTTCAGCCTCATGATCAATTTCATTGCCTGTGTTGTCTTTTTGCGTTGGGGATGGGACTGTCGGATATCGCTTTGGTGATACGGCATCCCATTGGTCCAAATGATTGTCTGACCCATGAGTCATGTCAGGGGAGCGTACTTCAGGGGCTTCTGTCCGCCAGCCAACATCGAAGTTAGTGTCAGCTTCAAAGTTTGGGTCCGGGGTGATTGCGGTGGCCCAGGGAATTTCATGGTCAGGGTCCCATTCAGGCATGTGATCGAAGTCACTGGGGTCAGGTGTCAGAGTGGAATATTCTCCATCATCGAGTGAAGGCTGGCAGGTAAGCCCATCTGACTGCAGGTCATAGCCATTGTCACAGTAACACTGGTACCCTCCCATATAGTTGAGACACTGCTGCTGGCATGGCGACTCCCCCACACACTCATCTACATCCACACACTCATCTCCGCTGCCCAACACATACCCGGTGTTACACAGGCATTTAAAGGACCCCACTGTGTTTTCACAAGGGCCATCACAGCTCTCCTCAAAAACGCACTCATCGATGTCCGCGCACTCGCCATCATCATCTGGCTGGTAGCCGGAGTAGCAGGTGCAGTGGAAGGTGCCTGGGATGTTGACACACAGTTGCATGCACGGTTGCTGTTGGCATTCGTCTACGTCAGAACATTTGCGGCCATCTGGACCCATTTGGTAACCAGGAGGGCATGTGCAACGGAGGCCCCGCAGTGTCTCCACACAGTCGTACTCACACCCCATCTCCACACAGACCTCTTTGATATGGGGCTGGTCAGTGGGACCGGCAGAGTCAGCGGATAATTCTGGTGGGTCAGTTTGGCTCAGGGGATCAGGCTTGCAGTTGTACCCGTCCTCATCTATCGTAAAGCCCTCGGAGCAGTAACAGTAGTAGTCTGTGTCTGTGTTCTGACAGTACTGCTCACAGCCGTGATCTTCACTACACCAGTCCTGGTTCTGCGGAGCTGCACTGGATGAGGAGCACAGCGGGGCATCCCTGGACCAGCCTACTGTCTTGTCGTCTCTCTCCATGCAAAGCACTGTCTGCTCAGCCCGAGCCTCTGGGTCGGAGCCATCTGCAGGGCATGGTAGAGCAGCTACAGAGCCATAGGGCACGTGGGTCAGCAGTGTGCTGACAAGGTGAAATGGGGTGGAGTAAACAGCCGGACCACTGCCCTCGTCCTCCAGGGGTGGACACATTCCTTTGTAGTTGTACTGGCAGACGTATCCTTCCAACGAAAGAGCGCAGGAGCCGTCGACCCACCGGAAATTGTCAATGATCTCACGTCCACTCTCAGAAGCGGGGACGGTCATGGCCACACAGCGAGGGGCTGCACAAGTCCCAGGGGTTTCGTCACGGAGCCAGTTGGTGAACTGGCCGTCCTGGTCTCCTATTGGAAGATGAAGACAAGGACCAGGTCAGTAAAAATAGAAGTTCCCTCTTTTAGTTTAGGAACTTTCTCTGCTGGTATTTCATTTGTTGTTTGCTGGTGATACATTTTAAGTGTTAATCCTTAAAATTCTGATTAAAGCTGCCATGTGTAGCATATTTTAAGTCTCTATGTTGATATTACCCTAATTATTGTCATTCCTTCTGCGTAGGGTTGGGGGGTTTACAGCCGTCTGCATTGTGGTCTGCCAAAGTGTTTTATTTAATTTGTGTTACTGCCACAAGGAGTCGCCAAATATCTTTTTCATTTCACATTTCATAAATGAACAGAAATAAATCTCTATATCAAACCTTAGTTCAATTAATCCAAAACCATCCCCACATTGCTAATGCTAGATACTCCCAGGAATAGGTGAGAAACATGTTTTTTTTTTATAATTTAGGGAAACAAATCCTTTAAATCATGGCAGATGAAAAACAACAACAGCTAAGTTGGCCACATAACTCTTTAAATTGTAATTACAGAGTGTTCTTGGTCTTGATAACTCAAGACCAAGAACAGTTATCTTGAGTTGGTCTTGAGTTATCAAGACCAAGGCAGACACTTTGAGAGATAAAAAAAAAAAACAATCTGGCATTTAGTGGGTCAGGTTTTCTGTAACGACTAAATTCGGTCGAGGAGTAGCAGTGAGGTCAAAAGGGAATTGAACTTCCCCTGTCGCGCCAGCTTCGTCTCTGTGAAACACAAGTAGCTAATGCAATAACCACTCAGTTGGTGCAGAGCTGGAGGCTGGCCCGGGTACCAAAGTCTGACAGAGAGGTTAGGGTCGGGGGCCCGCGTAATCTATTCATGATTATTGTTACAAATGATGTGTGTCTGTCTGTCTGTGTATTATTGAAGTAAACCTAATGGTTATCAATGCTGATTCAAGTTTAGGAAAGACTATTGTTGTGTCATTACAGGTCCATATTCACTTAAAACTAAAATGTATGGTAAAAAAAGTCCTCAAGCTTTGATACATTTTTTTTTTGTACATGTAAGTCTTAACACAGCTGAACTAACTTAATCAAGTAAGTGATTAACTAACTAAATAATTTTTAACAGATTTAGCCTTAATTGTTCTGACCCACATTTTTTCCATTAGATTGCTGGGGAAACATGGGGCCGTTATGTACCTTTCCTTATTTTGGGGCAATTCTTTTCTACGCTCACTTATCAAAATCCAATAAAAGGGCTCAACTGAACTGACACTGAAGGGTCAAAGGTCAAAAAGGTGAGACTTTGCCTGTGACCCAGACGAATCCTCTGAGTGCTCGGGTGGATGAACACTGGCGTGGCGGTCTGTGCAGCCCAATCCAGAGGCGAAGCTTTGACCTGGTTCTCTCGATGGCCGACAGCAGCTCATGGACCACACCCGCTGCCTCGTGGGTGTGCATCGTTGCCAGGGTCCCACCTCGCTCACGGCAGCTCCGCCCAGCCTCCCTGAAGGTTCTCTTCTGGAAGAAGACAGTGTAGCATCCCTCCGGGTGGCAGAGCCCGTCTCTCTCCGCCAGCTGAGCGCTGGCTGCTGGCTGCTCCCCGTCTGACTCCCTCAGCCTCTGGCCCTGGCTTCCAGGAGCCAGACAGACCATCAGCAGCCACAGGACACACGGCAGAGGCATGCTGCTGAAGCTGCTACTGCTCCTGATGGTCTTTTGCATTCTCCACCAAAACATGAGGTTTAAACTATGCCAACATTCAAATAACCACTCCAACCTTACTGTCCAAATGAATAAAGGAAAATAATAAAGGAAAAAAAAAGATTTTTTTTTAATTCAGTCAATTTTGTCAACTTGCCAATCAAAACCTTTTTCTATCTTTTTAATGTATTTTATTAAATAATCCGGTCTAATTTACTAAAAGTAATCTGAGGCAGATAAATCCCAAACTGCCCAAGCTCTGGACAAATATCCCTACGGTGCAGAATCAGTCAAACTCAATTCATCAGCAAACTTCCAGCACTGCTGCCACAATTAAGCAGATTATCCCAGATCCTTTATACACCTAATAGAAACCAATGCATTCCAGATTCCGATTGAGTCCAGTGCAGTCCAAAATAAAGTCCAGTGAAGTACCTTTATACTCCGGGGTCCAAAATTGTTCAATGGAGCAATCTGCCTTTTAAGTGAGTCCAAAAGAGTTAAATAGACTCCAAATATGAAAGTGATGAATTTCAGTATCGGACACACTCTACTGTATCTGATCCTGCAGGGCTCTCTTGCCTCTGCAAAGCTGTCTTCCTGACTGAACCTCAGAAAGAGAGAAGGATGGGGGAGGGTGGAAAGGGGGGGAGGCTACGTAAAGGAAAAAGAATTGTGTGTTTTTTGGAAGAGGGGGCTGGTAAAATGTGTGAGTGTATAAGGGACGGCAGGAGGGGTTGACGGATTGTTGTGTGTGTGTGTGTGTGTGTGTGTGTGTGTGTGTGTGGGGGGGGGGGGGTTACAACATTTAAAACCCTCGGATAGTTATGAAAACCATACGGCACCATTCTGTCCCCCCCATCTTGCCTATGGCTTTAGACACACATGCTCTCATCTCTCTCTCTCTCTCACACACACACACACACACACACACACACACACACACACACACACACACACACACACACACACACACACACACACACACACACACACACACTCAACCTTCAGTGCAGGCTGCACAGCATCCACAGGAGTGGAAAGTGTTTGTCAGCTCTGAGAGATGCAATGAACGTCCCCCCCTTCTTCAACTCCTCTTTTTTCTCTTCCCCCTTCTGTCTTTCTGGTTGATTCTCCTGTCCCCTGTCAGCATCTTGTTGTTTTTGTGCTCCTATATTTATTTATCTTGATCTTATTTTTTTTTTAAATCTTAATCACCCTCAATTTTCCGACCCATTGTCTCTTTTTCGGCCACCTCCCGTCATTCCCTCTTTCTACCAAGCACATACCAGATGGAACTTTTAACAGTCCAATGGAAACATTTGAATATGGAACAGGAATACCTGTTGGACTATGCATGTGTGTGTGTGTGTGTGTGTGTGGTGTGTGAGTGAGTTCATTTTAATGCTGTTATAAAATACCTTTGTATTGGCACAGATGTCTAAAAGTATAAGGTTTTTCACTGTGTGTGAGTGTGTGTGTGTGTGTGTGTGGCTACCACTCAAGGGCATATGGAGGAGAGGAAACAGGAAATGCCAGATGTGCATCAGCCTGACCTCTCAGTAACTGGGGAGCAGGACTGGAGACTGAGGGTACCTCTACTGCTGTCACATGATCCGTCCAACATGAAGGGTACGCATGGTGCAAAGTCAAATCTGAGTTTGGATTAAAAATAAATAAAATGAGAATAAGAATATCAAGTGAAGCCAACAGTGGAAGCAACTGTCCGAGAGACCGCAAAATACCACAAATAAGCTGAATTGTTGAACAATACAGCAACACAAGTGGAAGAGTGCTTGGGCATACAATATTCCTCTGTGGAAAGTGTGACCTGCCACAGCACTATTTAAGCAGCTTGATGTCATTCTCATATGTCGCTGTGGCGTGTCAATGCAGGGCGATGAGATGGAAAAGTGCTGCTACTTGTGTAGTTAAATTCGTTATTATCTGCAGTGTTCTGTGCTCTCTCTGTGTTCACCAGATGCGCCGGCTGGCTGTGGCGTGTTGGTTTTGGCAGACGGAATATATACAATGCATTCAAACAATTCAGTAACAACCATCGGAACTAGGGGGAAGAAAACATAAAACCTCAGGATCCTGGAGATCCTAAAGAGCCTTTTGGTCTTGTTCCCCACCTCTTTCTCCTCCTCCTCCATATCCCTTATCCTCTGCCTGTTATCCTCTAATTTTCTTTTTCTTGGACTACCCCCATCCTCCTCTGTCTCCTCTCTTCCTTTCCTTGTTATTCTTTCATCCCCCTTGTCCATCCTTTCTTGTCATCTCCTCCCCTTCTTATCGCCTCCCTGCTACTCCTCTCCCCCTCTTCTCTTTTAGTCTTATTATTTAGGCTCCCAAGTCAGCAATCTCTCCCTCAGACCCCCAGTTCTTGCCCTAAACCTCCCACTCTTGGTCTGTTTGTTCTATCGTTCAGCTGGTTGACCCCTCCTCCTGCTCAGACTGCCACGCCCCCAGAGACACATTCCAGAAATGTAATTGATAGAGCAGACAAAACTTCTCCTTTCCATAGTCCTGCACTCCCAATCCCCCTCTTTAACATTAATCAGTACCTCCAGGCTGCTCTATCTCCAACCCGAAGACCTCTAATGGAACATACAGATCTTCTGACTCTCTATTCCCCACATCCTAGGTCACAGCCTACTGTCTAGCTCCTTGAATCCTAACCACTTGCCACATATCGTTACTGGCTCTGATATATTCTCAACTTGAACTGTAACTTCCCGCTCCAAAGCTCCATTTCACTCAAACCACAAATTCTGTTTTTTTGTGCTGAATAGCTGTTCTTGATTTGATATTCTTTGGTTTCTACCGAAGCTTTGGTTTCTGGATTGCTCACACTTGAATATACACTTTAGGCCATTTCCCTAAAAGAACATGTGACATGTATTTAAGAAGACGAAAGACTTTGTTATGCTAGAGAATAACTAGTCTGTTCCAGTCACGTTGAAATGCAAAAGTGTTTTCAAACGAAGGCAGGGTGAAAAGACGGCCATGATGGAGGGATAAGAGTGGACAATTTCAGGCAATAAGTTGCTAAATCTACTGTATGTCAATCACGACTACCTGTTCTACAATTCTGTTTCTATATGTCGGTGGATGAAAACAACTCATAACTAATACAGAGTCAAAGATTTCCATGCCTCTGCTTTCATAATTAAATGAAAACTTTCTTGACTTTCAACAAAAAAAGGGACCACCGCTGGTCCTGAGGTCACCAAGCTTCCACACTGATGTCAAGGAAACTGCATTTCCTTATTATCGTGGGTCAATGGAGTTCAGACACACCATTCAGGCCTACTGAACCATTTGCGCCATATCAAATACAGCATGACATGTCAGTTGTTCATTTTTCCCAACCGCCGGTGTCTTATGTCATTCACACACACACACACACACACACACACACACACACACACACACACACACACACACTGAAGCAATTAGCTGTGGCCTTGTGGTTAAATAATAGAGTGGAGGCATTCCTGGTGATTTCTGTGCAGTGGAGGAAAAAGACGATACTTTTATCCACTTCTTCTACAAGGTCCATATGTTTCATCTCTCATAGCAGACATCCATGTGCTCTCCGTCCACACCCAGACTGTCAACAAATCTTCACCACAAACATCTGAACAGACTGGGGTCGCTATCAAATGGATGAATTCAGAATGAATAATTCTCTGAGTTGATGTCTGGAGTTGTTTGGACCATCAGCTAAAAGAGCTAAGAGAGGGTTTTAGAAGCAGCTGTAAACTAGCTCGCAGCTATACGTCTATATGCCAGATGACCTTTATTACCCTGTATTTAACCTTGGAATAGTTTACTGAGCACACTTTTCATCCATGTCATCATTCCTTCATGCTCAGTTTCACGCATGCTC
Source organism: Cottus gobio (assembly GCA_023566465.1). Lineage (NCBI taxonomy): Eukaryota > Metazoa > Chordata > Actinopteri > Perciformes > Cottidae > Cottus > Cottus gobio. The sequence continues at coordinate 14,104,231 of CM042229.1, read as the reverse complement.
ACACTTAAAAGCTTCCCAGTACAAACACAGATTATTCCTGTTATCCAATGAGCAGCTCCTGGAACGATTTGAGATTTTCAAATCGTAAACTGTCAACAAATTGGGCACCGGGAGGGTTTAGAAAATCTAATTTGTGCCTTCATTTATCATTTTCATCTACAGCTATTCCCTTGCATTCTTCAAACTGGCAAAAGAAAATGGAGAATGGAAAAAATGAATATCATTGAACAGCTGCTCCTAAAATTCCGGTTAGGAGTCATATGGCCATTTTAAAACAAACACGGTCGCTGATGGAAACTGCAGTGGCCATGCTGCATCTGTCCAAAAACATTTTTTAGCTTTGCAAAGGCTAAGCAAAGGCTCGGGTGATACTAATGCATGATCGTCTGAACTGCAGCTGGAGTTTGCTGCACGTAAAGAATCACACATGTATAAACAATCCTCAGACATATAGAAAAAACCTCCAGAATTACTGTTAAGGTTTAAAGAACTGCTGAGAGGCAGAAACAGAGATGGAGAGAGCACTGGGAGAGCATAATTCCTGACAGATTATTCCTTTTCCAGATGATAGGCTCAGCTTTTCCATAGCCACACACACACACACACACACTCACACTCACACACACACACACACACACACACACACACACACACACACACACACACACACACACACACACACACACACACACACACACACACACACACACACGCACACAAACGCACAGACAGACATCTTACACTTTGTAGTGTCTTTCATGATACAGTCATATTTCTCCAGAGACGGAGCCATTGGTGTGTGTGTGTGTGTATGTGTCGTAAATGGATAACAGTGTGGAGAAAGGATGACGACAGCCCAAGAAAGAGGCAGGAGACAAAGGCTCAGAGAAACAGAAACAGACAGACGTCGGATGTGAAGGACCTTTGAGATCCACACGTCTGACTTCCCTCTGCATCATTTCCTTCTATTCTCTTTGGACTTATCCTTCTCTAGACTTATTCTACTACTTTTCTAGAAACTACATGTGTAGCCCACATCCACATCCCCCACGTAACCTGAACTCTATTTTCAGCTTGTGTCTCACAATGAAAAGCTATTTTGAAAGAAATGGCAAAGAAACAGTAAACCGTCTAACTCAGCATCAGCAAAAGCAGTTCAATTATTCCCTAACCACAATGCTTGAATCCTCTGCAGGCAAGTTAAATAACAGCCTGTTTGTCTTCACTCTATTATTTCTGCTGTCTTCAAATCACATGGCTGCCAAATCGGAGGTTGTTACATTTAATCTCAGTGTAATTCTCCCGGAAGGTAAATAGGTAATGCAGTTGCTTCGGGCTAAAACTGCTGTCAAGCTTGATCCTGAGCAGCAAAGTCCCCCAAATCCCCAAACTCTCAGTGGCCAGCTGAAGACTTTGTTGTACTGGAAAGATGCCAAGTTATGACTGAGTTTAAATGTATGAAAGCGAAGCAGCGAGAGCGCATGATGAGAAGTCAGCAGTATTTTCTTGAATAAATAAACATATGAACAAAACATCCTTGTTCCTTTTAAATCTTCCAACATTTCACAGCAATGAGGAGAATAAAACCACAGTTTCTGACCAGTTGTTATTAGAAGTAGGAACTGGTGATGTTACACTCCAGCTAGCTTAGCATGAAGATGGGAAACGGCTAGTCTGGATCTATTTTCAGGTAACAACAAAAACCTGCTTATTACACTAATTAACACTTTATATCTGACTCCTGGAGTCACCACAGGTTGCCTATAGCAATGGCTCCCGGCCAAGATATAGTAATCCTTAAAAATCAATGCATTGTGCATTTTTAATGCTTTGGTTTTTGCATGGATTGGATACAATCTGTTACTTACTGAGTTTTAGACATTCGTTTTGCTTTTGGCCAGAACCGGGCTCAATGTTTCCCCTTCTTTCCAGTCTTTAGCATCTATGTAAACTTGCTTTGCCATTCCTGGTCTGGGTTATAAAATTTTTTTTGTATAATTAGCTCATCAGTCTGACTCATACATCTTTCACACAACCTTTCACCTCTCAGTCCGAACCCTCTCCTCTTCAACTCTGCTACTCCACATTCTAAATTTCCTTGGGGACACACAAACGTTTCCCCCGTTCACCCCCTCCATCTTTCCTTTTCTGTTCTCCTTTATTTTTCACTTCTCTCCCTTAATGTCTGTTGGCATAGCCCGTGTTGCTTCTGGCTGTAACAGTTTTTTTCTCACAAGCCTGTCTTTCATAGCCGTATTTGTCCTAACAATGTGACTTGCATAGCTCTTCCTCTCCATTTTTGTTTCTTTGGCCTCTGTGTCTGTGTTTCTGTCTGTCTGCCACTCTCCATATGTGTCTTTCTCTCCCGCTGTCTCCTCCATTGCATTCCCGTCTCACTCATTCACTTTCACAGTTCATCTGTTTTCCTCTGCCACACACACGTTTTCTCTCTCGGCCAGTGAAAGTTGTATTGGTGTTGCGTTTCAATACAGTAGGACATATTTCCAACCCTGCAGGAAATGTCTGACTTGCTGGGATCTTTCTCTTCTCATGCACACATCCACCCCCACACCTATAAATGCACACACACTCTATATACAACTATATTTTTTTATTAACATAATAAAATGAAATCCATCATAATAAAAAGAAGAAGTTTTAAGAGCGGGAGTATATTTAATTTAATTGAATCTAGCATGCAGACACTGCAGGGGCAGTCAGACTGCAGACAGGAACGACACCATAGAAGAAGGGGTCTGTCAGCGTGAAGAGTAGCACCAGAAAGATCAGCAGCCCCATCAGATACGAGATGAGCAGAGCAGATCGCTGAGGGTGTTGCAGGGCAGAGCTGATGTCCGGCAGCCCTTGACTGTTACAGAACGAATGGCACAAAACTGGACCCACAACATGACCTTCAGAAAGAGATCACAGATTCACTGTGGCGTGTGCTGTACGTGAGCATGTGGTTAATGTGCCGTTCATCTCTCACCAGTTCTCATGAATATAAAGGAAGTGAAGGCACCGAACACAGTTGTGTACAAGAACTGAATCCCTACAACAGAACAGCACAGAGATTTCCCCCATGAAACGTGTCACATTTAAAGTTAATTCATTCATGTACGAAAAGGTGTTTTACAATGTGATCCATTACTCGTATAGCAATCCCAAAATTACACAAACAGCGTGACAGAATACTAACTTTATTTGAGGAGAGTTTAATAAGCCCACTCACCTGACACCACGAGGAGGACACTCATACTGTCGTGGTGGAGGCGCCGTTGCTCTATGATATGGTGTAAATGGGCTAGAATGACAAGTAAAGTAGCTATGAATTGAGACATTTATGTAATATGACTCCAGCCTGAAAATCTGACTGCCATACCAACACCGAAGAACAGCGGGGCGGTGAAGATAGCAGCTGTGGGTCCTGTGCAGGGCACCAGCATGGGCAGCATGGCCCCTCTGAACACCAGCTCCTCCGTCAGCGGTGCCACCATCTGGTTCCTGAGCCACACTGCATCTCCCACACACACCATCCATGATTGAACATCTGGGAAAATAAAGTCTTGACTTACAAATCAAATGCATGCAGGCACACATGTAAAACTCCCCGACCGGGACGGAACATATAACTCACCTAGTGCCGACTGCAGTTCACCAGTGAAGCCTTTGGGGTTGTCCATCGCAGAATGAACCAGGGGGCCGAGATAAAGTACCTAAAGAGGATAAATAGACATTTTCTTATGTGGTTTAAACATGCACATGGGAATCTAATGGAGGTTGTAAAGCCACACTGTATCATATTGGGAATGAAAATGTAATCTCTAAAACATCAAAACTGCTTTAGTGCAGCTTAAATAAAACGTTATAGGCAAACAGGATCCACAAGGTAAGAGGTTATTGGGTTTACTTAACAAAAATATGGCAGTCAAAGCAATTTAAAAAAAGTAAATGTTGTTTCACGGGAACTCTGGATAATAGACTTTAAATCTGGTCTCAGACTTCTCAATGAAATCAGCGCCCTTAGCTAAGCCTTTGTGATGCCTTTATGAAATCAACTGTGACAAGCAGGTGCTCAAATTGCATCTTGTGGAATTCTTGGACAACAGAAACATGTTTTTTGTCAAGGTTTAATCCAGGTTGTGACTCTCGGACATACCATGCTTAGTAGTAGTGGCAGCACGGCTGCAGGAACCAGACTTTCCAAACGAACTCCCATCAACTCCCACACAGACGCATCGACCTGGAGGAGCAGAATGCGACATTGTAAAGATAATTGTTTACCCTCAAGTGATTATGAAGTCAAGCCAATGGATCCAGGCTTAACCTCACAAATCACAGTATATACATAGATAATATGCCCCCAGGAGCGAGGACACTGTCCTTCACCTGGACGGTCAGGGTTCAGTACCCTCTGTACATGCAGGGTCTTTGAGAAATCCCTTGCAGCTTGACTGACACTGACCTTTGACCTCCTACCTGCCTTACGCTCTACTGTGCTTGTGCTGTATTGTTTTTGGTATAAATTGAGCACAGACAATAAGCATATACACATTCAGTTGTCAGTTTATTAGGGAAACCTAGATAATACTAATGTAGTCTATAGCTTTGCAACAAATCCTACCTCCATGAAGGCCATAACTGTTTTAAAGAGGTGTTGATTAACTGTTTCATTTTAGAGGATGTAGTTTGTGGTGCTGTACTGAGATGTCTGAGCCTATAGCCTCATTGATATAAATGTTCAGTACAATATAATACTTCAGCTTAAGGCAATTTAATGAGTGAATATCTGCTGTGCTCTGCAATGTTCACTGGACAAAGCCTGTCAAAGACAGAAATGTTGTTTTGTTAAATTTATTTATATAATCAGTACAGGATGCATATTCTTTGTGTGATTTCTGCTTATAGATCAGTGGCTAAAGTAAGTGAATGTAGCAATGCTGCAACATAAAAAAAATCCATTGTAAGTAAAGGTTTTTTGTTTAAAAGGGTTTTACATGGTGCACCTAGCTGCACCTGGAAGATGAAGTTTGTGGTGATTCAAGTGTTTGTTCATTTTTGAGGCGTTTTTGTTCATGTGTACTCACCTTGACATCCGCCCAGTGCATCCATGCCTTCACCACTGCAGGTGACAGTGCAGAGACCAGCAACACACTGGCACAGCGACGCTTTATCAAACTGGGATGGTCCCTGCGCACGCGCACGAGCACACATACACACACACACACACAGAAACAGTTTAACAGTCCAGTCTAACAGCACCGTCGCAGTCTGCAGGCGAGTTGTGTACCTTGGTAAGCTGCTTCTCCAGACGTACAAACTGCCAACATACAGGCAGGCGAGCAGAAGGCAGCTTAGCACACACACCCAACACCTTGTATGGGTGTGCTCCACCTGCATTGTAGGACCATGTTCTGGTTCCAACATGACCGAACTGAGGGTTTTCTATCAGAGCTTCAGGAGGTTCCTGCTGAGCTCCAGCTAACACATTGGTTCTGTCATTTAAGATTAGCATATCCCTATAAAGTGGAGATCTGTGCTGAATCAAGCTGATTAGCGCTAATACTCTGGGAGGGGACATACACAGGTGTGTGTGTACACACGCACGCGCGCACACACACACACACACACACACACACACACACACACACACACACACACACACATACACACAGACTGTAATGATTCACTCAACAGATATACAGTACTGTGCAAAAGTTTTAGGCAGGTGTGAAAAAATGCTGTAAACTAAAAATGCTTTCAGAAATAGAAGTGCTAACAGTTTATTTTCATCAATTAACAAAATGCAAAGTGAGCGAACAAAAGAACAATCTTGTTAATTGATGAAAATAAACTGTTAGCACTTCTATTTCTGAAAGCATTCTTAGTTTACAGCATTTTTTCACACCTGCCTAAAACTTTTGCACAGTACTGTATGTTACAGTAAAATGAGCAAAAACAAGACTTTATTTAAAATACTATCTAATACCATAGCATAAATGAGCCTATTCAAATGTTTCCACTGGATAAGTTTAACCTGAGGTGGCCTTTTTCCTGTTCTTTTAATTATGTGCTATAATAACAGGAACTTTTTCCTTTATACTGCAATCCAGTGTAATAAGACGTATTTGGTTTCAATATGTAATATTAGGCAGACTACTTTTTCAGTCCTGATACGATACCTGGCCTTTGAGTATCGGCCGATCCGTATAAAAAAAAAATCAGTTTTAAATTAATAAGCTGTGTGACTCACTGAGTCGAGGTAAGATCATCAGGCTTTACTCAAACATTGCTTTCCAAACTTTGTAAAACAAAATAACAAATGAATACATGGATATACATTTACTGAATGATTTATAAATATATACATACAAATAATAAACTATATATATATATATATATATATATATATATATATATATACAGTACTGTGCAAACGTTTTAGGCAGGTGTGTAAACTAAGAAACTAAGAATGCTTTCAAAAATAGAATTGCTAACAGTTTATTTTCATCAATTAACAAGATTGTTCTTTTGTTCGCTCACTTTGCATTTTGTTAATTGATGAAAATAAACTGTTAGCACTTCTATTTTTGAAAGCATTTTTAGTTTACAGCATTTTATCACACCTGCCTAAAACTTTTGCACAGTACTGTATATTATTAAAATAACATATATGTTGTTTATTATTTTAATGTACAGTATATATATACAAATCTCAAAAAAAGAAAAACCAAACTTCTTGTTGCAAGAACAGTCATTGTATCAAATTGTATTATATTATTATATTTCACAGCGTCATGTTGTATCCTACCCCCCAACAAAATCCTGATACAAGCAAGCAACCAATATTTATGTTTCTTCAATGTATTTATCAATATCATTCATCATATTTCCAACTCATAAATATAGACAGAATCAGGTATACAGTAGTAATATGAGGAAGAGAACCACGTCATCAGTGCACATACAACAACAGCATGCTTACAGTAGTGCAAGGACACAGAAGAGAGGAAACCGCTTCATTTCTGGGATTCAAGCAGGCATGAACATCACAACCACACGTTATTTAAGGCATTCAGGGTTTGCACACAAGGTTTAATAACTCTTAAAATGAAGGTAAATTAAAAAAAAGAAAACAAATCAATATTGCATCAAGTGGAAATGCTTTTTGGGTGTATAAAAATGTCATGTTGGGGATCATCCTTAAGTTTAAAACGTGTAGCCCTGTACTCTCAATATTGTGAGTTTGAGTCCAGCTCATGACTTACTCTTTATTTTTATACCTAATATGTTTTGTCATGTTACGAAAGGACGAGGCACATTTTGGTTTTAATCCAGCAGATTCTGACAAGCTCTAGTCGTGTCAAGAAGGGTAACCTTTTCTTTATTCCAAAAAGAAGAACAGAAAAAGCCAGTGTTCAAATACTGAAGAAACTCACACATTAACACACACACAACACATGTACAATAGAAGTACAACAATCGGACACAAATAAATAAGAATATATGAACTGAATCAAAAATAATACTTAAGACGGATGGAAACTTTGACATAACAGTTATTCATTTTCAAGAAAACACTTTCATAGAAGACACAGTTTGTAGCCCAAATTGTATATTTCCTCTTAATGGGTTTTAACAGTTCTTCAGGCACTCAAAAAAACGTGAAATATGGAGCTCCAAAAGTCCTGAACGATCATCTTTTGCTAATAAAAGCAGTGTGTGTTTGCGTGTGACCTCTCATCTCACTGAAGGACACATTTATCTTTGTTATTATATTTTTGCCTCCTCATCTCGAGGCCGCGCTCTAGACGCTCGTCCTCCTCCATTGCCCTGCAAACACGAACACATATATCAATACAGCGCATCAGACATGAACTCTTAGCCATCTATACCCAGACCTGTATCAATGAATTGCTTGTAAATAAGGAATAAAAATCAATGATATCATTGAACTAACTACATTTCGTTCAATGTCCTATGTTTTGTAGGTCAGTCTTATAAGAATTTACTGTCAATCTTTTTTACTTTTCTCTGTAATCTCTCGCATTTTATGGATTTGCTGTCTCCATGCGACTTGCTTTGTCTTTCTCACACAACTGTGCACCCACACACACTCACCCTCTCTCCTTGGCGTCAATGTCTCTGATGATCTCGTCCCGCTGGTTGACCAAGGACACCAGCTCTTGGAGGAGCAGCTGCTCCCTCTGCTGCTGTGTGGACGACTTCTGCCAGTCTGCGGGATAAACGGCAGCACTTTACGTCGCGTTTTGGTCTTGTATTAAACAAGGGTTTACTAAACATCGTCATGCTGGTGGCGAACAGCAGATAGGATGGCAGACTGGCGGCCAGCGGTGGAATGTAATGATGTGCATTTATTTTATTGGCTTTAGTTATCAGCATGCCAGTCATCTGTAAATCCCTTTGAATGACTACTTTTACTTCAGTAAATGATCTGAATCCTTCTTCCACCTCTGTTGGCTACTAACCTTCTATAGCCATCATCACCCGAAGTTCCCTGTTCAGGAGCTCAAACCTCCTCTCCAGATCTTGCTCTTCTTGTCTGTAGACACAGTCGATAATCAGCAAAAGTGAAGTAGTGTGTGTACTGTATGTGTGCGCACCTGCTGTGTATTGTGTGTGTGTCGAGAGGTCTTACAGTAGCTCCAGATTGTCCTGTCTGCGTATCAACGCGTTCTTCTTGTTCACCAGAGTGAACCACTCCTGGATCAGTCTTTCTTCTTCATTACGGTCGCTTCCTGTATAAACAGAACAACAAAAGACAGTTTGTTTACAACTGTATATGAACAAACCTACTCTGTTCACTGATGCTCGCCGAGTCCTTCTTGTTTATTACTTATTGATTATGTTTTTCACGTGTGTGAGACTCACCTGTTTCCATGAGGCTTCGCAGTCGCCTCTCCACCACGCCGGCTCTGCTGTCGACGTGCTTCTGCTCCAACTCCAACGCTGCCAGCTCACTGAGCACATACTGACTGGTGTCCTTCAGACACTGACCACAAGCCACATCGCACACACACATACATGCAAACACACACACACACAATCACACATGAACATACACAAGAGAGGAAAAGGGGGGGGGAAGGAGATAAAAGGAAAGAGAGAGTTGGGGAAACAGGAAAACAAGTAGGAGAAGATGGTCAAAGAATTAGAGAGCGGCCAAAAGGATGGAATTGATGTGAACAAATTTGTAAAAAGTAAAAGCAAATATGATTTGTTCTTTCTGGCAGCCATCAGTCATGTTCATGATTTAATTTAATTTGATGTGAGAAGGAAAGTCAAAGATAAAGAAAAGAGCAAGAAGAGAAGAGAAAGGAAGACATAACTGACCATTGTTTCCTCTTGTTTGGGAGGCTGGGTGTCAACTGTACTCTGCAACTCTGCACACAGACACACACACAGGGCAAATCAAGTGTCAGAGGGAAAGTTTAATAAATACTAGTCTTTGAAAGGCTTGGGCTTTAGGTACTCACCTGTATTATTAGTGAATCCTGTCTTTGTGTCTTCATCCTGGACAAGGAAAACATGAAACATCACATACAGTAACTATTACGGGGCTGATAAATGAAGGTCACAATTGTATTTTCTCTAGGTGTAAAAACAATTGAAAGTGTTTTTTTAAATCCTGTTTGAGAAAATGACATTCAGTTTAAACATGTAAGTCAGTTCCAGTTAAAAAGAAAAGGAAAGTGTCACCTTAGTCGGTCCAAATTTGACTCCTTTGGTACCCGACCTTGGTGGTGGGACTGGGGTTATCGACTCATCCACTAAAAACAGATATGAACAACTATTAGAATTCTTGAAGCTAAAAATTCATCCCAATTTCCTGAGTAAGCTTTAAATAATTTCCTCTTTAGTTTTTTTCCTGACATTTATCTTTGTTAAATTGCTCAACTGAAACCACCGTGACTCCATCAAGAAAAACCTTTTAATATGGACTGGAATCTTAAGTGAACTTGACTGCAATAATAAATAAATAAAAAAAATAATTGTGTTAAAATAAATAGTAAAAGTATAAGAATGTTTAAAAGTGGCATAGCGGCTACCTTTAACCAGTCGTTTGGTCCTTGGTGGAGGGACGACCAACGCACTGCTCCTTCCTTCCTCTAAGCTCACGCCTTCGTTCAGTCTGGCCATGCAGAAAGCAGCAGCATCCACGTGGGTGGGACCGGGGCCGGAGAGGGCGGGGCCGTAGCTGGTCTGGCTGCTGTTGTGCTCTATCTGCAGCACGCTCAGCTCCTGGTTGGTGAAGTGTGAGCGGATCTGGCTGAGGTAGGTCATGACTATGAGCCTGTCGGGGACCGACAGAAGAACCATGTCGGACGGCTCCAACAGGCGAGAGATGCTCAGCGCCTCGAACCCATCAAACGCCTGATGGGGTCAGAAGACAAATACAGAAGAGAAATATCTGTTAATAAGTGAACTATCAACACTTCTGATGGCACTTACGAGATGAATATAAAATATATCAACATGAGCCACATCTTTACCTTCTTGTTGTTCAGCTTGATGTCATGAGAATCCAACTGGTCAAAATCTCTAATGGGACAAAACCAGGGACGAATATAATTATAATATAAGCAACATACAGATACACATTTAAATTCATGTAGGGTTAACACTAACAATAACTTTTGTTATTTGCTTTTTATTTTCTTGATGAATCATTTAATTGACAATTGATTGTTTCAGCTCTGAAATATATAAAAAGCAGGATATGTTACTTGCAAATCGTACATTTTGTCTGGATGGAAATGATGTAGGATGGCACAGAAGGCCAGACCATTTCTCCAGGAAGTGCTAAAGTTGGTGACCTTTACCCCCCGGTACCCGTTGGTGATGTCCTGACACCACTGGAGCAACGACTGGCTGGAGGTCACCAGGCCCTGCAGGAGGAAGACGAGAGGCGAGTTCTCTTTTGTTTGTGTGTGATTTTAAAAGCATGTCAGAGTTTATATGCACATCAGCATTATTATTCATATTTACCTCAGCTGCATCGTCCTTCCCGTCAGCCTCTTCTCGGACTAATGGTGCAGGCTGAGGGGACTTAAGGTCAGAGGCTTCTTCTTCTGGTAACGTAGGAAGCCGAGATGTGGTAATCTCACCGTGATGGGGAGGAGCGGCGTGTGCGTCTGAGCGCTCATCACTGGTGTGCCTGTTGGAGGTGTCTCCAAGCTGTGATGGCGGTTTCTTCTCTCCACCATCAGGGAGGTCAGCACACTGGTCTTTTAGCCTGCGAGGAGACAAGACATACACAGCAGAGAATGATGGGTCATGAACGTAAAGACACTTTGTTTTTGGAACAAAGGAGATCATTCCAACAGCGATGAGCGAGAGACATGCAAGCTTGCTGGCATGAGAGATGGCAGCCCAGCCTTGATGTTATGACGGGGAACATTCAGCAGAACTGTATGCATAGTTTCCTCAACACAGGTCTATGCTGTTCGGCCAATTTCAATCACCTCAGAAAAACAAAGCAGATTCACCAAGCACTTGTCTATGTTGTGTATTTGTCCGTGCTTTGGGTATTCAGTTGAAAAACACTTCATACACAGCTGCAGTTCTTGAAACTACGCATGCGGCCAGGAGGTAACACAAACACATTGCCAGAGCTGGTTTAAGTCTTTTGTTTTTAGTCGCATGGCTTCTGTCCTCCACCACAGTCCAGGCAGACATGATGAAAATTAAAAATATATCCATGGCCAAGAGGTTGATTACGTATTACTTTGGATTGGAGATTCTCTGGCTTTACCTCTGCTGCCTCCATAAGGTTGACATTTGTCTCAATAGCTACTAAATGGATTTTCGTAAAATTTGTTACAGTACTTTGGTTTATGACCAAATAAACATTCCCACCAGCCTCAGCTGTACTTAATATGAATTATATATTAAACATCTGAATGTTACTATTATCAGTTAGTATGCAGATGTAAGCATTTAGCTTAATGCACTGCTCCATCCTCATAAAACCAGTAGTGGCTAAAGACTCTTCATAGTATTGTTTTCATACGTAGTAAAAACAATGCTTTATGCTTATAATAATGAATAATACAAATATATTTTTATCCTTCATTTTATCCTAAATCTTTAGTGAGTGTCAAGCTCACTTTTGTGACTTAATTCCTTTCAAGTCTTCATTTCTGCACATCACACACCCAAACAAACACAAGGATTCGGTGGCACTTCATTTTCTGGAGCAGCACAGGTTGACAGCACATGCTGAACTTACACATCCTCTTCTCCTTCTTGATTTTGCTCCAGCTCATTGGCCGGTGGCTCCTCTGCCTCAGTTAGTGATATTTCCTGCATGGTATCACAGCAGTACTGACTATGATCATCAAGCTCTGTGGAGTCACAGTCAATATCACAGGGGTCGGGGATGAGGAGCTTCATACTGCGAGGGCCAGAGACGGGGGACGAGTCACTTGTCATCAGATTGATTTTAGCCAACAACAGCCGCTCCTCCTCTTGGAGCTGTTGGTCTTTGCTTTGTTGGTTGAGATCAGGGGTGTGTGTTTGTGTGGGGGGGCTGTTCATTTGAGGACTGTCACTCTTTGTGCTGTGTGTGCCCTTGTTTTCTTCATCATCCCTCATTTCAAGATTCTTGTGTGCCTCTGTCGCTATTTCGGTCATTTTTGCGTCATCCTCGATCTTCCTGACGTTTGTTCCTGTGTGCACCTTGGTGTGTAAGTGCATGCTGGCAGTGTTTGTGCTCAGAGGAAGTGGCCAAGGAACCACAGACGATTGAACAAGTTCTCCCTCCTCATTGGCTGTTACCTCCAGGCTGTGGCCAGTGTTTGTGACATCATCATCTCTCTGTTCTTTCATTGGCTGTTTTTGGGCTCCAATATATTGGGGAGCAGATTTGGCTCTAGTTTTATGACCATTTCCTTCCTCCTGATTAGATTCCGAAAGAGGTTTGTGATGAGGATGGTCTGCCAGACTGGTTAGCGATTGTTCAGGTGTATTTGGGTGACTGGCAGCAGAGCTGTGGTAAAAGGCTTGTCCACTGGAAGAGAGTAAGGGGGGCATCTGTGTAACAGCATGGGATGGGTGGCCTGGGCTGAAGACAGAAAAGGAGATTTCAGAGCTGAACCTAAAGGCTGACCAGCAAAAGATCCTTGTCATGCTCCATTCCCCTCTGGCAACATACGACCATTTAGCTCACGCAGCCAGAGATCCATATTGTTAATCTCATAGACGTCGGAGGAAATTCAAGTAAAAAAAAGAAACAGTTAGTTGTTGCAATACTTAAAACCAATCAACAGTAATTTGAGGGCAGAGCAAAGTGTTGTAAAAGAAAGACACTTTAGCTAAATCTCCCGACTGTCACAAGATTTCCAATAGTCTTAATATCCCCATTGTTTTGAAAAGATTTCCCCCCGACTTCCACGAGTTTGACGGGACAGAGGTGTGGCGATGCGGGATGATGCCTAACTGGACAACGAAAACAAGACACCAACTTAAAACATGCTCCATCCTCCACTGTATGGCAATATCCAAGGGCCAAACCAATCCACTTATCCATGCGACCTGATGTGCTACAGCTGCAATGAGTACTGAACAAAATGAGAGGAGCCTGGCAACATTCATTGGTGACAGCTGTGTACACAGCAACATTCATGGACAGGAACATACAGTAGATGCAGATACATCCATTATGCAGCTTCCCCTTTTTCATGCAGGCTGTACTATCGCTGCATCTTTGACCAAATCCTTCTTTTTCCCATGTATAAATGACTCCAACAACAATATCGGACTAAGTTAATTTACAATGGAAAAACTAGTAAACTTTGGCAAATTAGCACCATTAAAAGTCTGCCAAATTGGCAGTTCTTATTTGCAGTTTATCCAGATAATCACTGGATTACTTTGAAACAGAAGAAAACGTAAAAATGTAATGATACTCACGGCAAGGTCTGGAGTTTTAAGGAGTGATTCATTTGAATTATTTTGAATGAGACTTATGGAGATGATGCCATTTGTAAGGGTTAGTTACACTGAATATAAAAATATGCGTATCATGTCGGTGTGTTCAGATTGAGTCAAAACTCAATATTTCAAACAAGTTGTTCACTAAGGGTTTTAAAGTACCATAGCTGTGTTAATAATTAGGCTTTCCGTTGTTTCTGACCCCAATTATCTATCTCTCAGTTGGAAAACTTCTGTTTTAAGTCCTATAACCAAGACAAGATGTGAAGAGGAAATTCCAGTTTCCTTCACAAACAACATGGTCATTATGTTGTTTGGGGGGGAGACGACGACGATGACTCACATCAACATGCCAACACACAACTTTCTTGAAAAAGATCTGCAGGAAAAGGCCAAACCCTGAGTAAATGAAGGACAGGGTTTAGTAACTATTATTTCTCTGCAGATATAGCAAGTGAAAGCCTTGAGGACTCCACACCACACACTTATAGGCAGAGTTCTCTGATCCACAAGACGCAACATGCAGATCTCTCTCATATAGCCAACTCTTTCCTGGTTATTCATTGTTCTCACCCTGAAGCTATCTCTCTCTCTCTCTCTCTCTCTCTCTCACCCACCCTTACTCACCCTGCTTCCCTTTCCATGTACAGCTCAGCCAGCCAGACGGAGCCAAGATCTTCCTGCCCCCTCTCAAACTCCACCTCCGCGTCCTCCTCCTCTCTAAACCACACTGGGATGGCACCAGATTTCAGGTTGGATTTGCCTTTTTTAACTGATCTCAGAACAGTATTATCCAGAGCTTTCTTAACAGCAGTTACAGAGTCCTCAGATTTGATTGATTGGGAGTTGAATTGACTTGTTGGTCTGGGTACAGCGACAGAAACCAGTTGGACACTATTTGTTTTCAGTAATTTGGGATCAGACTTGTTTTCTGGCTGTTCTTCTTCAACCTGTAACCTCTCATCATGCCCAATATCATCCAACGCCACTTCCTTCAGAGGAGGCCAGTGTTTTGATTGGTTGTTCATGACTTCCTGCAGTGACGCAGAGCCAGAAATCTGTTTCTGTTGTGGTTTTTCTCCTTTGCTATCGTCTTCCCTTTGACTCACACCATCCTCCTCTCCCCTTTTCTTCTTTTCCCTTTCCATCCCTCTCTTCCTCTTCTTATTTGCATCCTTAGTATGCTGCTTACTTTCTTTCTCTGCCCTTTCCCTCTCTTCCTTTTGATTGTTCTCCAGTGCTTCCCTTTTGTTTTCCAGCCCCTTTGTATCCTCCTCCCTTTCCCTCTCCATCTCTTCTCTTTCCTTTTCCAACCTCTCTGCCTCTTCTCTCTCCTCCCTCTTCGTGTTTTCTATCCTCTCTTGCTCTCTCTCATTCTCCTGCTCACTAGCTGCCAGTCTAAGACTTGCCACCAGACTCAGCCCACGTGAATGTCTCTGAGTCAATCCATTCTGTTTACTAATGATCTGGTCTTCTGTCGTATCAGAGAAGGCTGTGGGTGGAGAAATGTCCACACCAACGGGAACCAGTGGGTGGTCATCTGGCTCTACTCCATGTAAAGGTGGCTGATCTTCATTACTTATAAGTATGCATGGTTGGCCTGCAGAGCGGTGTGCATGACTTGCATCAGTGGGTCGAGTTGTCTGCAGGATGGAGGTCACTGTCTCATAGCTAAAGGGACAGAGACGAGGCACAGGAAATCTCTGAGACAGTTCTCGCCTTAAAACGACCTCAGCAGGCTCTGAACAGTGTGACAGAAAGTCAGCATGCTTGATTAAGTAGTTCATTTTTCTCAGACTTTGTTTTGGTGCTTGTCCAAAATATACAGAGGAAACATGTATTGTTGGTTGCACCGATGACCCCCTCCCACACTTTATTTCTAACTAGTGCACAACACTAAAGCCCTCAAGCATGATTAAGAAAACGTGACCAGAAGTCATGAAAACGCTCCATTCAGTGAGCTGTTGAACCCAATGTGCTCATAATTTCAGTGTGTACTAGAGAATGTCTCTATGTATATACATAGGCTAGTTGTGTTATCTTTCTCTGAGCTGCATGGCACCAGAGAGTGATTATTAGTAGTGTTGATCTACAATAACTTTGTTGGATAATGCCTCAATTTCTTTTTTTTTTTAAAGTTCATTTTAATAAAAAATAGACAGAGCTCATAGGCAATAGGCAGGCAGAGAGACTCACCCTTTATACAACACCCCGACTACTGCTGACATGAAGCCAGTAGGCGGCTCCAACTGCTGCTCTGTAACACACACATCTGCCTCTGTGTGTGCACATTTCTGGGCACTACCACACACACACACACACACACACACACACACACACACACACACAAAATGTACTCTTGTGAAAAGCTCTCAATAATGTCCATTTAACAGCTAGTCTAACAGCATAGACAGTGGTTGAGATGAAGAGAACGGCATCAGATGAGATTAATTGCCACTAAGCGCTGGTTAGAGGAATGTTAATCAGTACACACATGTACAGGTGTGTGACTGTGTGTGTGTGTGTGTGTGTGTGTGTGTGTGTGTGTATGTGGTGGTTTGCAAGCAAAAGCAGACATATGCCATGCTGCAAAGGAATGGTCACTGACTCACCCCCCTGTTACACCACTCTCCTCCTGCTTCTCATCCTTTTCTTCAGTGCTCGCACTACTTTCCATTGTTTTTTCCGCTCCTGTCTCCGGTGTGTTCTCCTCTACTGTCGCCCACAGCTGCTTTTCTGCATCGCACACTGGCTCCTTATTGTTGGGGAAACTCTCCTGACCACCAGTCTCGACCTCAGCTGGTTTCTCCTCATCAGCTCCCTCCTGTTGTGGTTCTTCTGATGGCTGGAGAACTTGTTCCGGCCGCAGTCCTGGTTCTGGTTTTGAGGGAAGCAGCGGCTCTAGCGCCAGAGCCGTGCCCTCGACGGTTGTTTTTGGGGAACTTTCATGTGAGGTTTCTGGTTCCATGCTGGGTCCCTCTGGCTCTTTGGGCTCTTCTTTAACTGGTGGTGTGCCGGGTTCAGCAGGGGATGGGGATATGTGATGTGCTTCTAAGTCTTTTACTGCTATTGGTTGGTGCGCATGACTGACAGGGGTGTCCACCTCAGCAGCATCTTCTCTTTGTGAGCTAGAAGAAAAAGATAAGATAAGCACATGAAGGAGTTTTAGTTGTGCATGTGCTACCTACGACATCACTGAGAAGCCAGAACAGCAAAGCAGACAGACACCCAGATAGACAGAAGGAAAGATAAAGCAGACAGACAGACAGACACCCCCTCATCCATTCTTACCCTCTGCACAGAGGATTTGTACCCTCCCTTGCAGAGATTTTTTCAGAAGATGCTTTAGCCTGAACACTGGGGCCTGAACAGATGCCATGTGGAGTACATGCGGCAGATATGTTCTTTTCTGGGATAACAATGTTTGCCAATGAACTTTCCTTTAAGAGAGAAGGTCGCCCAAGACTGGAATAAGGGGAGAGAAAGAGAGGGAAAAATAAGTGGCGGCAGGTTGAAGGATTAAAAATAAAAATTCAGAAGAAATAGGAAAGAGAGAGGAGGAAAGCCAAACAACAACGACAACGGTGAGCCTACAAACACACGCCACAACATGTAATACCAAGTAATACAACACCCAGGACCACTGATAAATACTTTTAAATTATTAGAAGCAGCGAGGAAATGTGTCATGACTAATGAGGTAAATGCATCAATGATTACTTCTGAATACATTTGCATGTTAAAGTGCAAGACAGCTTTCAATGGTAAATAATGATTTTTTATTGTGTGGATTGTTTTGAAATAACACATGCACGCAGAGAAGCAAAGAGTGCTCGTAAGCACAATCTAGTATTGCTACTCAAGACAACAATTAGTATTGGTTGTATCAATACTTTGGGGTTTGATTGACCTCTAATACAACACAGATCATCTTACATGAGCAGAGAATCACAACATATTCATCACATGAACAGAGACATAATCATTGAACCAAACTTGATACTACTTTAGGACAGAATTGCAAAACAAAGTCTGATGTTTGAATCAGTAGAAAGTGAATTTAAAGTAACTTTTGATCAATTTAGTTTATTTACTGATCAAAGAAGATGACAGCCATTTGAGATATGGGAAAAAATGGCATCAACACCTACAGTGAAATAATGACTTTTTATTTCAGATGTGTAACTCACCGCTCACTGTTGGCAGAGCTCGGTGTATCAACTGATTGAAGGGTCATCTTTCTGTTTTGTGATTGGCTGAGACTTTGAGAGGACAGCTGCTGGGATGTAATGCTGGGTTTGTCCGTAGGAGGGAGGTGGGGAGCAGGAAGTGGAGTTACATCTTTTAGAGCCGTGGGCGAGTGTGAGCAACTGGGAGGAGGGGTGTCGGTGGTGGCATTTAGCTGAGGAACAGGTAAAGAAGAAGGAGAAACTAAAGTTTTCATCTTTTGCTTATCCTCGTCTGACTTGTTGGCCTGCAGACTGCAGATCGGAGCAGCTCGGTCCTCCTTACTCCTCTTGTTCTCCTCTTTCTTTCCTCTTGCCATCTCTTCATTCTCTTGCAGAAGCTTCTTCTTCTGTTCATATTCTTCCTTTTTTCTTTCCTCTTCCTCCTTTATTTGTCGTTCTGCTTTCTCTTTCTCCTCTAAATGTCTCTTCTCCTCTTCGTCCGTCTTTTTCTTTTCCACTTCCTCCTTTTTCTTCTTTTCTGCCTCCTGCCTTATCTGCTCCTCTTGCAGTCGTCTCTCCTTTTCTTTCTGCTCCTTCAAGAGTGTCTCTTTCCTCCTCTCCTCCTCCTCTTCACGCCTTTTCTCCTCTGCTTTTTTCCTCCGCTCAATCCTTTCTTTCTCCTTCTTTAAGAGCCTCTCATTCTCTTTCTCCTCTCTCCATCTTTCCTCCTCCCTCTCCTTTTCCTCTTTGAGTACTCTCTCATTTTCTTCTCTCTTTCTCCTCTCATCTGCTTCTTTGACCCTCTTCTCCTCCTCTCTCTTCATATCTTCCTTATTCCTTTTTTGCTCCTCCTCCCTCCTTATCCTCTCCTTCTCTGCCTCACTTTTCTTGTTCTCTGCCATCTCCCTCTTTTCTCTCTCTTCCTCTTCTTTAATTTTCTGTTGCTCCATCTCTTTTTCCTCCTTCAAGCTTTTCTCCTCCATATTCTTCTGCTCTTCCACTTTAAGGAGCCTCTTTTTCTCTTCCTCCATCCTTTTCTCCTCAATCATTCTCACCTCATCGTTCCTTTTCTGCTCCTCCTCTTTCCTTTTCCTCAAGAATTGCTCTCTCTCAAGTATCTTCTCTTCCTCCATCTTACATTTTACCTTTTCCTCCTCCTCCCTCTTCATCCTCTCCTTCTCTGCCTCCTCCCTCTTTTTTTTCTCTTCCTCCTCTTTCATTTTCTGTTGCTCCATCTCTTTTTCCTCCTTCAAGCGTTTCACCTCCATATTCTTCTGCTCTTCCACTTCCAGGAGCCTCTTTTTCTCTTCCTCCCTCCTTTTCCTTTGCTCCTCAAACTCTCTCACCTTCTCCATCCTTTCCTCCTCCCCCTCTTTCTTTTTTCTCAATAATTGTTCTTTTTCAAGTCTCTTCTCTTCCTCCCTTTTACATTTTTCCTTTTCCTCCTCCTCCATCTTCATCCTCTCCTTCTCCACCTCATTTTTCTTTCTCTCCACCTCCTCCCTCTTTTTTCTCTCTTCCTCCTCTTTCATTTTATGTTGCTCCATCCTTTTTTCCTCCTTCAAGCGTTTCTCCATATTCTTCTGCTCTTCCACTTCCAGGAGCCTCTTTTTTTCTTCCTCCCTCCTTCTCCTTTGTTCCTCAAACACTCTCACCTCCTCCATCCTTTTGTCCTCCTCCTCATTTATTTTCCTCAAGAATCGCTCTCTTTCAAGTCTCCTCTCTTCCTCCCTTTTACATTTTTCCTTTTCCTCCACCTCCAGCACTCTCCTCTGCTGCTCTCTTTTCCTTTGCTCCTCTTCATTCCGCTTCCTCTTCTCCTCCTCTTCTCTCAGCTTCTCCTGTTTGTCTTTTTTCACCTTCAGGAGTCTCTCCTCCTCACATTTCTTCCTCTCCTTTTCTTTATTTACCTCCTCCTCCTCCTGCAAGAGCCTCTTCTTCTCATTCTCT
Organism: Cottus gobio; assembly: GCA_023566465.1. NCBI lineage: Eukaryota > Metazoa > Chordata > Actinopteri > Perciformes > Cottidae > Cottus > Cottus gobio. The sequence continues at coordinate 14,084,156 of CM042229.1, read as the reverse complement.
AACAATCTCTTTTTCTCTTCCTCATATTTCCTGCTCTCTTCCTGCTTCCGGAGCATTACTCTTTGCTCTTCCTCTTTCTTCCTCCTTTCATCCTCTTGTTTTTTCTCCCTCTGCTTCTCCAGCTCTGCCTTGATCATCACCTCCTTCTTCATCGCTGCTCCCTCTAACCGCTCCGTCAGTGATGGCTTCTCTCCACCCACCTTTTCAAAGCTTTTCTGCAGACTGCAGAACAGATAAACAATATTATGTAATCCTAAATCTCTGTATGTTTATTATCAGTTCAGATTTTGCAAACTTATTTTTAATGCTATGGACCTTGAGTTTTATCTGCAAATATAAATACTCACCCAGGAGGATACCTTTTGATAGTATTTCGCTTAAAGTCATCTTCCTCCAGAAACAAGCCCCCTGATTCTTGTCGCTGTGACTCAAATGACTCAAAGATGATGTCGTCAAAGTCAGGCTCAAGCTCTGGCTCTGCCAGTGGCGGCTTTTCGGCCTTAAAGGCACTAATAACACCCATCTTATTAGTTGGTGTTTTCGAATCAGTTTCCACCTGAGCATTTGGCTGTTTGGGAGTGATAAATGCTGCCACAACATTGGTGGAGGGCTGCTGAGGGGTGGAGCTCTCACAGCAGGAGAATGGCCATGGAGGGGGCGGGGCTATTATCAGCTCTGAACTGGACTGGGCAGTACTGGGGACAGAAATGTTGGAGGTCAGGCTCGAGAGGTGAGTGGGTGAGACTTCATAAGACTGACCGGAGGTGATTACGGGTGGAAACAAGCAGGACACAGAGCAGACTACAGACCTGCTAATTATTCCACTGCCATGTACAGGAAGGTCAGTGCAACAGGAGGTTGGGTACAAAACACTCTGCAACTGTTAGCACATGTTAACATCAGGGAAGTACAAGCACCAAGCACAAAGGAACCATGAGGCCTTGAGCAATAGTTTGACAAATCTCTTGCTCAACAAAGTTAAACTGTTACTCAGCCACACACGCAAGCTGAAGCAGGTTTGCCTGAGTCAGCACTAAGGTTGGTGAGCTTGGGGTCATTTAGACCATCAATAGTTTACCATGATGCTGATCCATACACATGATTGGTTGGAGGAATAACTCCCTCACTTTTCATCCCATTGATGCACCCGTTCCTACAAAGATTGATGACCGAGAAAGCCAGTATGGAGACTGCGGAATTATGTACATCTTTGCAACTTAGAGGAATAAAAGCGTATTTGCTTTCATGCAGAGTTAGAAGATTGATACCACGCTCATGTCTAAATATGAAGCTACCTTGTTATCTTATTTTTGTATTAAGAGTGTGAAACCGCTAGTCTTGTTCTGTCCAAAAGTAACACAATTTTCCGAACAGCATCATCTGTGAAGCTCACCAATTAACATGTTATATTTTGTTGCTTTAAGTCTTAAAGGAACAAAATAGAACGTGTTGTCCCACTGTGTATTTGAGTTGGACCCCCCTGCTTTAAGGCGTAAATAAAAGTGTAAAAATGACATCCCTTCCCTTAATTGGGTTATCTGCGGGAGTATTTATTTTACAAATTAAACAAACAAGATATGATATGTTAATTGGTGAACTTTAAAGGTGCGGGTAGGTGAATTTGGTTTCCTTTGGACGGAGACAGGCTTACTGTTTTCCCGGTGTTAAGTGTTTATGTTATCTTGTAGCTTCATATTTGAAAGACAGGCATGAGAAGGTTATTGATGTTCTCATCATGAAAGATAAATGAATTTGACAAAAAAATATTCTTTGAAGCATTCATGCAATTTCAAGCACTCAAAGTGAACAGATGTGCTCTGTGCACACACAGATTTCCATGAGTCTGTGTGTGTTTTTCCCAAGCTGTGTTGGGGCGGCCACAGTCGTCAAGGCGCCTCTTCAGCTCTGTGGTCTGCTGACACATTCTCACTTCACAAAGCGATTCAGGGCCAAACATATTTCTAAGGATCCAAACCAAGCAATCTAAATTTACTCACTCATGTGATATCATCGCATGACCTCACCTGATACTTGCTGGTTCATCTTTGATGGCCACCTTTGAATCCTGGGCAGGTCTGATTGGCTGGTTGGATACTCTGATGTTGGCCACTGTCCGGTTATTTTGAGGAGAACCCTTATCCCGGCTCAGAGGTCTCTGAGTTGTTTCCTCGTCTACTTGGGTGAGGGGGAAAGTTGAGCCTAAAAAGCAAGATTATTGTTTTGATGAAATCTGCTTCCAAAAAATCATGAAGCACTGGGTAATTGTCTTGGCTGTAATAAAGCTTGACAGGAGATTATCTGATTAGTTGGCTGGTATACCTGACTGACAGGAGCTGATCGGAGCATATGGAGCAGAAGGACATACAGCAAGCAGAGGGTGAGGAGAGGAGAATAAAACTGCGGTGGAAAGAGAAGAGGAGCGAGGGGGTGAGGAGAATGGAAGGGAGGCAGAGAGGGCTGGAGCTGCAGGGTCACAGAGGGCATCAAGGTCAGGACTACTCAGCAGGGGGACAGGGGTGATGTCGCTACCAGATGTCAACCATGTCCCCTGAGCACCTGAGGAAAGCAAAGAGGAAGGAGAGGAAGCAGAGGGAAGATGAGGCGGAGACTAGATGAAGCAGCTTCATAGGAAAGAGTGAAATGATGGTGGAAGAAGTAAGAGGAGAATAAAACACGACAGTGACATTGGTTACCTGACTCTACGACACTGGGGTGAGTTTTGGGGAGTGGACTTGACTCAAGAGGAGGTGCATCAGCGGAAAAGGGAGATGGAGAACATGGGCGGGCGATTGATTTGACAACCTGAGGTCTGAAAATGTGAGCGTGGCCTAGTTGAGAGGACAGACGATGAAAGGTATTAAAAGCAAAACATAGGACAGAAGAAAATAAAATTTGATTTGATTTTGTGAGCTGTGAGCTTGAAAATTAGAATTTTTAAAGATTCTAAAAGAATATCAGTAGTGGAGCGTCTCTTTATTCTTGACAGCAGAGACAGACCAGAGACTGAAGGGAGATCATCAGGAGTTTGATCCTCCAGGGGGCGCCGTTGGTGGGAAATAGGAACTGAGGAAACCAGAGGGAGGAAGAGGAATAAAGACAAACAAATGTATATTCAGCGAGAGGTAAAGAGTGAAAGGGGAACAGCACAGCTGAGAAAGATGCTATAAATGTATAACAATACAATTAAAATGGTTGAATTCAATATTACATTTTCTTAATGTTCAAAGGTGTAATTGTAAAGTGTTGTAATTTACACATAACAATGGTTATAAATTATGGTTTACATATCAGCAATTAAATAGTCTGTAGAAGAACAGTTTTGTAAGAGCCAGTTAAGTGCATATATTGTATTGGATATTTTGTTTATGTTATTTTATGGATGTTTCAATATAATATAAATACATAAAAGAGGTTTATGTATATTTTGAATAGTGAGATATATTATTATTATTTCTAACAAGTGATAGTATCCAAGAGGAGTTTCAATGTGCATTTGTAAAGTAGTTTAGGAATAACTAGGTGTTAGAAAGATGTAGAGAAGTCCGTAATCCTGATTGAAACGGACCAAACCTTTGGACAAAATTCACCTCCTTGAAATTGACTCTTAAAAAGAAAAACTTAATTTTATGTTTTCTCTGCATCCTGAACTTGTGAGTACACTTTATATTCATAGAAAGTTGGATTTAATAAATATAAGTCAAAAATGAGGCATAAAAACAAACACAAGAACAATCTAAATACTTTCCTTTGTTCTTGGGTACTTCTTGAGGTACTGCACCAACATTAAAACGTTCACATGTCTGATCAAAATTATGATATCAAGACAAACTGATCCTCCTCACACCACACACACTGTGGATAAGCAGTCAAGCAGTTACTGGAAAGCATGCAGCATGCCTGTCTGTCTGCCAGCCACATTGATACCTTTTCCTGAGCATGACTGGAAGATTCTGGGCAGAGAGGGAGGCTGAGAGAGGGTCCGGGTGAGTGGAGGGTGAGAGGATGGAGGCTCAGAGGACAGGGTGGGCTTAGAGAGAGAGGAGGCTGTAGGTGGGAGAGGCTGGGAGGCAGCAGAGATGGTCGGATGGGTTATAGTGGATACCGTGAAAGAAGACATTTGGGGAGCCGTGGAGGAAGAAGTTATGGTAGTCTTGAGTGGTGACAACGCAGGGAAGGGACATTTGGGAGTCAATGAGGTGATGCCAGATTTGGAGCTACTGGGTGGCTTAAAAAGCAGTTCAGAGGGGGTATTTGAAGAAGGATTTAGGGGAACAGACGGCACTGCTAAAGAAGGCTTCACTGACACAGATACAGAGCATTTGGGAGATGGAGGATGAATGGAAGAGGAAATGTTTTGGTTTGAAGGTGTGATTATGGACGACTTTGGGGATGGAGGATTTGCAGGAGACACATCAGAGAGAGGCAGAACAGAGGAGGCACTTTGGAGTGAGGGAGTAGCTGCGGTGAGCTGTGAGCTTGGAGGAGTAGGTAGTGGGTCAGAAGAAGCCAGAGCCTCAGGGAAAACAGGGTTTGATGATTTTTTATGCTTGGATCTGGGCGAGGGCTGAGGGGAGGGGCCAGGGGACGGTGGGATCTCTGACTGAACAGAGGTGGTGGTGAAGGGGTGTCGGCTGCGGCGGGGCGATGGGCGAGGAGCAAAAGGTAGAGGAGGGCGGGAGTGGACGGCAGGACTAGGAGGACCGCCATCACGCCCACAGGCTGGATGAATAGATGGATGGAAGGATGGATGGAGTGATGGATCAGTGAAAGTCGATTTTTGCATAAAGAGATATGAAAAAGACAGGAAGGAAAAGGTCATGAATTGAGAATGAAAATGAAATGAACTGGGAGTCAAGGACAGTTGATGATTTGACTAAAGGTGAGCACATCAGTGCTGGAAAGTAGTACATAAGTATGCCAGTGTAGTTGTTAAGGTACTTTACTTGTGTGTTTCCATTTTCTACTACTTTCTACTTCCCTACTCCCTATCACATTTCAAAGGGAAATAATGTACTTTTTACTTTACTTAATGTATCTGAGTTACTGGTTCCATAACTAATAACTATAACATATTTTAAAATGATCTTATTTAATCTTCCTTTAAAAAAAATGTAATCATTCTAGTGCAGCAACCGGCTTTTTTAAATAATAATTAGTATTATCATTTTATTAAAAAACTTACTTAGCATTTAGAAATATCTTTCCAAGAGTGGAATTGTTTTGCAGATTAACCTGCCCACAATTTATATGAAGAATTCCAAATCGTATTAAGACGTAAGTGATAAATATCATATGATATATTTACCAAGGAGCCTGAAAGGGGACAATCGTAATGAGCATTTTAGGTACTTTCATTTTTATTTGGTAATTTATCTTTCGTTTTTTTAGTTAAGTAAGATTTCAAATGAATGCAGGAGTTTTTCTTTTTTTCAGTAAATGATGGACACTGGTGCCTATTGGGTTAACAATGTGCGGCTTAAAGCCATGCCACTCGATTGGTGATTTGACAGTAATGGACACATTCACCTTTGAATGCCATGTTGCATGAAGCTCTTCATGCCTCCAAACAAACTTCCAGAACAACATATGGCATTGGTCATAAAATGCTTCTGTCTGGATGGGATGGGAAATATGTGGTATGCAGAACAAATGGCATGAGTGTGTGAATTACTGTTATGTAAAGTGAGCCTCCCAATAACAGACAGGTGGAGAGAGAGAGCGTCCCTGTTCACACCTCCTCCTCTTTGGCGACAGAAACAAACAGCAGGAGCAGGTGAAAGAAAGGGCAAGAGGAAGCTACCTGAGACTGGAAAAGTGGATCCAGTGGAGTCTCGCTTGTCAGGTGGAGGGGGAGCGGGGCGATTTGGGCGAGTTAGAGTGTGTGGAACAACTGCAGTGGCCAGAAAAGAGTAGAGCAAAAGAAGTGACAGGAGGAAAAAGAGAGTAGAGGAGGAGGAAATGTCAGAAGCAATACCTCACAGTGCAGATCAGAGAGAAGAAGCAATGTTTGTGTCGGTCGGCCCACCTGAAGCAGTGACAGACTTCTTGTCCTCCTCTTCATCGCTCTCATTGAAGTCGTCCATGTTGCCGATGTCTGCGGGTTTGACACTCATCAGGCTGGCCAGACTCTGCATGTCTTCATCACTGAGGAACAAGAACATGAGAGCAAACATTTATCACATGGACATCACTTAGTGAGAAAAACATCCTTTTGATAAATGTATCAAAATATAAACACTATACAACGTATAGGCTTACACTATACACAGTAAGCCTGTCGCCTATATTGACATGCCTCACCTGTCAGTAAATCAAATGTGGTTGAGGCGTCATTTCTCAAACTCCAAAGTGAAATTGTATTACTCACAACAAGCAAACGTAGACACATAAACAAAACTCTTCATGTTTTAAGTATTTGGTGTCCATGCTCAAGTACGCATTGTTAAAGCACTACTCTCTGAGATAAAACTACTACTCAGGAAAAACAGGGAGTCATTTTTCCAGAGTTACTATTACTTTTCTCTAAAGGAGTAATATTTCATCATTTTGGAGTGTAATTACTAGCCATAGCCAGTACAGTAGGAGCAAATATTCAGAATAAAATCTACTGGAGTAAAACAGTGTGACCACGCCCACCACGGCTCCTTAAATTCTGTTTCCTCCGCCATGAAATCTCTCTACGGTGGAACGAGCTGACGGTTTATGGGACGGAAGAGAGCTGAAGGGAGTTGAATCCAATTCTATATAGAATTCTATATATAATTTAATCAAATTCTATATAGAATTCTAGAATTGAATACATTGTATATACATAATTCTAGAATTTAATCAAATTAAATACAGAATTCTAGAATTTAATCAAATTATATATAGAATTCTAGTAAATTATCATCATGTAGAGTTAAAGACAAACACTGATTAGAGTAAAAAATACTCTGAATTATTAACTCTGAGACAAGAGTAGATTTTACTTTATTTAGATTGGGACCAAATGCTATATTTTTTTGAGTCAAATTTACTGTGACAGATTTACTGTGTACTCACGTGGCTTTCCCCTCACGAACGAAGACGCATGACAGCGACAGCTTGAGCGTGGCCTCCACCACTTTGACAGACAGCGGCTTGAGCTTCAGCGTCAGGTCCGTCTGGGTGGGCGTCTGACTGGCAAAGCGCTTCAAGTTGATGTCTGCTGATGCCAGCACCTTACGATGTCCCTTGTTCTCCTTTATATGGCCAAAAAAACAGCCATGATCCGTAAATGATTTTGAAACATATCCATTGAAAGAATCATAAGCAGCGGAGCAGTCAAGCAATACTTACACCCTCGATTACAAAGGTCCACTCTTTGTCCTCAAACTCGTCCGCATTGACCTCCTGAAGAGATGAGAACAACAATGAAATGTGCAGTCGAACCTTCTTGCACGACCATTATACGGTTTCACACACATGTTCTTGTAATGAATACATCAATTCATTCTTCTGGTTGTGGAACAGATTATTTATGCAACAGGTGTAAATGTGACACACATATTATCATTAATATTATATAATTATGATTTTCTGTTTATTTTTTCTATTTGTATTCAATTTAATACTCATCAATGCCATTCAAATGAAGAATATTGCCATACATGTGCCATTCATAATACATGACAGTATACAACATAATATAGTACCTTGTTTTTTAGAATCTTATAAATCTTTTGTTTTTATTATTTTACCTTATTTGTTTGTGTGATTGATGGCTTCTGTAATGCAGCAATTTGCTTTGGGGATGAATAAAGTACTCTGAACTCTACTGGACTCTTCGTCCTCTTTATGGACGCTTCTGCATTGGTTATATTTCTCCAATCTCCATTTCTTCCGTTTGTGTGTGTGTGTGTAGAGTAAACAGTGTGTTCTGTTATTTTGGTACCTTGAAGAGCGTGACAGAGATGTCGATGTTCTCTGGGACAGGCCACACCACCATGCCCCTGTAGGGGTTTTTGATTCCAGGCTGCCAGCTGTGGAGCTGCACAACAAACACCATTGGTGAGGGAAGAAGTACTCCAAACTTTTACTTAGTGTAAAAATGTAGTGTATAAATACTCTGTTACCTGTAAAGGTCATCCATTTAGAATGTAAAGTAAGTAAAAGTATGGGTATCAAAACATTTAAAGTACTAAAAGTAACATTACTCATTATGCAACACAACTGTCTAATTTCAGAATCTTATATATCATATACATCAATCTATGTGTACATCCATTTAATGTTGCACCTGGTAAAGGTGGAGCAAATTTTAAACGTCACATTCAGCCAGGTAGTTCAATTGATCAAATAAAAATACTTTTGTTGTGATTAGATGTTGCTCTAATTAATAATCAGAATCTGCTAAATAAAAGGTAACTAAAGCTTTAAAATAAAAGTAGTGAAGTAGTACACTATTTCCCTCTGAACATTGGGATAGAAATATAAAGTAGCAAAAAAAGGAAATTCGTACCTCAAAATTGTTCTAAAGTACAGTAATTGAGTAAATGTACTGAGTTACTTTCCACCATAGCAGACTGTGTGAGCGTGTTTGCGGTGGTGTAGTGGTTTCACCTTGGAGCACATGCGCCTGTTCCTCCTGGTCCACACCACCCTCAGCTTGTCTGGTTGCCTACAGAAAGAAAAACACATAGATCAACAAACAGAAATGACGTCTCGGCTTATGTTACCTTATGTTACTGATGACCTAATCTGCTATTCGGCAAAAGGGTCTCGATCAAAACAACCATTTGATCAACATTAGTAACTTTACAAACCCCTCAGTGAAAGGACAATACAAATTACAATGTTCAAACTTCATTGAATCATGTATCCAAACAAAGTGGGTATTATCCAAAAAAAAGGAGAAAACAAGCTCCAGCAGAAGGTCTTGTGAGTCCCCGGAGGATAATAATGCCTTGGAGTCAAATGTGTGAGTGTGTTTATGCAGATTGCTGTGGTGTTATTGGTCAAATTGTGTGTGTGTGTGTGTGTGTGTGCCTGTCATTTTGTACATGCATGTTGGTAACACGTGTATGTTTGTCTCCATTGTATTTTCTCAGTCCTCTGTGGCAGGACGTGAAACTGGAGTCATGTGAGCTGAGTCTACATGTGAATGTGAGACGTGCATTTTGACAGGAAGTAAGAACACACACACACACACACACACACACACACACACACACACCAAATAATATACCATTTCATAATAATAACTCATAACTCTAAATATGTTATCCTTACAACTCTATTTCAACACCAGATGCTCTTTCAAATTTTAGTTCATAGAATGGCTGAATATCGTCTCTAGTTGCAGCGTATCAGTGCTCAAGTAGAGCAAAGAGGGCATGTGTGTGTGTGTTTATGTGGCACAGTGTGTGTTAGGTGGGTCGTGGCATTAGAAATAGCCTGAGAGGCACAGCGTGGATGACGGAGGGGGGAAAGAAGGAAAGAGTTCAAACAGGAGACAGGGAAGTATGATCCGAAACACAGAGACACAACACCTTCTGAACCAGTGAGCTCAGTAAGTATGGGTTTTACACACGCAAACATTAGGGTGTAATGCAGGTGTGCAACATGTAATTACTGTAATTGTGTGTTTTAATTCAGTAGACAACGGTTTAGTCCACAGTTGAGTAGAGGAGTGACAAACATGACACACTCCCATGTTGACATGTTTCATTTTACACAGCATATGACGGTAAAAACAGAACATATACACATTTACAGACAGTAAAATAAATCTTGCTCACGAAGCCCATGTCATGTTTTAGTCACATAAAGCACTCCTTGTGTTACTGTAAAAATAGCCTGTTGCTTAGTCTTTAATTACATCTGTGCCACTAAACTTTCTGCGTCAACATCATTTTATAATTTTCTGACTGTTGTCATGTACAACGCATATCTTTGACCCCTCTGTATTTTAGTTTCCTCTGTCCAATATAGCTAGTTATGGTGAATATCTTCTCCTTCCAGCCATGCTATCATGTAGAAACAGGTTGTGAAGAAACCATTACGGATATTATAGTAGTTAAAGTTCATGTGACGCACTACTTGAATATATACAGACCCGACATCAGACAATTACAGAGCAACATTATAATTCCTTTAAAGACGATCGTGGCAACCTGATGAATGCAGATAAATATTCCCTCTCTTTTATTCTGTTTTTGGTCTCTAAAAAGCCCTGAGGGAAATATCTGGCCGTATATCTGGCTGTAATATCTGGCTGTGTAGCTGCTAAATGCTCCCTATGTTCACGAGCTATTGCTACCTTTGTCTATCTGCTGTTGACCATGTGCAGTTTCCACACTTGAAAATGATTGATCCATCTACCACAGATTTTAACTGGAATCCACTCAAACGACAAACAACTTTTTTGCTTTTTTCCGCCTTTTTTTCTGGTAGGTTTAGCCTATAAAGCCATTTAAGTCATCACGTTTAATGAAGCAAGCTCCATTCCAAGCAAAGCTCCATTTAAGCAAAAGAGCAGGTAAAGTAAAGAGGTATTTGAGCTTTTACATCCACTAAAAACAATTATTAATACAATATTATACAATTATTAATTAAAATACATGTTGTAAAACCTATTAAAATACAACTCACATTAAAAATAATAAACAAACAATGAAAACATATAACTGTCACCACCTCACTGTTGTATACCTCTGCCAAACAGTCAAGTTGCAGTTTACATCTCTGCCCAAAATGTCCTCAATTCATCATTTTCTCCCACGAGACATTTGTGTTAAATTGTGATAATTAGCATATGAATCCGCTAGCCGCTATAATTCACACAGCGTAAAATGCCATAGGCATTCAGGAAGTGCCCCTTCTTGGAACTGCTATGAGGATCTTATTTGTGTATGACGGCACACGTGTAAGGCCGTGTTATAGGGCAGACTGTTTCTAAAATTAAAAAAGGAAGCCTTATCTGGCTTTATCGGCTTGGATTAATTGATGAAAAAGTGGCCATAAAATGAGAATATGGAGAATCGCTGTGAATTCTGAATCATCAGGTGAAACGTAAATTGGGAGGACAATGACGATTCACACCTCTAGAAGGCCGTTTCTAATTTGTATGTCTATCGTTCTCTTTGCAAGATAGATAACAGGGCTATGAGCTATGGATATGGGAAACAGAGAACACACAAATACCTGACAAGTTTTGAAGACCTCTGAAGAATGCTCATGTGAGTACAGCGCTGGACCAGTGCTATATTGCTACTGGTTTTCAAATGAACTGGTTTCTGTACCGTAGTGTTCACCGAACATCAGCAGTTGTGATGCCTCTGTCTCAGTCTCGTCACACATTCACAGACATGATTGTGGTGTTTTTAAAGACGCATCTCATATCAACTACCAACATGTGCCTTGCTTGACACTTTCAACCCCCTTGTGACCAAGGATTCATTTCCCACCTCTTATGTTTGACATGATCTTTAAGTATCAGTAACTCTGACTACTAGATTTAATCCCACAATAACTTTTGGTTGATTTTCTTTTGAAGAAAGCCACCGTAGGTCCTCTCTTCTCCCAGCATGTGGTTTCTGACCCTGCTAAAGGGTTACCAACTCTGATGTCATCCTGTGTGGGAATTGTCACTCTTTCTAAATCACTTCCCTTCTGTTCGCACACACAACATGCTGTTGATCAAACTTCGCTCATTGCAGGATAACATAAAACAAAACACTGTTTGTTATCGTGCTGATGACAGCCACTTACACAATTATTCCATACTTTTATGTAATCTGGACAGATAAGAAGGTGACTCCAGAAAAAAGGTGGAGATATTATTCCCAGTATTGCTTTTCAACGTTATCGAGCTGGGTGATGTAAGTATGTTTTCTTTTTGATGCTGTGTCAGTGCATGTCAGAGCAGAATAATGCTCATTGATGCATCACCTGGCCACCTCCCAAATGTTTTGTCCAACAGGAAATTGCACAAGAGGGGGAAGCCCTATATGAGCTTGAGGCTACAAAGTGATTTGATTGCAGCTGGGAAATGAAATAACCGTGAGACTACTGATTTTGCTTATCATTACAATGATACATGATTGAATTTTGATGTTGAATGTGAAACTAAATCTTGCTCCCAATGCACCACAGACACTTGGCCTGATTAGCTGCATTTGGATATATTTTCAAAATAAATAGGGAATGACAGTTTTAAAACATTAGCAAGTAACAAATGCAGCCTAGGCTATTCACTGTGATATTGTTGTACACGTCTTCCAATGATGTGTTTTACAGTTAATGTCTCTGCAAAAATATGTATATCACATGCTTAGTCTTGAAAGAACAATGATCCTTTAGAATGGACTGTTTACTGATAACTGTCAAAAGATTAACACAAACCTTGTCAATAGGCGCGGTCGGGAATCGAACCCGCTATCACTATGGAACAGCTTATCACATGGAGGCTACATACGGGACGCCCTCATCCTCGTCAATGTAGTGGAAACTCTAACAACATGATAATTGTCATAATGGAGTCTTGTTATAGCTAATAACATACTAAACCTGTTATGGGAGTTATTTAGCTCACCGCTTGGCTCATGGCAGGAAAACTCTTAAAGTAGTTGTAATGATCCCAACTCACCATTTCTTTGTACACTCCAACACCAGTTCCTGGTAAGAGGCAACAAACTGAAACTTTGAAGCTTTTTTACCAACGCGCTGCAGTCTTTTCCACACCGAAGTCATCGCTTCCTCCGGTGAAACTTAAACAGGGAAAGAAATACTCGCGCACCTCTGCGCAACAATAATCCAAGTTCCTTAAAATGACTTATTCTTCTACTTCTTATCTGCAGCTGCTGCTGCTGCTGCTGCTGCTGCTGATGAACTTCACACAAGCTGCGACTTGCGCTCATTGGCAATAAGTTGAACCACGCTCAGAAATGTCGCCATGTATGAAGGCGGCGAACAGAACAGCCGAGAGGCGAAGAGGAACCGAGTCCTTGCTGCTCGCTGTCATCCAGCCAGCTCGTAAAGCCTATTGTGAAGCTCACGCTTCAACAACAAAAAACACAGTGACAACGTGTCTCTCTCTCTCTGGCAATAATCCACATGGAGACGCGCTTAGTCAAGTCTTATTGTAAAGGTCTGCTGCCTTCCTCCCTCCCTTCAGTGGCAACAGCCTGTGACAGATATACAGAGAGAGAGAGAGAGAGAGAGAGAGAGACAGGATATGCAAAGAGTCTGTGGTGATGTAGCAATATGCAAAGGTCTTTCTCTTTGCTGCTCCACTGTATGTGTGAAAGCACCGAGGAGACAGTCTGCTGTCATACCTATAGACTTTGATCCTGACTGTCTGTGCCACTGCAGCAGGCTTATCTGACTATTTCACATAATCAACTCTGCACACTTATATACCCTTAGGTGTATAATTATGCAAGCTGTCGTGCAACTCACAGTGTTTAGCATGGCATGCATAAAACCCATAGCTGTATAAATTTAAAAAAATGAGCTCATAGGCTACTCAAGGCACTTCCTGAGTTTCAGTTGCGTCATTCAGGTCTTTTAAGAAAAGTGTGTTTCATCCAGTTAACTACAGAGGAACAGTTTCCATGTAGAGGGCCAGTGTGTGTGTGTTCAAGCTAGGTCAGAGCACAGGGATTTTCCTCAGTGAGAGCAGGAGTGTATTTTTAGGTGGGGGAACAGGGATGGATGGATGGACAGAGGCAGCTGGGTGGAGGGCAGCAGCAGGGGAACAACTCTCTCATGACTCAGACTTGGTCTAATATTACATCGTGGGTCGATTATTCAGAGATTGCATTATTGCTCGCTGTACCAACAGCGTGTACAGCTTCCTGTTTTCAACATACCCCCACCGTAGACAGATCCGACCACCGTGCTACGACATATTTTCTGCATTTCATGTCACACAGACATTTGTATTGTGACACTGTAGCACATTATAGTCCTTTAGCTCTCCCTCCAGCCTGGTATATATTTATTCAAATAATCCCCTGACTATAGTTCACTAACAGCCATTGCAAGTAACTATGGGGAGTGATAATAACAGCAATTGCGAATAGATGGCCAACGACAAGACAAAGAGCGGCAAAGAAAGAAAGGGGCAACATTGAAGAGTGACCAACAGGGGAGAAGACATGCATTGTGATGAGGAGGCGGTCCCACGCAGTTAAACGCTCACGGCTGTCACAGAGACAGACAGGCAGATAGTTTCTAACAATAACCACAACATATGTTGATTATAAATAGAGAACAGCATGAGGCTGTCTACTCTCAACGTCACTCCCCCTTCATTCCTTCTCTCCTCACAGCAAATGGTTTTCCCCACTCTGCTGCTTCAACATGACCTCAGAGGGAGGCCTGCAGGAGTGAAGGAGCTCTCTGATAGAGACAGTGTGTCCCCTGTTGGTCACATTTTGTAATATCGTCCTCTGATTACCTTTAATTCAAATACAGACATACTGTGCATGTCTGTGGTGTACACTGTAGTTGTATTTAAAGACTTAGTAAGTCATAAGTGAGTCATTTATTGGCTTTTCTGAAGCCTTAGCAAGACTATTTAACTTTTTCCACTAGGCAGACTGTGCCACTTTACTTCATAAATCACAATTAAAGTAATATGCTTTATACAATTCTAAATGATTGAGCTAAAAACAAAAAAATGTTACAGATATTATTGAAAAAGCTGATTATGATAATTTAATTACAGTTTAATATGCCTTCATCCAAGCAGAAGTCCACCAGAATTAGCCTTTAGTTTAATAATTTCCTAAAATGATGGCCTAATTTTTACTCATGTTATGAGTTTGGACTGAAGTCTCAAGATGATGCAAAATGTATTTCAATAAACACACATAACTGTATTTAACCAAGCGAGGTGTCCAGATAAAAATGTCCTTTCACTTACAACGTAAAACAGTTACAAAAACTTGAATGGTTTTTAACATTTAATAGGAAGCCAAGATACATGCATCTTTTTTTCTTAATGCAACAAGAAATGGCAGGAGATTTATAAATGGTGTGTTCAAGCTAAATATTGTGTTCAAAATAATTCCTCCTTAGAAAAATGTGTATACTGTGTCAAATGCTAGAACAAAAGAGAATACATTAGATTAACGACACTTCTTATGGACTTCAGTCAAGACACTAAATGGCAAAAAATGTGCAATGGGAAAGACTGTCCTGCTTGTTTTACAGAACAGGGAGTTTAAAAAGTCGGAAATTATCAGGAAAACACAATCAGGCCTGTATCAAAAGTGGAATCAGACTTACAGCCATTCTTATAAATATTTCATACGGCTCAATTTCACTGACAAGCAAATCAGCATGTAGCATGAATACTGTGCAATGGAGAGCAAAAGGCTGATAGCATCCAGTCTCACTTCTCTATCTTGATGTTTTTCTCTTTTAGTCGGTCTTAATCTTTGATGAGATATACAATCGATGGGATGTTTAACACAAGTGCAATATTAGAAACACTGCCAGTCAACCACCAGGTCTATTGATTGGTCCATGGCCAGAAAAACAGACTGGACAGAAGATGGGTGGTATTAAAAACTAAAGGTACAGTAACTTTGAGAAAACAGCACAGTGTGTGGTGCATGTGTGTGTATCGACATCAGGGAATATGAAAGGAGTCTTTGATCCACTGGTCCCTGGAGTTGCTGCAGGGTGGAGGCAGAGACAGGGACGAAGAGGACAGAGGCTGTGAGGGAATTCCAGTCTCCTCGTCATCGTCGTCCTCCTCAGAGGATCCATTATCAGCACTGAGCGAGGCCCCGGACAGAAGGGAGTAGCCCTTGTATTCCTGGATGGCCTCATGGAGAGACCACAGCTGGCAAAGCAGGGACATATCCAGCTGACGCAGGCCGACCTGTTGCACAAAGTATGTCCTGATCAACAAATATTATTCACATAAGAGAAACTTTCATTTTCACCGTTTACCACATAAAGAGACAAAATAACCTTGCTTTTTATTGTTTTTTATGCTTGGAAAAAGCCAAAGAGAGAAGCTAGAGTGATTGTTTTCGGTCAAATGTATTTCTAATCACAAGTGCAGATTTGTGTGAAGCAGAACAGGCCAGTTGACCAGCTTTTCTTTGCACAGGACATTGCAGACAAAGGCAGGATATTCGCAGACCACCTTACCATCTCCTTCCGCAGCAGAGCCAGAGCAGCGTCCAGTCCCCCCGCCTTGCCGTGAGCGCGCGGCGCGTCTCCGCCGCCCCGGCTGATGTCGGCCTGGATGCGCGCTCTCTTGCTGTGCACCTTCTCGATGTCCCGCCACGACCCGCCGCTGGAGTTAAGGATCCCGCTCAGGCCTTTGGGCAGCGGCGGCAGCCCCTCTGCGGTGAAGGCCGTGCTCACCGGACAGCCCGCCGCGCTGCGCCGACTCCCGTTCATCGCGACGCCGCTCAGCTGACTGCGCAGGGGACGCGACGCCACCGCTTCTGCATTCAGGAAAGACCCCTCTCAGACGCGCCTACAGTCTAATGCCGTCTCAGCATCACCCAAAGGTGCTATCTCCCTCTCTCCACGTTGGAAACAGGCGCATCAGAAGGGAAATCAAGTCAATGCATCCCTGTCTTTTGGACGAGTCTGCGGCACGAGGCACTGAATTAGAAGTTACTGTCAGGCTTCCCGTTCCTGGCTTTGTTTTGTTTCCTCTCCTTTGTGTGGGAGAGTTCACCGACACAGACAGACAGCCCCCCGGCTCCTCCCGGCACTGGCCGCGCCACGCCCATAAACACTGGCTTTTTTGGGGGAAAAGGGAGACTGTCTGTCGGTGTATTGTTTGATTCAACTGGTTTACTGCGGAGCCACGTTGAGACACAACAAATACACTCAAGCTGTCTCCTGCCTATTAAACAAGACTGATGATTTGGTAGCCAGGTACATTCATAAATTAATGAAACTGTCAATAACTTCATTTTTAGTGTGATAGTGGCAACTTGTGTCACATACCATTAAATATGGCTGCAGATGTAATTATAAGTGACAAATACAAAACTATTGAACACTGAAGCTGGCTTCGCCGCTGTCTATTAATGTACAGTGAACAGTTTTTGTTCTAGATGCTTTTAATGAATGAAGAATTATAACTTTGACTCCTGAATGTCGCCCATTTCATCGGACATCACATGACCATTGTCACCACCATCATGTATCAAATATATTTACAATAAAAACCTCAGAACTGCCAGCACACATCGACAATCTTTGAATCACCAGAGACTCAGACAATGGTATCCATGTGAATCCAGACTGAACAGTAATTAGAAAAATGCTTCTCTTATCAGAGGACTGGTGTTTTCAACAATACACCAACAGGTGTTAGAATATAATTGGTGACTTTCGATGTAGTAGTATGTTGTATATCAGCAAAGACACTGTTGCATGTGCAGACAAACAATTATACAGACATTTGGGCACAAGAGCTTTAGCATGTTTGAATTTGCAAGCGTCACTATTTTTGGATACTACTGAACAACCACTCAGAAAACCGAACAGATATCAATTTGGTGGCCTTTTAAAATTAATCAAACCCAGTCAACTATAGAAATATGTTTGCAGTATTTTACTGTATATAATAGTCTTATTTTAACATGTTTTAATGGCCAGATCATTTTAAATTCATACCAATGCTGAATGTGCATTTAGACATGTTGCGTTCTTGTCATCATAACTTACAAATTGACAAAAACAGTCAAATGTTCAAACATGTGTACTTAAATGTTTTAGGAAACAATGTAACATGATATTTCTGCCAGCCATATAGGTACGCTAACTCAAGAGCAACTTGTGAACTTACGACATTTTAATCTTATTTCAAGTGCATTTGCGGACCAATTTTAAATTCAGTTCTATGCAAGGAGTCAGTCAGAGAGAGATGCTGCAAAGCAGCCAACCAGAGTCAGTATTCCAGGACAGAGGCGAGTAGAAACAGCGCTCCAGGGTTTCAACCTTTTCCATGACGGTTACTGGCTGAGCTCCTTGAGGCTGCGCAGCGAGTTGGCACAGCTGGTGATGAGGCTGCAGAGCTGGATACTTGATTCCATGGAGGCTGAACTCTGTAGCTGGTTAGTGGCCCACCGAAGTTTGATTAGAACAGCCTCCTCAGCTTCTTGCAACATGGGTTGGAGGACAGGGCTTGGTGGAATCACTGGGGGGCGAGGAGGTGCCAGGACTGGGGCGGGGGCAGGAGTTGAAGGAGGAGGGACAGCAGGCGGAGGCAGGAGAGCTCTTCCCCCTGCTGCAGCCCCCTCACAGTGCTCCGGTCTGGGCAGAGGAACTGACACACTTGCCTGATTGCTGCTGGGGCCCCCATCGAGTTCGGGGGCCTGGGCCGGTGCATTGGCCTGAGCTGCAAGTTGTCTCTCTCTCACTTGGGACAACGCTGCCTGTGCATTCAGAGCTTAAGGGGCGGAGAAAAGGTAGAACGGGAAAGATGGGAAGAAGAACAAAAACTATTTACAAAAAGGCTCAAAGCAAGAAGCGCAGCCATGAAGGAAAGTAGACAGTGGGTGTATTTAATACTCATGTGCATTAAATATGAGTGTGTGTATATACCAGGATTGTCCTTGTCAACATCAGAGTCCAGCTCCTGACACGAGACACAATAGTATTTCATCTGTTTGTCTTGGAGAAGAATCGTCTGGAAACACAAACCAAACTTTATTTAAACACTCATGATAGACGACTCCATCTGTTCTACATTACTGAGGCTACCAAACTCACAAACACAGCATACAAGTCCACTTCACTCACCCCACACACGTCACAGCACTCTCCCAGCATCCTGTATCCTTTGAGCAGGTAGTTTCCCATCAGCTTGCTGATTTTGTCTTGTCGCTCCCGGCGAGCCTGGATCACCTTCATCTCTGCTTCTGTTGGAGGCTCCCACTCAAAGTCCTTGTCATCTGGGGTCAGTGACAAAGTGTTGATTTAATTCAACTGTACTCACAAAATTCAGAGCCTGCTTTAATAACACATCCACATATATAAACAGTCTTCTGCACTGCTGTAACCTGTGTGTGTGTGTGTGTGTGTGTGTGTGTGTGTGTCTATGTTAGCCCTTTGTAAAATGTATTCGACTTCACAAGTCTTTAGCAGTGATTAGAATACGTAACGCGAGATGTTTTGTAGTGTTTTTCTAGAACGTGATTAGCATTGCCGCAGTGCTCTGCTAAGGAATGATGATAAGCTAGCTAGCCTACCGCCCGGCTAACGTCGGCTAACGTAATCTGTTCGTTGCTGGGGAACACTTTCAGAAGAAATAAAACCACACACTTTAACGAATGACTACATGCGAAACAAAATACTTTTTCCTGAATAGCACGGGTGAATGAGATAAATGCCAAAGTCCGCTTGCTTATAAGATCATAACTTTACAAACCTCCATTCAGAGCCATGTTGGTTCAGTGCTACACGTTCTACGTGATGACGTCAGAGTCGCCGCGCTCCTTCTTCTTCTTCTTTTTTGAGGGTTTACGGCAGTTAGGCTCCGTAGCGTTGTACCACTGCCCCCTTGTGGAGTCTCCCACCGCATACTTTAAAAAAAAACTGTTCTCTAATTGCCTCTACTAAAATGAATCTCTTTACTAAATATTAATAAGGTCTGAGCCGAAGTGACTTTAAATTCAATCCCAGCTTGTATTACCTATATGGTAGTGAAATAAATGTATGAGTATAGAAACAAGTGTATATAAATATCACAAACCAACTACATATTTTATCATATTGATTTTCATTGATTTTCAGCAAGTTGGACCACAGCATTTCCCTTCCAAATGTATATTTCAATTAAAAAAATAACAGCTCTTGGCTCATATATTTACACAAATTAGCTGACAAAAATCTGATGCGACAAAATATGTATACATTACTATATATTGGATATAAAATAGTTTTACAATACTGCATAATTTACACACTCTGAAAACTGAACAACATATTTTTACTGCTATATAAACAGTGCACTTTATTTTAAAGGCTTGTGATTTGTAATGTGTGGCAACCCAGGGGATGTGGAGGGGTGCAGGTGTGACCAATGCCAAGCACCTCGTGGCTGCAGCCCCTGAACTCCCTCTATCACTTCCCCCAACCTGAGCTTGAGGACCCGGCCCCGTGGCTGGATATGTTTGGCTTTTGGCCCTGGTTTGCCACAATTGGTATAAAGTATTGAAATGGGGCACTATGAAGATCAAGAGAAGCACACTTAGCAAGACTGTATTTGAATGTTTCAGTTCCTCAGACATGGAGAAAGTTAAGCCTCTACTTGTTCATCCTTAATCGCTCTGCATGAAGTCACATGTAGCTGAGGGCTCTCAGGTGAACTGTTAGATGCACTTGCCATCCATCACGACCCTCCAAGCTGGAAACAGAATACGATAATAATAGAAGTATACAGTAGGCTAAGTGTTCCTTGCCCAGTTAGCGCACCAAGTATCGGCTACCAATATCTTGACAGAAATACAAAGAATAAGAAAAGAGATTCATTTTTTAATGTGTCATATCAATATGAACAAAAAGGTAAGCACCAAACAATATACTGCGCAAATGTATAGACTGTAATGTAGTGAAAAACTAAATGTGGTGTATACATTATTGTGTGTTTGAGAGATAATTACTGTTCCCAATTATTTATGTATAGGTTCCTCAAATTGCCAATGTTTCCTATTTTGTGTCCCCATAACAACTAAAGTGTAACATGTTATAACAAATTGCACCTTACGCTGCATTTGGTGGGTCAAGTGAATGAGCGCAGGGTTGACACTGACATCTTATTAAATAAATAAAAAAACAGTTGAGTCCAGCAATGTGTTGTATTCTGTCCTCCGAATTGCCTTGAAATCAGCTGAGACAGAAACATAAACAAAACGTACACCACAACAATTCTGTTTTTACAATAATTTTATTTTATTATTGGTTATTTGACTTGACATCAAAATCATAATCTGATACATTTTACAGAAAGAGGAAAGGGCCATTCAAAATAAAAGTTAGCCACTGTAGTCCAAAGCACAGTGGCTTGCAGGCTTCAAACTGAGTTCCCATTTTCCCATACTCTGAAGTAAGATGAAAAGGATTTTAATTTCATATGTGTGTTTCTACAGAAGTCTTTGGTCTCTAAATGTTGGATACTATTTTAGAGAATAATTATTCTCCAGCTAATTGACAGTAATTAAACAACAAAAACAAGAACAACAAAATCTATGAGGGGACTGTTACATCTGTGAATCTGGTGAGCCGAAGAGGTCTTTCTCCTCAGTTGATTGGTTTTTGTGATATTGGAACATTTCACCATTCGCATCCTTCTTCTTCTTCTTCTTCTTCTTCTTCTTCTTCTTCTTCTTCTTTGTTTTGTGTCTCTTCCCTTCGTTGTCTTCCTGTCTTTCTGTGGGTTTCTTCTCAACCTCCAGGGTAACATCCTCTCTGGGAAGAAGGACACACAAAGAGATGTTCAAAACACGTGGACAAAAATAACACAATCAATACCTGAAATGTTACTATATAACACTTCCCATAACATACAGCATTACTCATTGAAGTACCATATGAATGGTCAATGAACTGCATTTATTGTAGCATACCATGAAGGGACAATTACTTTTAAAATAATATAAAAAAGAGTTTTATTATAATTATTGCTTTTTATCATGGTAGTTTGATAGATAATAAGCGATCAGAAAGACTGATCCTAATGTATACACATAAACACACATGCACACACAGAAAACAAAGCAGGGACAGATATATCTTAAACATCCTCTTAAACTGAACTGTATATGAACCTCACCTTGACTATGGGGGAGATTTCTCTCAAGACACTGTAATAGAAAAACACATTAAAAGAACCATTTAGTACAATAATTCATGAAATAATGGCTAAATGTTCCCTAACTTGTTCTCCTCACTTGGCAAATTGTACAATACATCTCAACAATATGATTTCACCAAAAAGGGATTTGGTACTCACGCTGATGTTCAGCCTTTACTCTGCTCAGTTTGGAAGGTAGGTTGATGTGAAAGAAAGCAAATAGTAGGACGAGATGATGGGAAAATAAAAAAAATTCAGTAGATGAACTGGTATCAGTAAGATGATGTTCGTCTGTGTGAGTTATTGAAACAATACCTTCAGGTTTGGGGTGCATGAGCTGCAACGGCAGCTCCACTGTGACATCACTGCAGAGAAACATAACAATAACAATACAGGTGATTAATGATCCCTGGCTGCATGTCCTTTGATATGACTTTAAATAATCCTTACTCACCTGGAAGTGAGGCCGCTCAGCAGGCTACATGAAGACAAGAGAGAGTTTGTTTTAGTTCATTTTATTTTATTTTATCCAAAAGTTTCTACACACCAAACATATTGAAACAGGATTAGACACTAACCCTCCTCCGGCCACCATGAGGTTGATTTTAATCTTGTAGGAAACCAGGATCCCCAACACATCTTTTTCAACACCCTGCCGCAGCCTATGGAGAATTACAACAAGGATTTGTAGGATTAGAATGTTTAATTAAATGAAGTGTCCTTTTAAACTATTATATAACAGGACACAGCGGGACATGCCAGAAAAGTTACATGAAGTACACTCTGCTGTTGTACTGTCTGCTCCATTTGTGCACTTACATGGTGGTGGAGGCCAAGTTGGTGTCCTCGTCCTTCAGTCGTCCGTCCAGTGCCAGCCCCCTTTTCTCCTTATTCTCAGCCAGGATGGGGACGATGCCCAGAGTGTTCTCGTAGGTGCTGTTGGCCTCCACTGTCTCTCTGTGGAGGATAAACACAAACAAACATCAACACACCAAACTGCACGCTCGTGTTGGCTGTGCTTCTCTGTTTTCTGTCCACCTACGCAAACTCCTGGTTAAAAACAGACTTGGTGTATTTGTCTGCAGAGTAGAGGACGATGTCTGTGGTTTGTTCCACTGAAGAAGGAAGAAGGAAATTGATTATTATGGTGTGTAACAGTCTTATTTAATCTGTCTCAAAAGCGTTTCTGTTGGCAGAGGTACTCACCAGTGACACAGAATTTCTTCACTGTTTTGTTGGTCTCGTTGTTGATTTTGATTTTGATCTGGATGGATTCACCGTGGAAGTAGAGCTGTGGTCAAAACCAGGAAACAACCAGTTAATGGTGGGGAATAGTTGAGAAAACAAAGTCTGCGTTCAAACGGACTCTGGAAGTATTAACAAACATTTAGAAGAGCCGAGACACTTTAAACCATTAAGCTTTACTGTACATCTTTCTCCAAAGAAGCTTCCAGGTGAACAGGCTTGTCGGACATCATGAAGCCCTTGCGGATATCCGCCTTGGGCCCAGCGCCCACCTGAGAGGGGGCGTACTGGATTTTACGAATGATAAGGCGAGCGGTGTCCCTGTGGGGGAGAATGGGACAGAGGAGGGAGACTGTTCATCAGGCGGAATAGTACAACAGCCAACAGCTGGAGGATGAATGAATGCAAAGAGATGGTGACGACGACAGAATGAGAGCATACTCACTTCTTTTCGATCGTCTCATCGGGGTTGCACTTGTCATTGGCGAGGTACGCTTTGACCTCAAAGTCGATGCCACAAGCCTGCAAAGCAAATTTAAAATGTGAGCAACGAGAAAGCGAGCATGGCTGCGTACACACTGGACAACTATCTGTGAGAGGTGAATGTGTTTGCAGATGCATGAGGTTTACCTTCCCCTTGTCATCAGGTCCAGGCTGCAGAGACACGGAGCATGGTAGGTTGTTGGGAATCTGGAGGGACAAAGGAGAAGAGTTATCCTTATACAAATAATTTGTACAAATAATGAAGGATATTTTTAGATATTTCAGCCAAAAAACTTAATTGGACTCAGTTGTGGGAGTTCAGACTCATTCCAACACAATATTATAATATATCTGCCAGGACCCCTTTAGCACATTAAGCAACTCAACATGTTTGAGCTTTAAAGACATGTAATTACAGTATTAACTGTCCATGATGTTGTGTCCATGAATCATTTTGTAAAATACACATTTAATTTCAACCTAAACACAAAAGGCACAACATTTGTATTTGGATATGATGTCATACTTCGAAAGAGAAAGGGTATGAGTTGTCTCCAGTCTTCTTTATCAGGGTGTTGTGCATTTCGGTCAGGGCGGGCTTGTGGCTCTCTGGGTAGATCTGGACTGCTGTGATCCAGATGTCCTTCCTGAAGCACAGGCCCATCACATCCAGGTCGTCACTACCGTACCGGAAGGCACATGCCAGCTGCACAAACACTGTCGACACATAATTCATCATTTCATTACGATCACTTGCAGCTCCGGGACTCGATGTGGTAAATTATTGTCTTTAAGGACTTTGAAAGTTACCTTTCCTGCCTGCAAAATCAGCTGTGTCCAGCTTTACGACACCATCTGTAAATGTAAGAGTGCAGAATATATTCTTATATTTATCAGCCTCTCTATGCAGCTGTACACACACACACACACACGCACACACACACACACACACGCACACGCACACACACACACGCACACACACACACACACACACACACACACACACACACACACACACACACACACACACACACACACACACACACGTGCATTGAAGAAGGAACGTACCAACTTGGTCCACTTTGGCTACGTGGTCCACATAGTCTCTCTTCCCCAGGCACAGGGTCAGCTGTCAAGGAAGGCAAACAGTTCAGTGTTTCATTTTTCATTAATTAAAACATGTTTTAAAATCACAAAAGAAAACGAGAAGAACACAAGACAAACTTAAGAACTGTAACTTACTCCTCCACCTTTACTGGTCTTCTTGAAAACCCTTTGAAAAAAACGAAGAGATCACTTTAATTTATTGCTCGTCTGTCATTAGTTATTGTTATTATTATTATTTGACTGTTTCTTATTCATGAAGAGTTGAATGTTGTTGCAGAACTATACATTTGTAATAGAATAGTCAACATTGTAAGTATCTTGGCTTGTAACTGAGTTATTGTCTGGATTGACATGCTAATATATTGATTAGTTTGAGACTCATGGTAATGTGTGTTCCTTTGCAGGTAGCAGCAGGGCCAGTAATCCCTTATTCCCTTTTATCCAGTTAAGAACAGCTTAGTGTGGAGCAGCTTTGCCTCATCGTGCCCGGATTGAGAGGCTGGCCCAGGTGCCAGGGTTCCAAAAATAGCTGATTACACGTTACCACATTTGAACCGACGCACCACCTGACTAAGCTTTTATGAACCTTAGATAAATACTTTAAAACTATTTGCCAATTCTAGGGGTGGCCTGGCTCAGGTCAAAGTCTGCAACTCAGGTTTTAATGTCAGTGTTTCAGTTCCTTTTAGCGAAAAGTATCCAATTCTCTTGAATGTTTCTTGAAGCAGGTAAGGTTGAAGTAAGATAACTAGCTTAAGGGAACAGAAAGCAAATAACAATAATAAAAGTAAAACAATACTTACTTTGCCATCTCTGCAAGTATTCTGTTTGAAGGAAAGAACAAAAAATGACTTTTGGTTATTAGGAAGTCATAGGAGGTCAGATGATAATGTCATTAAGACATTGATCCTTCATCAACTGTCTGTACTGACTGGATTTATGTTTTGATTCGAGGGTACAGGAGGTTAATCCTTTGCGATAAGATTACACCATCTGTGTTAGGGCTCCACAGCACATGATTATGTCACAAGGTGTTCCCTTCAAACGTATCAGCGGTGCCAAAGCTGCTGCTAGTTTGGACTATTCAAGGACCGTTAAAAGAATAAAACACATTCAGCAACATGCTGTAGTATTCTTGGACTTGTTTGGACACTAACCTTAGCTCTCTATAGCCTCGTAATAAGGAGTATTACAAAAAGGTCAGAGAGCTGTAAGCATTTGATTAATTGTTACATTCCTTTTCCTTTTTTCCTTCCCTTGCGAGTTTTACTTAATATTTACTGTTACAATTATTGTAACATGGTCATTAAAAGCTTGATTGGTTATTTTTCCAATACATTTACCTGTCCTGACTCAAAGCCTAATAGACTTTTGAAACTGTGCAGGAAAAACACAGAGATCGCTGTATTGGGTGCATTCATTGCACAGCTACTGAAGAGACTGGACGGAGTCATTTCCAATACAAAGCAACAATGTGGATTCAGAAACAAGGCCTGCATGTGCATTTTGCAACATGGAGCGGTCCAGCACAGGTGCATCCCTCAGCTATAATGGAAATTGACGACCACTTAACTCACTGAGCTACAGCCGTCTTTCAGCTGGTTGTTGGCCACAGATAATCTAAGCTCTCACCCCTGAGCTGAGGAACTTGTCTTGTAGCTCTATTTCACATAGTGAAATTATTTTTATGATTAACATTGTAGATCCCTCCCCCTGACATCAGTAGGCCCTTGTGGCTCAGCATCAGGGTTGCAATGCTGTACTGTCTGGGAGATCAGCACATTAACCTGCAAACCAACCATTAACCATTAAGGCTGCTTTAATACCCAATTTGCCACTTTGAAGCCTTGTGGTTGCCTGTTGTGTTGGCACAAGCATTTAGCAAAACTATCTATCTTTCTAATTGACATTTATTTGTTGAAGAAACACTTCCCAACTCCCATTTAGTAAATCGTACGCTGTGAAATTGCCCGTGAAAGACTGTACAGTGGGATTCAATGAGGATGAGTAAAACCAAACAACCAAATGGTTTAATATAACTCTCTGATTTTCATCTTTAAGTAGGTAAAGTTTCTTGCACAAACCCACATTATCATTCAAGAATCAGGCCATGTAATGTTTCCTTATCAGTGCATTCTATTCAAAGAGTAAAATCCTGCTCCAAATTGATAACAGGCCACCGTTGTTGGTCAGCATTATTAACACCGCTATATTCACCCATCTACCCATTCATCCATCATCCATCCATCCATCCACCCATCAAGATGAAGTCTTACCTCTTCTCAGTAGTCTGGGAGCTTGGTAAAGTGTGTCAGGGGAAGTGGAGAGTGCGGTCTGCACAAGTTGGTCTGCCTTTTTATACGTGCATCCTCTCACTGAGCATCATTCGGGCTTAACTTGTCCATTATTGCTGTCGATGCCTGCTTCATAATCCAGTTAAGCAATCAGCTGCTAGCTTTTTTTGGACTACAAAGTGTTTGATAATACCAGCCAGCTAAATCACAGGGACAAACATACAACGACATAGTCGCCACATGTCTGTGGTAGTAGTTAGGCTGATAATCCCATTTGCACCTCCACAAACAAAGCAATCGGGGCTCTTTTAATTTGGAATAAATCAGGCTCATACAGTTTAAGACCCGGTCAAATCAGGGTTAACTTCTCAGTGGGGTTCTGGGCGGGTCAGGGCTTGATTAATTGTGTTGTAAAACAAAGGGTAAACAGTACAAATACAATGTTTGTAATATTTGTAGGTCTTTGTGGAGCACTGTGGAGATTATCAGTATTCCAGCCTGATCTCAGCAGATTAAGGACTCCTAGTCTTATTATGGTGTGGATGATGGGAGCATCGACGGCAAAGTAACAGTAAGCTGTCTTATTCAACAGTGCCTCATGAACGTGCCAGAGATTATCCAGAATCACCTGAAAGATTCCCCCGTGACCTTTGGAACTCTGCAAATTCTTCGACAGATTAATTAATACAAGGTCATGTTCAAAGTTTACTTTACATCCTCGTCAAGATATTAAAGTTTTCTATTTTCCAACTGGTACTTTAGTATTGACATAACAATGGTGTCCTGTAAAGTGCTGAAACAAGCACATACAGAATATTTTATGTCTGTCTATATCAGGGTTCAGCAACCCGCGGCCCCGGAGCCGCATGCGGCAAGGTGTGTAGAGTAATGGTGCGTTCACACCGAACGCGACGCAAATTTTTTCGCGCGACCAGATTACATGTAAAGTCTATGCACAGACGCGTATGGTTGCGACAGACGCAAATTTACGGCCAACTCGGGCGAAAAATCACGTCGCGAAAGCCAATCAGCGTTGAGAAGCTCTGCGCGTCATCACCACCGTCCTGCCGGTTTGAATCAAACTGTTGCTGATCCGTTGTGCGGCTACGGATGATATTATGAACCCGGACACGGGGGCGTCTGATGGTCCGACATTAGAGGGACTTCCACAAGAAGTTTAAAGCAGAACTAGTGGTTAGTTTAATGGTGGATGGGGGAAACGGTACTGTTTTTACGGAGATAAGCCACAAAGATAAGCCCCACCCCCTTCCAGGCGCGAGTAAAGCCAGTAGCGGATGACGTGAATTAACCACATAAAGTCGAGCGACTAAACTCACGCGAGTAACGGGGTCCGTGTACGGTCCGTGTACGGACCGTGTACGTTTTATTCGTCTGTTTTTTGGTTCATTCGAAAAAACGAAAATACGGAAATACCATCGTTTCTTCGTTTTCTGTTTCATACCAAAAACGGGGAAACGGAAAAGCACTTCCGTTTTCTCGTTTTTGTCGTCTGAATCCCAAAACGAGAGAACGGAAGTGCCTAAAACAAATGTCAAAATAAAATCTAGTGATCGATATTCTTATTTACAGTCTTCTATGCAAACACATGGCTGCCGTAACGTTAGAAGAACATTCATCAATCCATATAAATAAATACACCTGGATATGTTAGCAACAGTCGGGACTACAGGCACTTTAATAGTCATGTATATATGTACGTATATATTAATCAACTTTTCAATTAATCCTTGCATTGTTTAATGCAACACAGTTCGTAATATAGTTTAATCAAAGTCATTTGGGTGTGTAGAGTTGTTGCTGTTAGCCTCATATTTATATTTCCTCCTCATTGTGCTGTTTCTTGAGTCAACACAGCAGAGCCTGTATGAGATGCAGAGTAAAGGGTTTCCCCTTCCTACCAGTAGATGGCAGTATATTTGTATGCAAATGCTACATTTAGTTAAATTTACCTGTGTCTTTGTTAATTAACTAGGTTATTGATTAAGATGTATTTAATGCCTTTTCTTTCCTCTGATATTTAATGTTCATGGTTCATTTGCAGCATAGTTGTATGTAGTATGTATTTACTTGTTATATTTGTGTCATTTTAGAACCAAACATTCCTCCATGGAAGAGTGAGCATGTGTTGATCACAAGGCAATAAATATTGACAATTGAAAAATAAAGAGACAGTTGGTTTATTCTAATTAAGCAGCCTTCAATGGACCTCTTCAGTTACCACCCAGTCAGAGCACCACCTGTGCTTCACATTTGACCTTACTACATCATCATCACCATCAACATCTAACCTGTTCTGTTCTGACTCTGCTGTCAGTGTCTTAGCCCCTCTGACTAAATCACATCATCATAATGTAGCTCTTTGGTCTCAAGAAGGAGTTAGCTCTGTGTGGTGTGTGAACACTGTTTGAGGAGTTGACTATGAGTTATTGTATCAGACTGAAACATGGAGAGCATAGCTACTCTCACATTTCTAAGATATCTCATATAGTTTATAGTAGTCAAATGATTATTAGGCGTCGTTGCCTGTTTTTAGCCGCATGCCTATATCTCTGCATGTACATGTATGCAGTCATATGCATTGTATGTGTACACACTTAAAGCTGATTCTGATTATATAAATAACAATGTATTAATTGAGGTAGTTTGCTGTTCCTGTAAAACTGAGCAACAGGGCCAGCAGGTCATGGCCTTCCTTAGCTAAGAGTAGCAGGTCATGACCTTCCTTAGCTAAGAGCAGCAGGTCATGGCCTTCCTTAGCTAAGAGCAGCAGGTCATGGCCTTCCTTAGCTAAGGGCTAAGACACTGACAGCAGAGTCAGAACAGAACAGGTTAGATGTTGATGATGATGATGATGTAGTAAGGTCAAATGTGAAGCACAGGTGGTGCTCTGACTGGGTGGTAACTGAAGAGGTCCATTTAAGGCTGCTTAATTAGAATAAACCAACTGTCTCTTTATTTTTCAATTGTCAATATGTATTGCCTTGTGATCAACACATGCTCACTCTTCCATGGAGGAATGTTTGGTTCTAAAATGACACAAATATAACAAGTAAATACATACTACATACAACTAGAAAGAGCATTTCCTGCTGAAAATGCGTTGGAGTGCTAAAAGCTGAACCTTAAAGCTTAAATATTTGAAAATAATAAGTGAAAAGAAAATTGCTAAATTAAGCTGAAAATAGCTCAATATAGATCAAAGACAGAGCGAACATCAAAGACAAAAAACCCACACGCACCATGGTTACCATGGCGATTGGAGAAGCACAGCTCTGCCCCGTAGGGAGAGATATTTAATAAATTCAAAAATTCATAGTTTAAAATTCTTAAAAGATAGAAAATATTTAAAAATATGCAGTCATAGATGAAAAATATGTCTACATTTTAAAGTTGAAATGGTATCTTTAGCTGAAAGTATGCTGAACCTATAAGCTGTTAAAGTTGAGGATTTTCTCCATAGGAATCCCATGTTAAAAAAAACGCATAAAAAGATTAATATTAAGAAAAGTTGAAAAGTTAAAAATATGAAAGGTCATAGCACCCCTCTCCTGAAGGAGCTGAATTCTTTAATATTTGAAGAGTTTCTGTAGCTGAACATATGAAGGAGGAGAAACCTTTCAAAATACGTACGGAAGAAATAGAATAAAGATTCGAAGAACAATAGTTGGGTGCTTCATGCTGAAGCACTCCAACTAAATATCGATCACTAGATTTTATTTTGACATTTGTTTTAGGCACTTCCGTTCTCTCGTTTTGGGATTCAGACGACAAAAACGAGAAAACGGAAGTGCTTTTCCGTTTTCCCGTTTTTGGTATGAAACAGAAAACGATGGTATTTCCGTATTTTCGTTTTTTCGAATGAACCAAAAAACAGACGAATAAAACGTACACGGACCCGTGTTGTGCATGCATGATTTAAACTGGGCATGTGTGTCCTTTGTGAATCTCAAAAACTCATCTTTCAATCTACTTTGCACTTTTCAGCCGCACCGCGGTTCTCGACAAGAATCTGGGGGCCAAGCACACGACACAGGGGCAGTTTGAGAAAACTTAAACCAAGCTTTATTACATTCTACTTATTGTGGAAATATTTCTATAGTAAATAATGCAACCTTAAAAAATAAGCATTGATTTGAGAAGGAAAATGTTACTCTATACAAACATTGCCATCACTCAGCATCAATTCTAGTGGCCAAATGGCACACTTGACCTCACAGCACAACACACACACACACACACACGCAGTTTTTGTACATCATCACAGACGTAAAGTGCGACTCCAACACATCACATCGCTGAGAGGGCACGGCACGAAGCGCGACAGTCAAATCAAGTAACATCCAGGATCATTCCGGGTGCAGAAATGGACAGAAGAAAACCACACCGTTTGGGCGGCGACCCCTCGTTAGCGGATATAGGGCGGCATTCACCCACAAATGGAAGATGTTTTCAAAGCGGCCCACTGTGAGTGGGTTTGTTGATGTTTGTTGATGTTGTTTGGAGACTCAAATGATAGATGATCCTTCAACTTAAAATGCAGTCTGTACAGACATTCCAGTAACCACCAAGGTCTCTGTTGACAAGCATCATTTGGTAAACATGTGTGGTTCTGTTGTAGCACAGTTGCAATCATCAGGTTTTGCTGAGAGCACTATCCAAGCAATGGTCGGGTCAATGGAAGAGCTTGTAAACGATATTCACAGTCAAGCGAGAGATTCAGTTCTCAACTGTACTTCAGAGATTCAAGGAACAGACTTTGAAAAAAAGCTAGACAGTTGTTTTGAACAACTACAAAATTTTTCAGTCTTTTTCAGTCTTAAATACAGAAGCCAAACGACAGAAGCATTTCAAGGAAAAGTGGGAAATAGTTGAGCCGGTTGAGTATGTTCTTGGGGTTCGATTTGATGTACGTAGAGATCGAACAACAGGAGTTTACAATCAGATCCCTGTAACGGATAAGTTTGTGTATGTACCCATCTTAGGAACCCTGAAGTCTATGTTCAAAAATAATGAAATATGTGAATGTTTCTTGCAGGCCAAACAAGAGGAAGAAGGAATTTTTAAAGATATATGTGATGGTTCATACTTTAAAAAAAACGATTTGTTTTGCCAGCAAAAACATGCTGTACAGATTCAACTATATTATGACGATTTCGAGACCGCAAATCCCTTAGGATCAAAGAAGGGGATACACAAACTTGGTTGTATTTACTTTATATTGCGAAACCTGCCCCCAAAATGCAATTCTGTGTTGATGAATATTCATGTTGTGGCTCTTTTTCACTCACAAGACCTGAAAAAGTATGGATGTGATGAAATACTGAAGCCTCTCATTGATGATGTTAAAAAACTAGAAAATGAAGGAATAGAAGTGCCTTTCTCTGACTCACCATTGCTAGGGTCTGTTATTCAAGTAACTGGTGATAACCTTGGTTTACACGGGCTGTTTGGTTTTGTTGAGTCTTTTTCTGCAACATATTGTTGTAGATTTTGTTTAACCATTAAGGAAGAGTTTCAATGTGTCTTCACTGAAGATCACCCTGGATTTTTCGTACAAAAAACATCCATGCAGAACATTGTTCAGCGCTACGTGAAAATCCTATGTTGGTGACAACATTTGGTGTCAAGAAGACATGCTTGCTCAATACATTGGGTTTTTTCACATCTCTAGACAATTATGCTGTTGACATCATGCACGACTTGCTTGAAGGTGTAGTGCAGTACGAACTGAAACTTGTCTTTCAATACCTTGTCAAGGAGAAACTTTTATCTTTGGAATCATTGTCGCAGAGAATTCAAAGTTTCAACTATGGTTATACTGAGAGAAGAAACAGACCAAGTGGGTTGAAAATGGATAAGAGCAAAGATCTTGGATTTAATGCTATCCAGTCATGGTGCCTTGTGCGAAACGCTCCTCTCATTTTTGGTGATCTAGTTCAAAGAAATAACAGTTATTGGAACCTGCTCCTCCTCTTGCTTCAAATTGTGAATATAGTATTTTCACCAGTTGTTACTAACGGTATGACATATTATCTGAAGCATTTAATTAATGATCATCACAAGCTATTCAAATCTTTGTTTCCTGAGAAAAGACTTATTCCAAAGCATCATTTCATGATCCATTACCCAAGATGTATTCGTAAAATAGGCCCACTCCTTCATGTATGGTGCATGAGGTTTGAGGCCAAACACAATTTTTTTAAAAGATCTGTCAAGAATTTCAAAAATATAACAAAAACATTGGTAAAACAACACCAGAGACAGCTAGCTTATCACTGGGAGAATTTTAATTTTCAGAGGTTTGAGTTTGGTCCAGTGAGGAACGAAGCGATTGATAGCTTGGAGGGTGGTGAGGCTTTAATTGCAATGTTAAATGTGAATGCATACTCTGATGTGTCAACTACCAATTGGGTGAAGAACTATGGAACCGAGTATCAAATTGGTGTTTGTTTGTATTAAAACAAATATGGAAGTTCCTGTTTTTGGAAAGATCACCAGTATCATTATAAATGAAGATCGAGCTTTCATTCTGACTTGCACAGTTGATACTCTCTATTTTGATGAGCACTTCAGTGCCTACTGTATCAAGGAGAGGGATGATTCATTTTCTGTTATTTCTATTGATGAGTTGATTTATTATAGACCCTATGATAAACAGTTATCTAATGAGATGGATGAAAAAATATACATTGTGCCACATTGCCATGTTGTGTGACCCGTGCTATTGTTTTGTGTGACCGGCTATTGAGGCTGCCAATTAATAAATGTTATTGTAATGCAAATGCTATGTTTGTGGTGGGCTTGAAAATACAAGTTTTATTTGAACAAACTTTTGTATTGATGATTTTCTTCTTTGTAACTAAGTACTAGGAATATACTGAATCCAAAAGTAAAATTGTATCATGTATAGCATTAGGGATTATAACTCCCTACAGTGTTTAAACAAATATATAAATCAACTCTGCAAGAGTAAAATACAGAGTTTCATTTTAAATCCTCTATAGTGTTACATAGGTCAGCAACTCTAGTCGGTGTTAAAACAGAATATACAGATAGTGTTAAATTCTGACACTGCACACTAGTGTTGTGTAAATTCAACACTGGCCTGTGTTGACTGGTGTTAAATGTCAACTACTGAGAGAGTTGCTTCAACTCTATCACAGTGTTGAACATTTAACACTTTTAAAAGTGTAGTTTTAACTCAAAATAGGGTGGGCCAATATAGACACTTTCAAAGTGTTGAATTTAACTCTATTGGTGTTGAATTAACACTGCTGATTTTGCTGTGTGGCGGCAAAACAAACACATTTTCACTTTTTTTGCTTGATGATCTTTAGTGTTTCCAAGCAAACCAGTGGACAGAAACAACACACAGAGATAATGGGCAGGTTGAACCTTCGGGCGCTGAGGAAACGTGAGGAGTGGAGGCTAAACATTACATCTGAAGTAACACAGCATATTGAGTTTGTGATGGTTGCGCTCAGAAACTAGAAAAGAGCTGGCCTGACTGAGCCATGGTGGAAGAAGTAGTCAGATCTTTTACTTGAGTAAAAGTACTAATACCACACATTTAAAAAGTACATGTCCTGTATTCAAAAGCTTACTTAATTAAATTGTGTGTACATATGTAAATATATAAATTAAGAACATGTCCAAATGTTCTGGTACGACAAACTGGGAAAGTTGGAACCAGTTGAAACGTTAATCTGGCACCCTGGTGTGTAGCACAATAAAGCATATTGAGTTTGTGATGGTTGCGCTCAGAAACTAGAAAAGAGGATTTTTAAGGGCGACTGTGGCTCAGTGGTTAGCAAGTCAGTCTTTCAATCAGAGGGTCGGTGGTTCAAACCCCGGCTCAGCCAGTCCATGTCGTTGTGTCCTTGAGCAAGACACTTAACCCTAATTGCTCACTGTTGCTGTGTCTACGGTCTACTGTATATCATGTAAGTTGCTTTGGATAAAAGCGTCAGCGAAATGTAATGTAATTAAGGCAGATACGGATATTGATAGACTGATGCTGAATAATAAATGGTTGTTTTTTGTTGTTGACAACGCACGACATGAGGATTCCTTAAGTTCTGTTGTCAAAAAATTGAAGCCAAGCTCACCGGCTGCTGGCTCGTATTCACTGCACAGACAGGAACATTTGTATCAATCTTTTCACCGAAACTCTCAGCAAGAAAGCGAATGCAAACTACCCCGTTGAGACAAACAGCTCCCGCCAAGCGTGAGCCCAGTTCAGAACTATTGCAAATACAAAGGCAATCTCAAAGCTGCAGCCAGACTCACAAAGCTCGGCACACGCTCAACAACCATCAAGCAACGGATTGACAGCATCGAAGCCGAACCAACTCACTATCGGCCTCGATGTGCGAACACAACAGCAAAAAAGAAAAAAATAGATCTGCTACATTTTTATTCTCAGTGAGCATTCAACACACGGCCCCTTATCTAGTTGGTACGTCGTGACATAAATGAAGCAACAAATACAGACTTTACCAGCTGAATACTGATGTAATAAACATGTATTTAAGTATATCAAGGTAATCTTGAAAAGCCTTGATAGAATTCATCAACTAAGTTTTTTTTCGGGCTGTATGGACGTGTGCAGGCAGAGCTTGAGTGACATCTCTTTGAATCTCCTGCTGGCTTTGTTGGAGCAAATTATAGTTTTATCAATCTTATCAGTACACAGTCCATTAACCTTGCATAATTCCCAGCATGTCTCCGCCCAACTTCAACCTGAGCGGACCTCTAATAAGCCAAAAATAAATGAAAATACCTGCGAGGGTGTGCAGGGCTATGAATGGTTTGTATGCACATGTTCAGAACGCCTGGTTCAACTCACCAGTTGTGGACCATGAGCTTCTGCACGGCCAACAGGGCGTTGTAACGGACTAGCTGGTCCTCGTGGTGCATATGATTCATCACCAGCTGTTTTCCACCCAGCTGCTCAATCACCCTGAATAGGAGGGATGAGAGAAAAGCTTTGTCCAGACAGATAGCAGGGGCTGTTTTCATGTTTGAGGTCATTCGGTGACCCAGCACTAGGTAATAGAATCCCGCCTGACTGAAACTTTTTTTGTATCTCATGAAGGATCACTGGCCTGATGAAATAATATAGTGCTTTGAAGAGGAACAAAAACAAACATAATGCATGATGTGATAACAGACTACATGGTGTGACCAGAGAAAAGGAAAAGTAATGTTACTTATCAACTAAACTTTTATCTAGTGGGCTCCAATTATGAATGTTAAGGCTAATAAGATGAATATGGGAGACAAGAAAAACCCATTATGGATCTGTCACACACACTGTCATGAGGATAACAAACATTGGAGGAAACCTAAACAATACATGGAGATGATAAAGGAGGTGCCGAGTCAAGAACTAGAAGCCTCAGAGGATTTAGGAAGACGAAGGTGAAGAACACGCTGGACTTCAGCATCATCTGACAACAATCTCTCTTATCTCCTCGGTGCTTTTGAGGAGGTCTGGTGAGCTTCGTGCTTTGTGTTCAGATAAACGTATTTTCCTCTTTAAATGTGAGAAGTACATTATCCCAAAAGTCCTACACATGGTGTATTTAAGCTTTGATGTGACTTGGTTTTCACAGAAACGTGGCTTACCGTTTGCCACGTGGGTAATGCCGCACATACTCTCCGATATCGTGAGCTGCTACCGCAATGGCTTGAGCATCATCGGACACCTCCAAGAGCCTCGTCAAGATCCGAATCAAGAAAGGGAGACAAAATAGGAGGCATTTAAATGGTGAGGTCACTCTGCATCAATAGGCAGATCATATTTCCCAGATGCTGCATGAAGTAAACAGATTATCGGATATTTCATTCACTGACCAAGTGTTGGATGCAGAAATTGACTGATTTCTCTGAAGCCAAGGTTAATGTTACTTTAATACTGAGAAACCCAAACTCTAAAATCAAAATTCAAGAACATGAGGCTTCTGAATAAGTGAGACCTCTGGGTTCAAAGTCAGACAAAGCGTGGGTGAGAGTCGGGGACAGACGTGAATACAAAAAGAGGGTCAATTAAGCGGAGATGATGTCTGAGCTGATTACAGAGGCCATTTCATCCAATCATGCTGGGATGCAATAACTGTCACGTCTGTATGCTCTGAGATCAGATCTGGCTCGCATTGGGGTCCCATCAGCCGTATGTATGACTTCATCAAGAGGCCTGGCTTGCAATAAGTTGGGATCTCAGTGAGGTGTGGACAGCATGTGGGCACAATCCAGACAAGACTTAGGTTTTGCATCATCTTCCCTCCACAAACAGAGGAGGAAAACCGAGGCTGGAGCAGAGCTGAGACTCTTCACTTAGGTTGAGTTAGTTCATTTTGCTGCATTAGAATAAAAGCTTTTAAATAACAGAGATGATGTTGATTAATCTGTGACTTTTAAGGAGCCGTTAGAAGTACGACCCCCGGTAACAACGGACCATGTTACAACCACAAAACTCAATGCGAGTGAAGTTTTTTGAACACATGTGACCAGCTAATATTTAAATTCAAGAATATATATAAATATATATTTTTTTAATTTGATAAACGGTATAACCTAATCGTATGCAACATGGATAAAACATCACATTCCATTTATTCAATTTCTTTGAATGAAATCATGCCTTTCTTTTTTTCTTAGACTGAAATTCCGAAAAACTTTCATACAATTAAAGCTGTATTTAATTCACTTCTGTATCGGCAACGTCATAGTAGGGCTGCACAATTAATTGAATATTAATCTCAATCATGATTTGGGCTTCTCACAATTAAATGAACGTGATCGCCTGAGATAACGTATGATTTTAGGTCATAATGGTGCAGCCCTACATCTTAGTGTATGACAAGGCGTATTTTGTGCCACTAGAATAAAAGCTTCATCTTACTTGAGGAGCTCGTAGTTCTTCTCATTCAGGCGGACGGCGTTCTCGCGCCAGAACTTCTCCGACTTGTGCACAGGACTCCATTCCAGGCGGCCGGACTTGAGCTCAGAGCTCATCGAATGAGCTGTTGATGAGATGAAACATAGAACACGAAAACGATTATTTTTTTCTTGCTTCAGCAAGTTAAGTGGAGAGTCCAAGGGTCACTTATTATTTTTCCCTCTGCAAAAATAGCAGATTGTTTTTTAACCCATCTGGTGAAGAGCTGTGATGTGAGAGGCTAGTTCAAACACTTCAGATCTTATCTACAGGTCACTCACACATGAAGAGAATACAGCATTCATAATAAAAAGTCTAAAAAAAATGTAAAAGTAGCTTCATGAAGATCTACCAGATACATGCACAGCACTAGAATATCCTTTTCTTTGAAAGATTTGTTGCAAGCGTTTCTTTTTGCAATCTGCTCTCCCGAGCAGAGCTACTGATGGCTGAAAATAGATGGTCCGTTGTCCATGAAATGGAAGCGACCGGGTACCTGAGAACTGTCTCGCCCAGCTTTTCCAGCAGGAACTTAATGTCCTCGTCGTCATACTTCTGCTGCTCGAGGTTCTCTAGTTGCTTCAGCACCTTGCACTGAATCATGGCCAGGGCGTACTCCTGGAGAGTCTCCCGCTCTCCTGACTTCTCTGAGACTGCGAGCTGTTATCTGACTCTCTGCCATCACCATTGGACCAAGATGGCAGCGGTGATTAGACTCCAGAGCTGAGGGAAGCCTGAGACGCATTTTCAGGACTTGGGCGACAGTGTTTGAAAAGGTTGCTGCACAATTCATTGAGTTATCACCTAATCGTTGCAGCTCTATATGAAATAATGCAATATAGGATGTTTAAGAAAACATACATAATTCAATCTAATACTACTGTTCTGCCATAAAGATAACTGTATGATGGCTATGATGTTTATTTCCATTATATGTACAAGGTGTTACAGTTTTTCTCAATTGCTAAGACACATTTCTTGAAACGGTCACCCATTTTCTCAAAACTGTAAACACAAAACCTCATCTTCAAGCACTATTTACAAAACCTCTGAATCCTCTTGCAAAATGAAACTTTCGCCTCAAAACAGATTTACCTGTGCTCAAAATCAAACACTGCTATCAAATCATGAACAAAGTGATCAAAATAATATACACTATCAAGCAGTCAGTAAACAATACACCAATAAATAGAAAACACATTGTTCAAAACATATAGTTCTCAGGGAGAAGTAGGTTTTTAATCTCAAAACAAATTTCATATTTATCCGTCATTGTCTTTTGATGAACGAAAACATGTTACTATTACAGTAGCTCAAAATTGATCAGAAATTACTACTCTGCTTTGCTCTTTGCAATTTCTTTTGTTCTTCCTCCTCCTTGTACCCCTATTTTTACAGTACGGTACCCTGCATCTCACAAACGTGTCCTTTGTCTCTGTGATACTGTAATTATTGTTCTTTGTTGATATGAACCTGCAACCAGTCAAAATGTATTGAGCAGTCAGTACTGTAATAAATAGAAAGCACAATGTTCAAGGCCATACAACTTGTTATAGTACATTATACAGCCTACAATGCATTTGTGACCACGGGCCCGAACGAGGCGCGGATCGGGTTCAATTTATACTTAGGGCTCACAGCCTAAAACACATGTGTCAAACTGAAGGCCCGCGGGCCAAATGTGGCCCGCCACGTCATTTTATGTGGCCCGCGACGGCTTAGGCATGATCACCACCGTGGACCCGTTTTCAGTCTGTTGCGGATCCGTTTCCGGTTCGTCGCGGACCAGTTTTCGGTTCGTCGCGGACCCGTTTTCAGTCGGTCGCGGACCCGTTTTCAGTGGGTTGCGGACCCGTTTTCGGTTCGTCACGGACTCGTTTTCAGTGGGTTGCGGACCTTTGCATGGGCAATATAAAAATCCTGTGATTTTATTTTGAAGGGAATTTTGAATGCAGCAGAGTGCGTCTATTCACACTCCTCAGTGCTGCGTTCACAACACACTTGCATGAGTTTACACACGCACTATTTGTGATAGTTCACTTCATTCCCGACCTTTTTTTTAATGTTTGTGCATGAAAGCACTGCTGAGTCTGTTAAAAAAGGCTGAAGTTATAAAATGATTATGTGTGTTGTATTACTTTGTGTCCTTAAGATGCACTTTGGGGTTTTTAAATTGAGTGTAAAAGGGAATATTTCAAACTAGTTTTTTTGTGTTGGCATGTGAGATTCTGTACCATTTCAGGCTCAAACTGCACCATCTTTTCATTAAATCCATTTGAGAAGTTGAACATGTTCCTTGCTTTGGGTCACGGCCGGTCATTCAGGGGTGATGGTGCAGCCAGACCAGTAGAACCACTGCCCCAGACCACATGCATGTTCTTATTGGCTAGTTATGTCCTTCTCAACTGTGACAAAAAAAGCTTTGAACAAAGTTAATATAACAACGATTGTTTGATCTTTGTCTTTGTTATTTTGATCTTTGATAGAATAATGTGGGTTTATATATATATATATATATATATATATATATAAAAATGCATGTACAATATTTTTACACTTGAATAAACAATACAAAGACAGTTATTTAACAATATGTTCGGTAGTAGATAAATTGATACAGTGTTACAGTTACAACCGGCCCTTTGAGGGCAACCATGATGCTGAAGTGGCCCGCGGTGAAAATTAGTTTGACACCCCTGGCCTAAAAGGACACATGTGATGGTGGTGGCTTAATGAAACAAAAAGGATTATACAAAGATCAGACTATTTATTAAACACACTTAAACAATATTAGAATACAAGAAGTCCAGCACTTCTAAAAGGTTAAAAACAATAAAACAAGTATATATCTAATATACTTAAGCACAAATACATAAAACAGATCAACTAAATTGAACTAACACAAAACCATGCAAAGCAAGACCAAGCAAAACAAAACCAAGCAAAGCAAAGCCAAACATATAAGTAAATGAATGAATCAAACAAAACAGCAGTGGCAGTCAGCGTCCTCGCACAACCCTGTCTGGATGCTCAACGTGGGGAGTGTCAGTCACAGGAACTGGACCTAAATTAAAAGACAAAAAGATGAGGGCCACGGCAAATATGCCTCAACTCAGGAAACAACCATCCACACCTACCGGAGCCTAGGAGTCAAAGAGAGGGAAAGAGGCAGGTCATGGTGTGGCCTATATACAGGTGGCCCAAACAAATTGGGAACCAGGAAGTAGGAGGGGCCAAGGTCCACTCAACCCCTACAGTAGCCCAGGAGGCACAATTCCTTAGGTGGCTACACATTGTAGGCCTACTACAGTATACAATACTACAGTAAAGGGGACACAAATCAAAGGAGTCAACATGTGATCAATGTGCTTCTTCTTGTCTTTGGGCTGGGTCAGGCCAGAGCACATCTCAGACTTTCTCCTTCCCACCTTCAACCACCTGTTTGCTCTCTGAACTGGCTTATATTGGTTGTGTCACATCATTTGATACAAGTGAAATCAATTTTGAGTGATTGTGTTTAATCAATGACATGTGTTCTCTATTTGTATTTGATTTTTGCCACTTGTGTTTACCAGTATGGATGACATGTGCATTAGAGTGCAGAATGTGTTTTGGGACTGAGAATGTGTTTAGAGTTTTGCTGAAAAGTGTGAGATCTGCAAATTGTGTTTTACCATGTGAAATAGTTTAAGGCAGGGGTGTCCAAACTACGGCCCGCGGGCCAACTCCGGCCCGCGGGTCAGTTTTTATTGGCCCGCAGCAAATTCTAGAGTCTAGACCAAGGGTGGGCAAACTACTTGATAGTATAACTAACTAATTGACGAAGACTTAGCCAGCAAGTTAAACAAAAAAGCTGAGTCATTTAAGTTATATTCGTTAGTAAGTAATGTAAGTTCTCTTTACTTTTTAGTTATTGGCTTTTATTTATAATGTATATTGGTTCACACAAACACTCTCTATCCATCTGATACTGGCCCGGCCCGTCTGTCTAATTTTAAAAGTCAATGTGGCCCCTGAGCCAAAAAGTTTGCCCACCCCTGATGTAAATGCATCATCAGGAGGTCTTCAGGAATAAATCCAACTCCACTAACTGCTATGCTAACTATGTCTTTCATTCATGCAGGTTCCCATACAGGAGTCCCTCATTCTCTACAATGACCCTGACATCAATGAGTTGTCGGTCCAGTGCTTCATGAGTGATTGCATCCACGTGAGCCATACGGATACACACTGAGCCCACTGTCACTCCTCCCTTACTCCTTCTCCCTTTTATTTGTCCCTCCAGACCTGATGCAGTTTATGGGTGACCTGCCGATGAAAAAGAAGAACACCCAGACGGACTGCTTGAGCCACATTTTGCTGGTCGGTGCTCTTTCAGGCGGTGTAATCTAACGGGCTGCATTTATGCCGCGCCTTTGAGTCTCCGTGTGAGTTTGACAGACCTTGAATAGACTTCTGTGGGATTGAAAGACGAGTTTGTCTCTTCTGTTCAGTTGGGGAAGGAAAAGGAGCTGCTGAGAGATGAGATCTACTGCCAGGTCATCAAGCAAACCACCAGCAACCCAACTAAGTGAGTGTCACATGATGTCGGCTGATACTCAAAGCCCAAGTACCGCTCTTAGTATCCAGACTGGAACAGTTAGATCATCTCTAGTTATTACAAACCCGGTCTGAAAAGTAAAGCCAAGGTCAGAATGAAACCCTGGAGGTCGTCTTTATATACCATTCGGAGACCAAGGTGCTCCTACAGAAACTGTCTTTAACATTCATAACAGAAAATGATCACACAGTTGCAAAACACTTTTGGGACAAAGTGAACCGAGCCACTGTTTCCAGAGGTATTTTCCATTTTAA
Source organism: Cottus gobio (assembly GCA_023566465.1). NCBI lineage: Eukaryota > Metazoa > Chordata > Actinopteri > Perciformes > Cottidae > Cottus > Cottus gobio. The sequence continues at coordinate 14,041,405 of CM042229.1, read as the reverse complement.
GGATGACTAAAACGCTAATACTGTATTTTCCCTGCTTGTGTTGTCTTCACAGGTCCATCTGCACCCTCGGCTGGCGGCTGCTCCACCTGATGACCGGGTTCTTCCCCTGCTCGGGTACTCTGCAGCCGCACGTCACCCGTCACCTACGCGACATCTCTCAGGACTACGAGCACCCGTACCAAGGTAGAAGAAACGTACACTAAACTGCAGACGCAGCACTACGAAACAAATGCTTCTCTCCACAAGTCATTGTGGTGTTAAAACACATTCAGATGTACTTAAGGTCTCTCGCGCATACGCGTTTCCTCAGAGCTGGCCGGCGTGTGTCAGGATAACCTCCAGCAGTCTCTCAGCTTTGGCGGCCGCCGTAACATCCCCTCCGACATCGAGATGGAGGCCATTCTGGCAAGTTACCCCAACACTCAGGGTGTACTTCATAAGCAGTACATACATTCACATTCTGCATTCACAGCTGAGCTGTTTGTTTGAGTGTGTCTCTGCTTTCTGCAGGCTGGCAAAACCTCCCGACGTATTCCCATCCAGCTACCAGGAGGAGTGGATTTCCCCATCAAGATACGCAGCTTCAGTGTAAGATTCCTGCATTCTACACAGTTTCAGGAATGTAAAATTATATCTTTGTACAATTTTGGAATGGATAAACTTTCTGGGTGCATCCCTCGTATCCCAGGCTCCGATCTCTTGCCATACGTCTATATAATATATAATATATTATATTCTATAAAATATTGAGGCGGAGTGTAAAGTACGGGAAGCATTTAGAAGCTCCTCTCTTTGAAGTCCAACAAATAAAGCTATGGTGCTCCTCGCTCCTTCCAGAAGTCCCCCTTCTCAACTAAATTCAATTGTTCTTTAAGGTCCTTGAATGATCTAAATCAGCCGTATCTTAGAGCTCTTCGACAACATGTATTCCTTTTCCTAGCCAAAGAAATTAGATTTCTTTGTTTCGAATGTTTTGTGTTTTTTTTTGTGATAAATCCATAACCCGAGATGGCTCTGCCAGTACCCTCCTCCATTTTTACCCACTCTGGGCTAGAGGCATAATTTTCCCAGTAGCTCATTCATTTCAAATGTTATGTTAAATAATTCTATAGTGGGAAGAGCCAATCCCCACTAGCTGTGGAGGCAAATAGTTTTTTTCATACTGATTCTAGGTTTTTTGTTATTCCATAAGAAATCCTTCATCCGATGATTATATTATTTTAAAGATTTCTTTAGAAATGGTCATTGGTATCATCATAGAGGTGTTATTATATTGTGGAGCTACCGTCATCTTAGTGATGTTAATATTTCCCCATGAGGTTAGATTTATCAATTTCCATTTGCCTAAGTTTGCCATTTATATTTGACACATCTCTTTTTGTTGTAATTGTCTGGATAATGGTTTCCCAGATCTTTCCCCACTCTCATAGAAATTCCTTTTTTAGTCTGAATAGCTTCGTCATAAGATTAATTTTAAACTATTGTATACAAAAACCTTAGTCTGTTGTTAATGATCAATATCTCTGTGGTTGTGTTTTGTATCTTCCGTCCAGATGGCAGCAGAGGTGTTAACAGAGTTCTGTAAAGAGATGGGCATCTCAAATCTCACAGAAATCAAAGAGTTCTCCATCTTTGCCAACCGACATCGTGGTAAATCCAACTGATCCTGTTTCTAATTGATATCCAGGATAGAAAGCACAGTTAGAAATGATTTACACTACACATTTCAGTGCTCTGTTGTGACGTGAAAAGTTTTTTTTATTTATTCTTTTATTTTGGAAAACAGGTCAAGTACTGTATACCAGCAACACAGATCACATCCTTGTTCCCATTAGATGTACAAAATCATTACTCCTAATTTTTAATATGTCTGCTTCCACCTCTTTTGCAGTTTTTAAAGAAAATATACACCTAGTGGTTACTTTATTAGGTACACTTGAGCCGCAATATTAGACACGCCTCTAAATATAATGCACTGCAGTGCAACCCTCATGCTAAAACATAATTTACTTACAGTTTTTCTCAATTGCTAAAACACTAAAACCCATTGGCTGAACAAAGATCTCAGTTGCCTGAACTCATTTAGTTAATTGTGCAGTCTGTTGTCAATACCTTACATATTTAAACAAGACAATTCAGTCATCTGGTGACACATTTGTTCCCTCTGATCTCAACTAATGAAGTTAAATATCATGACAACTGAGGCAGCATTTATACATAAAAAGGTACTGTTAGCGTATTCCAAATTGGATGCCTGGTAGAAACTCCGGAAGAATTCAGCCGAACAACTTCTCTCATTTTGGTAGATTTATTTCTCTGGTCACAAGCAAAGTATAAGCGCTGCAATTGCAAGAGCAGGGAGTCGTTTCGTCAACACGCAGGTTGGAAACCAAACAAACTTTCACCACAACCGGATGTTCGGCTGTTTTATACACAGATTTCCGTCACAGGTTTCATCGCATCATCCTAACATCTAATTGGCTCTAACCCTTCAAGGAGGAGGAAAGACACATGTCCTCTCCTTTTTGGCCAGTCCCACTGCCCCTGGTCTAACATAATGATAACATGTGTGTTCTGCCCAACCAAGTTGTGTGTGCTAAAAGTTGTATCTTTTCTATGTTACGTTTATTTGTGTAGTTCTGATGTTGCTGTTGTGGAGCTTTTATTCTGACACTCACGTTGGAAGGAAGTGCTGCGCAGAGAAGAACGTAGAAAATGTATGATGGCTGCTGTTTGTGCCTCGTTCGGACATGTCCTTCCGTTAATTCGTTGTATTCAACCCTTCAGAAAGCAATGACTGTAAGTGCCTTGAGTTTCTGACATGTTTAGAGGTTTTGTATGTATGCTTTCAAGGAACTTTAGGTAGTAGAGTACTTGCGTGTGTGTGATTTGTGATCGCGTTAGCATGCTAGCTTGTAAGCTAATCGCTAATATAACATACTGTGTTACTGTTGCCATGTAGCATACTAAGTGTAACTTCCGTTTTGTCTCTTTTTTATAGTTTCACCCAATTCAATGTTGTCAGATTGACTTTATCCTGCAACAAAGTCAATAAAAGGAACAAGCACGTTCAGTTTCCTGGCTCTTGAAAATGGGTTTGGCTGCCTGTTTAATCTACGTTGACACCGAGAAGGCATAACACGTAGTGAGAACAGAACAATGTGAGTGTTGTGTCGGTGCCCGGTGTGTATCTAGTCTAAACAGACAGTGGTTCCCCAGGGACCTCTCCAGCTTCATGATCCAGTATTATTATTCTGACCCTAAGCGACCTGAACAGGTTTCATAGACAAAAATGTACAATTATATAACGAATGTCATGATTTATATTTTCAGTACGCATATTCCTTTTAGATGTCAGTAATGACTCTTTTATATAACTGGTTTCTCATCATCTCAGCCAGATGTCTGTGGGGGACCCTGTGTGGACCATGCGTGTAGCTGTCTGTCCATCCCTAATCTCAAACACTACTAAACCCATTTAGTCATTTATTAGTTGGAGTGCTTCAGCATGAAGCACCCAACTATTGTTCTTCGAATCTTTATTATTCTATTTCTTCCGTACGTATTTTGAAAGGTTTCTCCTCCTTCATATGTTCAGCTACAGAAACTCTTCAAATATTAAAAAATTCAGCTCCTTCAGGAGAGGGGTGCTATGACCTTTCATATTTTTAACTTTTCAACTTTTCTTAATATTAATCTTTTTATGCTTTTTTTTAACATGGGATTGCTATGGAGAAAATCCTCAACTTTAACAGCTTATAGGTTCAGCATACTTTCAGCTAAAGATACCATTTCAACTTTAAAATGTAGACATATTTTTCATCTATGACTGCATATTTTTAAATACTTTCTATCTTTTAAGAATTTTAAACTATGAATTTTTGAATTTATTAAATATCTCTCCCTACGGGGCAGAGCTGTGCTTCTCCAATCGCCATGGTAACCATGGCGCTTGTGGGTTTTTTGTCTTTGATGTTCGCTCTGTCTTTGATCTATATTGAGCTATTTTCAGCTTAATTTAGCAATTTTCTTTGGAGAACTGTAGTTTGTACCCAAAGGTTTGTGCAACTATCTTCACATTTGACTTCACACAATTTTAATAATTTATAATAATTTGTGGTTTTGAAACGTTACAACAATGCCAAGGAAGGGTAAGAGGTCACAAGCTCAGAGCCTGCGCTGGCAGAGGTCCAAGGAGAATCACTGTGAAATGACTGAAGAAGCAGAATGTGTTGGTCCTCAGAACAATGGAGAGGTAAAGATGTCTGCAGCGTCTTATGCTGGAAGTGTGAAACCGGGAGGTCAGCCTGATACTGCATGTGTACAACAGGCATCTTATGCAGATATTGTAAAGAGAGGACAACCCAGTGATGATCCACGTGCAGCAGGGCCTTCTAATGCAGACTGTGTAAACCTGGGAGATCAGCCTTCTGAACAATATGTAAGTGCATCCCACAGCCAGGCTTCTATTAAATACGGAACAAGCAGAAATCAGCAGTGCACCTGTAACTCACTAACCTTTCTTGCATTCCTTCATGAGAATGAAAACATCACCAGAGCAGACCTCGACCTTGTTTTGGATAAAGGTAACACAATGTATAGAGAGATCAGGAAACGAGTCACTAAACACATCTATTTGACCACAGAGGAGCTCACTGATGAAGTTCCTGCACGTAGGTCAACACACTATGCGGACATGACTCAACTTTCAAGGTATGGCACATTAGGAGAACCTTTACCTGGAGCTGTCGACAGCTTTCTGGACCTAGAGTCAGGACTGAGCTGCTTGTTATCAGATGTGAAGTACGCTTTGCTGTTGATGAGACTGTTATGTATTGCAGTATTCAGAACCAGGTCAGGTAGATATGGTTTCTTTGACCCACACTCCAGAACAACCAGAGGTTTACCACCCGGTTCATGCGCTCCTGGTACTGCTGTCATTGTGACATTCTCACGTCTCAGTGATATGATTGACAGGATCATGGAGGCCCACAGAATGATGGCAACACCGTCCTCCTGTACCTATGAGTTGAAGCCTGTGGAGTTCTACAATGTGAACAGAGTCAACCTGAATGAAGTTCTCCCAAACACAGACTGCAGACCGTCAGCTGTCACCGTGGATGAACCTCCTCTGTTGGATGAAGCTGAATTAAACTCGCCTACTAAAAACACAGCCACTGATCAACCTGAGACTGCTTTCCCTACAGCAGGGGTGGGCAAACTTTTTGGCTCAGGGGCCACATTGACTTTTAAAATTAGACAGACGGGCCGGGCCAGTATCAGATGGATAGAGTGTTTGTGTGAACCAATATACATTATAAATAAAAGCCAATAACTAAAAAGTAAAGAGAACTTACATTACTTACTAACGAATATAACTTAAATGACTCAGCTTTTTTGTTTAACTTGCTGGCTAAGTCTTCGTCAATTAGTTCTACACGCCGAGTCACTGTCCTGCGTGATAAACTACATTTTTCGAATTTGTTTTTGCTCTCTGGACACAAGAGACCTGTTGCAGAGGGGCTCCATGCAGGAAGCTGGCAGGAGGCTGGCAGGCAGAACCTTATATGTCACATGAGTCCCGTGGGTCTGATGTGCGTTCGTTATGCCGTATAAAACGGACCATGTCTCCGTGGCGCGCTGGCCTGTGGGGGAGGGGTGGAGGTGAGCAGCGCAGACAGCAGCAGCTGGACTCGCAGCCTGATGCGCTGCAGAAAGCAGGGCACGTAAAGACCGCTGTAACGCTTCTCCGTTCCCGACTTGAGTTAAGAAACATCGATGCTGGTCTTTGCCGTCATCGTGCTTCGGGAAAACGCCCAACGGGCCGTAGTTTGCCCACCCTTGGTCTAGACTCTAGAATTTGCTGCGGGCCAATAAAAACTGACCCGCGGGCCGCAGTTGGCCCGCGGGCCGTAGTTTGGACACCCCTGCCCTACAGTGTCCTCTCACTCCACGGCATCAGAGGTCCTCATCAAGTCATTGTCGTCACATGATGGTCCTCACAGCAAATCAGAGTTGACTGCTCAAGTGATAAACCCTGTTCTCAGTGAACCCTCTGACAACATATTGACAGGAGGGTCCAGTGACATGTTCACATCTTCTGTGAGACAACAAAAGGTCAGTGATTTATCTGAAACTGTATTACAGGCAATATCAAGCAAATTGACAAAGCTTAGTAAACACTAAAGGACAAAAATGAAGAGAAAACTACTACTGGTCTCAGAAAAACCTCCACAAAGAAAAGAAAATCAAAAAAGGAAAGAAAGGGAAAACTATGCTTTAAATAAAGCATATAAAGCAAAAAAAACATCCCACGTAAACAGGAAATATCAAAACAATCCAGAATTTAGACAAAAGAAAATAAATAATACAAGAGACAATGTTGACTTTAAGCAAAAACGGAAAGAGTACATTTCCTCCCGGTACAAGGAAAATAAAGATTTTAGACAGAAACAGAAACAAATCTTGGTCTCTCGTTACAGAAACGATGCCAAATTCAGACAGAAACACAAACAACTAATGAGACAACGAATGCAAGACAGATATAAAAACAATCCTACATTTAGGAGTATGCAAAATATGAGATGTTCCATGAAAATAAAAAGGAAATACAGACGGATAAATAGACAAATGAAAGAAATTGACAACAGTTTTATCAAAGAGGCCATATCTGTTTTCAGATCACAAATAAAAGCCGGCCCCACTTATGTGTGCACCGTCTGTCATAAGGCATCATTTCCAAACCAAGTGAGACCCTGTAAACGGTCAAACTATGTAAAAAATCCAGTCATGGTTGCAGCATGCCTAACAGGAAAGTACGTCCATGTTTGTGATGAGTGCAGAAATGAAAATCTGTGTAATGTGTCTGATGAGAGGAGGGAAGAATGGATTTGTCACACCTGCCACAATCATCTTAAACATGGAGTCATGCCAACACTCGCTGTCGCAAACAACTTGGAGCTCGCTGTCATTCCACCTGAACTGTGTGACCTCAACATATTGGAGAGACATCTCATAGCTAAGTGCATAGCGTTTGCCAAAATTATTCCTCTTCCCAAAGGAAGACAGAGCCATACATGGTAACGTGGTTTGTGTCCCGTCTGAAGTGCAGGAAACAGTGGAAGCGTTACCCAGACTGAGAAGTGAGTCTCAAGCGATGAGAGTAAAGCTGAAGAGACGATTGTGTTACAGGGGTCATCAGCTGTTCCAGACTGTCACCTGGTCTAAACTCGTGCAGGCGCTGCATAAACTCAAACACATTCATCCACAATATCAGGACATAACTATCAGAGATGAGGCTGAGCTTTGTGACCCAACACTTCCTGATGATGATGATGATGATGATGATGAGGATGAGGATGCAACCATGGATGAGAATGAATATGATGAAGCTGATTTAATGGAGATTGACATGTGTGAGAAAAGTGCACAGTGTGAGGCCGTAAATGAGACTGGTGGTGACCAGGATATGGACATGTCGTCTTGTGACGGTGAACAACCAGAGGAGCAGAGAGATGATGCAGAACAGGAAGGTGACATGCCTAATGGTGGTTTTGCCCTTGAATCATGCCTTCAGCCGTGTGATGTTTCAGAGGAGATTTTATGTTTCAGTGAAGGAATCTACTCTGTTGCACCTGCTGAAAGAAACAGTCCTGTTGGCTTCTTCAAAACACCTAAACTTGAGGCGATGGCTTTCCCTGTGCAGTTCCCTACAGGTCAAAACACACTGGATGAAATGAGACGTACTAAAGTAACACCTAGTAGTTATTTCAAAGCGAGGCTTTTCTGTATTGATGATCGCTTTGCCAGAGACACAAACTATTTGTTCTATGCACAGTTTGTGACTGAAATACACTTGGCCACATCCAGCATGTCAATACAGTTAAGGAAAGGAAAGCCTCTGACCAGAGATGGGCGAAAGATAACTTCTGGTATGCTGCAAAATAAACGGGAGGTCGAAAAGCTGGTGAGAAATAAAGATGCAGTCCGATTCATGCAACCACTGAGAGGAACACCAGCTAATTGGGAGAAAACCACAAGAGATCTTTTCGCCATGATCAGACAGTTGGGAACTCCCACATTCTTCTGTACGTTTTCTGCAGCTGAGATGCGTTGGCCGGAAGTGATTGAAGCAATTAAAAGACAGCAAGGTGAGGAGGTCAATTTTGAAGGGCTTGACTGGTCAGCAAAGTGTGACGTGCTGAGTGTGACGTGCCGTTTTCCCGTTTTTGGTATGAAACAGAAAACGAAGAAACGATGGTATTTCCGTATTTTCGAATGAACCAAAAAACAGACCAATAAAACGTACACGGACCGATTTCCATGAAAACTGTGGACTTGTGTTTCTGTCTGGGCTCTGAGGGCCGAGTGACTCAACAGCTGATGGACTAAAACCGGCAAAATCCGCAATTATATTCCATCACTTCTTCCATTTAGTTCCGCAAAACTTGTAAAAGCAGCGCGAAAGGCAAAATTACAAAACTGTAGTTTCTAACCCTGAAGTCACACTTTCATCTGTGCTGTTGTCATGGCAGCAGGGCCTTCAGAAAGTAGGGAGGAGAAGATCTTCTCAAGGAAACAACATCAACAAACCCACTCACAGTGGGCCGCTTTGAAAACATCTTCCATTTGTGGGTGAATGACACCTCACCTTTTCCAAAATATATATATATATATTTTTAAGGCTATGATCGTCTACGAAAACAAAAGTAGGGAAAGTCCCTCTATATCCAGGGGACTCACATGAGGTCAGGAAAGTCCCTCCGCATACAGGTCGCACGATTCTCGCCCTATATCCATGAGTGGTCTCACCCTATATATAGGAGTAGTCTCGCCCTATATCCGCTATGGGGCCGAGACCCCTCGCTGATAGCGAGGGGTCGAGAGCCCTATGCCGGACATGGGGACGGGACCCCTCGCTGATAGCGAGGGGTGGAGAGCCCTATGCCGTACATGGGGAGGGGACCCCTCGCTGATAGCGAGGGGTGGAGAGCCCTATGCCGGACATGGGGACGGGACCCCTCGCTGATAGCGAGGGGTGGAGAGCCCTATGCCGGACATGGGGACGGGACCCCTCGCTGATAGCGAGGGGTGGAGAGCCCTATGCCGGACATGGGGACGGGACCCCTCGCTGATAGCGAGGGGTGGAGAGCCCTATGCCGGACATGGGCCTGAGACCCCTCGCTGACAGCGAGGGGTCGATGATGGCAATGGTCTCGGCCCCATGGCCGCCCCCCCCCACCTATGTTTTCTATTGTGTATACATCATTAGTTGGAGTGCTTCAGCATGAAGCACCCAACTATTGTTCTTCGAATCTTTATTAGTTGGAGTGCTTCAGCATGAAGCACCCAACTATTGTTCTTCGAATCTTTATTAGTTGGAGTGCTTCAGCATGAAGCACCCAACTATTGTTCTTCGAATCTTTATTATTCTATTTCTTCCGTACGTATTTTGAAAGGTTTCTCCTCCTTCATATGTTCAGCTACAGAAACTCTTCAAATATTAAAAAATTCAGCTCCTTCAGGAGAGGGGTGCTATGACCTTTCATATTTTTAACTTTTCAACTTTTCTTAATATTAATCTTTTTATGCTTTTTTTTTAACATGGGATTCCTATGGAGGAAATCCTCAACTTTAACAGCTTATAGGTTCAGCATACTTTCAGCTAAATATACCATTTCAACTTTAAAATGTAGACATATTTTTCATCTATGACTGCATATTTTTAAATATTTTCTATCTTTTAAGAATTTTAACCTATGAACTTTTAAATTTATTAAATATCTCTCCCTACGGGGCAGAGCTGTGCTTCTCCAATCGCCATGGTAACCATGGCGCTTGTGGGTTTTTTGTCTTTGATGTTCGCTCTGTCTTTGATCTATATTGAGCTATTTTCAGCTTAATTTAGCAATTTTCTTTGGAGAACTGTAGTTTGTACCCAAAGGTTTGTGCAACTATCTTCACATTTGACTTCACACAATTTTAATAATTTATAATAATTTATAATTTGTGGTTTTGAAACGTTACAACAATGCCAAGGAAGGGTAAGAGGTCACAAGCTCAGAGCCTGCGCTGGCAGAGGTCCAAGGAGAATCACTGTGAAATGACTGAAGAAGCAGAATGTGTTGGTCCTCAGAACAATGGAGAGGTAAAGATGTCTGCAGCGTCTTATGCTGGAAGTGTGAAACCGGGAGGTCAGCCTGATACTGCATGTGTACAACAGGCATCTTATGCAGATATTGTAAAGAGAGGACAACCCAGTGATGATCCACGTGCAGCAGGGCCTTCTAATGCAGACTGTGTAAACCTGGGAGATCAGCCTTCTGAACAATATGTAAGTGCATCCCACAGCCAGGCTTCTATTAAATACGGAACAAGCAGAAATCAGCAGTGCACCTGTAACTCACTAACCTTTCTTGCATTCCTTCATGAGAATGAAAACATCACCAGAGCAGACCTCGACCTTGTTTTGGATAAAGGTAACACAATGTATAGAGAGATCAGGAAACAAGTCACTAAACACATCTATTTGACCACAGATGAGCTCACTGATGAAGTTCCTGCACGTAGGTCAACACACTATGCGGACATGACTCAACTTTCAAGGTATGGCACATTAGGAGAACCTTTACCTGGAGCTGTCGACAGCTTTCTGGACCTAGAGTCAGGACTGAGCTGCTTGTTATCAGATGTGAAGTACGCTTTGCTGTTGATGAGACTGTTATGTATTGCAGTATTCAGAACCAGGTCAGGTAGATATGGTTTCTTTGACCCACACTCCAGAACAACCAGAGGTTTACCACCCGGTTCATGCGCTCCTGGTACTGCTGTCATTGTGACATTCTCACGTCTCAGTGATATGATTGACAGGATCATGGAGGCCCACAGAATGATGGCAACACCGTCCTCCTGTACCTATGAGTTGAAGCCTGTGGAGTTCTACAATGTGAACAGAGTCAACCTGAATGAAGTTCTCCCAAACACAGACTGCAGACCGTCAGCTGTCACCGTGGATGAACCTCCTCTGTTGGATGAAGCTGAATTAAACTCGCCTACTAAAAACACAGCCACTGATCAACCTGAGACTGCTTTCCCTACAGTGTCCTCTCACTCCACGGCATCAGAGGTCCTCATCAAGTCATTGTCGTCACATGATGGTCCTCACAGCAAATCAGAGTTGACTGCTCAAGTGATAAACCCTGTTCTCAGTGAACCCTCTGACAACATATTGACAGGAGGGTCCAGTGACATGTTCACATCTTCTGTGAGACAACAAAAGGTCAGTGATTTATCTGAAACTGTATTACAGGCAATATCAAGCAAATTGACAAAGCTTAGTAAACACTAAAGGACAAAAATGAAGAGAAAACTACTACTGGTCTCAGAAAAACCTCCACAAAGAAAAGAAAATCAAAAAAGGAAAGAAAGGGAAAACTATGCTTTAAATAAAGCATATAAAGCAAAAAAAACATCCCACGTAAACAGGAAATATCAAAACAATCCAGAATTTAGACAAAAGAAAATAAATAATACAAGAGACAATGTTGACTTTAAGCAAAAACGGAAAGAGTACATTTCCTCCCGGTACAAGGAAAATAAAGATTTTAGACAGAAACAGAAACAAATCTTGGTCTCTCGTTACAGAAACGATGCCAAATTCAGACAGAAACACAAACAACTAATGAGACAACGAATGCAAGACAGATATAAAAACAATCCTACATTTAGGAGTATGCAAAATATGAGATGTTCCATGAAAATAAAAAGGAAATACAGACGGATAAATAGACAAATGAAAGAAATTGACAACAGTTTTATCAAAGAGGCCATATCTGTTTTCAGATCACAAATAAAAGCCGGCCCCACTTATGTGTGCACCGTCTGTCATAAGGCATCATTTCCAAACCAAGTGAGACCCTGTAAACGGTCAAACTATGTAAAAAATCCAGTCATGGTTGCAGCATGCCTAACAGGAAAGTACGTCCATGTTTGTGATGAGTGCAGAAATGAAAATCTGTGTAATGTGTCTGATGAGAGGAGGGAAGAATGGATTTGTCACACCTGCCACAATCATCTTAAACATGGAGTCATGCCAACACTCGCTGTCGCAAACAACTTGGAGCTCGCTGTCATTCCACCTGAACTGTGTGACCTCAACATATTGGAGAGACATCTCATAGCTAAGTGCATAGCGTTTGCCAAAATTATTCCTCTTCCCAAAGGAAGACAGAGCCATACATGGTAACGTGGTTTGTGTCCCGTCTGAAGTGCAGGAAACAGTGGAAGCGTTACCCAGACTGAGAAGTGAGTCTCAAGCGATGAGAGTAAAGCTGAAGAGACGATTGTGTTACAGGGGTCATCAGCTGTTCCAGACTGTCACCTGGTCTAAACTCGTGCAGGCGCTGCATAAACTCAAACACATTCATCCACAATATCAGGACATAACTATCAGAGATGAGGCTGAGCTTTGTGACCCAACACTTCCTGATGATGATGAGGATGCAACCATGGATGAGAATGAATATGATGAAGCTGATTTAATGGAGATTGACATGTGTGAGAAAAGTGCACAGTGTGAGGCCGTAAATGAGACTGGTGGTGACCAGGATATGGACATGTCGTCTTGTGACGGTGAACAACCAGAGGAGCAGAGAGATGATGCAGAACAGGAAGGTGACATGCCTAATGGTGGTTTTGCCCTTGAATCATGCCTTCAGCCGTGTGATGTTTCAGAGGAGATTTTATGTTTCAGTGAAGGAATCTACTCTGTTGCACCTGCTGAAAGAAACAGTCCTGTTGGCTTCTTCAAAACACCTAAACTTGAGGCGATGGCTTTCCCTGTGCAGTTCCCTACAGGTCAAAACACACTGGATGAAATGAGACGTACTAAAGTAACACCTAGTAGTTATTTCAAAGCGAGGCTTTTCTGTATTGATGATCGCTTTGCCAGAGACACAAACTATTTGTTCTATGCACAGTTTGTGACTGAAATACACTTGGCCACATCCAGCATGTCAATACAGTTAAGGAAAGGAAAGCCTCTGACCAGAGATGGGCGAAAGATAACTTCTGGTATGCTGCAAAATAAACGGGAGGTCGAAAAGCTGGTGAGAAAGAAAGATGCAGTCCGATTCATGCAACCACTGAGAGGAACACCAGCTTATTGGGAGAAAACCACAAGAGATCTTTTCGCCATGAACAGACAGTTGGGAACTCCCACATTCTTCTGTACGTTTTCTGCAGCTGAGATGCGTTGGCCGGAAGTGATTGAAGCAATTAAAAGACAGCAAGGTGAGGAGGTCAATTTTGAAGGGCTTGACTGGTCAGCAAAGTGTGACGTGCTGAGTGTGACGTGCCGTTTTCCCGTTTTTGGTATGAAACAGAAAACGAAGAAACGATGGTATTTCCGTATTTTCGAATGAACCAAAAAACAGACCAATAAAACGTACACGGACCGATTTCCATGAAAACTGTGGACTTGTGTTTCTGTCTGGGCTCTGAGGGCCGAGTGACTCAACAGCTGATGGACTAAAACCGGCAAAATCCGCAATTATATTCCATCACTTCTTCCATATAGTTCCGCAAAACTTGTAAAAGCAGCGCGAAAGGCAAAATTACAAAACTGTAGTTTCTAACCCTGAAGTCACACTTTCATCTGTGCTGTTGTCATGGCAGCAGGGCCTTCAGAAAGTAGGGAGGAGAAGATCTTCTCAAGGAAACAACATCAACAAACCCACTCACAGTGGGCCGCTTTGAAAACATCTTCCATTTGTGGGTGAATGACACCTCACCTTTTCCAAAATATATATATATATATTTTTAAGGCTATGATCGTCTACGAAAACAAAAGTAGGGAAAGTCCCTCTATATCCAGGGGACTCACATGAGGTCAGGAAAGTCCCTCCGCATACAGGTCGCACGATTCTCGCCCTATATCCATGAGTGGTCTCACCCTATATATAGGAGTAGTCTCGCCCTATATCCGCTATGGGGCCGAGACCCCTCGCTATCAGCGACCCCTCGCTGATAGCGAGGGGTGGAGAGCCCTATGCCGTACATGGGGAGGGGACCCCTCGCTGATAGCGAGGGGTGGAGAGCCCTATGCCGGACATGGGGACGGGACCCCTCGCTGATAGCGAGGGGTGGAGAGCCCTATGCCGGACATGGGGACGGGACCCCTCGCTGATAGCGAGGGGTGGAGAGCCCTATGCCGGACATGGGGACGGGACCCCTCGCTGATAGCGAGGGGTGGAGAGCCCTATGCCGGACATGGGCCTGAGACCCCTCGCTGACAGCGAGGGGTCGATGATGGCAATGGTCTCGGCCCCATGGCCGCCCCCCCCCCACCTATGTTTTCTATTGTGTATACATCATTAGTTGGAGTGCTTCAGCATGAAGCACCCAACTATTGTTCTTCGAATCTTTATTAGTTGGAGTGCTTCAGCATGAAGCACCCAACTATTGTTCTTCGAATCTTTATTATTCTATTTCTTCCGTACGTATTTTGAAAGGTTTCTCCTCCTTCATATGTTCAGCTACAGAAACTCTTCAAATATTAAAAAATTCAGCTCCTTCAGGAGAGGGGTGCTATGACCTTTCATATTTTTAACTTTTCTTAATATTAATCTTTTTATGCTTTTTTTTTAACATGGGATTCCTATGGAGGAAATCCTCAACTTTAACAGCTTATAGGTTCAGCATACTTTCAGCTAAATATACCATTTCAACTTTAAAATGTAGACATATTTTTCATCTATGACTGCATATTTTTAAATATTTTCTATCTTTTAAGAATTTTAACCTATGAATTTTTGAATTTATTAAATATCTCTCCCTACGGGGCAGAGCTGTGCTTCTCCAATCGCCATGGTAACCATGGCGCTTGTGGGTTTTTTGTCTTTGATGTTCGCTCTGTCTTTGATCTATATTGAGCTATTTTCAGCTTAATTTAGCAATTTTCTTTGGAGAACTGTAGTTTGTACCCAAAGGTTTGTGCAACTATCTTCACATTTGACTTCACACAATTTTAATAATTTATAATAATTTATAATTTGTGGTTTTGAAACGTTACAACAATGCCAAGGAAGGGTAAGAGGTCACAAGCTCAGAGCCTGCGCTGGCAGAGGTCCAAGGAGAATCACTGTGAAATGACTGAAGAAGCAGAATGTGTTGGTCCTCAGAACAATGGAGAGGTAAAGATGTCTGCAGCGTCTTATGCTGGAAGTGTGAAACCGGGAGGTCAGCCTGATACTGCATGTGTACAACAGGCATCTTATGCAGATATTGTAAAGAGAGGACAACCCAGTGATGATCCACGTGCAGCAGGGCCTTCTAATGCAGACTGTGTAAACCTGGGAGATCAGCCTTCTGAACAATATGTAAGTGCATCCCACAGCCAGGCTTCTATTAAATACGGAACAAGCAGAAATCAGCAGTGCACCTGTAACTCACTAACCTTTCTTGCATTCCTTCATGAGAATGAAAACATCACCAGAGCAGACCTCGACCTTGTTTTGGATAAAGGTAACACAATGTATAGAGAGATCAGGAAACAAGTCACTAAACACATCTATTTGACCACAGATGAGCTCACTGATGAAGTTCCTGCACGTAGGTCAACACACTATGCGGACATGACTCAACTTTCAAGGTATGGCACATTAGGAGAACCTTTACCTGGAGCTGTCGACAGCTTTCTGGACCTAGAGTCAGGACTGAGCTGCTTGTTATCAGATGTGAAGTACGCTTTGCTGTTGATGAGACTGTTATGTATTGCAGTATTCAGAACCAGGTCAGGTAGATATGGTTTCTTTGACCCACACTCCAGAACAACCAGAGGTTTACCACCCGGTTCATGCGCTCCTGGTACTGCTGTCATTGTGACATTCTCACGTCTCAGTGATATGATTGACAGGATCATGGAGGCCCACAGAATGATGGCAACACCGTCCTTCTGTACCTATGAGTTGAAGCCTGTGGAGTTCTACAATGTGAACAGAGTCAACCTGAATGAAGTTCTCCCAAACACAGACTGCAGACCGTCAGCTGTCACCGTGGATGAACCTCCTCTGTTGGATGAAGCTGAATTAAACTCGCCTACTAAAAACACAGCCACTGATCAACCTGAGACTGCTTTCCCTACAGTGTCCTCTCACTCCACGGCATCAGAGGTCCTCATCAAGTCATTGTCGTCACATGATGGTCCTCACAGCAAATCAGAGTTGACTGCTCAAGTGATAAACCCTGTTCTCAGTGAACCCTCTGACAACATATTGACAGGAGGGTCCAGTGACATGTTCACATCTTCTGTGAGACAACAAAAGGTCAGTGATTTATCTGAAACTGTATTACAGGCAATATCAAGCAAATTGACAAAGCTTAGTAAACACTAAAGGACAAAAATGAAGAGAAAACTACTACTGGTCTCAGAAAAACCTCCACAAAGAAAAGAAAATCAAAAAAGGAAAGAAAGGGAAAACTATGCTTTAAATAAAGCATATAAAGCAAAAAAAACATCCCACGTAAACAGGAAATATCAAAACAATCCAGAATTTAGACAAAAGAAAATAAATAATACAAGAGACAATGTTGACTTTAAGCAAAAACGGAAAGAGTACATTTCCTCCCGGTACAAGGAAAATAAAGATTTTAGACAGAAACAGAAACAAATCTTGGTCTCTCGTTACAGAAACGATGCCAAATTCAGACAGAAACACAAACAACTAATGAGACAACGAATGCAAGACAGATATAAAAACAATCCTACATTTAGGAGTATGCAAAATATGAGATGTTCCATGAAAATAAAAAGGAAATACAGACGGATAAATAGACAAATGAAAGAAATTGACAACAGTTTTATCAAAGAGGCCATATCTGTTTTCAGATCACAAATAAAAGCCGGCCCCACTTATGTGTGCACCGTCTGTCATAAGGCATCATTTCCAAACCAAGTGAGACCCTGTAAACGGTCAAACTATGTAAAAAATCCAGTCATGGTTGCAGCATGCCTAACAGGAAAGTACGTCCATGTTTGTGATGAGTGCAGAAATGAAAATCTGTGTAATGTGTCTGATGAGAGGAGGGAAGAATGGATTTGTCACACCTGCCACAATCATCTTAAACATGGAGTCATGCCAACACTCGCTGTCGCAAACAACTTGGAGCTCGCTGTCATTCCACCTGAACTGTGTGACCTCAACATATTGGAGAGACATCTCATAGCTAAGTGCATAGCGTTTGCCAAAATTATTCCTCTTCCCAAAGGAAGACAGAGCCATACATGGTAACGTGGTTTGTGTCCCGTCTGAAGTGCAGGAAACAGTGGAAGCGTTACCCAGACTGAGAAGTGAGTCTCAAGCGATGAGAGTAAAGCTGAAGAGACGATTGTGTTACAGGGGTCATCAGCTGTTCCAGACTGTCACCTGGTCTAAACTCGTGCAGGCGCTGCATAAACTCAAACACATTCATCCACAATATCAGGACATAACTATCAGAGATGAGGCTGAGCTTTGTGACCCAACACTTCCTGATGATGATGATGATGATGATGATGAGGATGAGGATGCAACCATGGATGAGAATGAATATGATGAAGCTGATTTAATGGAGATTGACATGTGTGAGAAAAGTGCACAGTGTGAGGCCGTAAATGAGACTGGTGGTGACCAGGATATGGACATGTCGTCTTGTGACGGTGAACAACCAGAGGAGCAGAGAGATGATGCAGAACAGGAAGGTGACATGCCTAATGGTGGTTTTGCCCTTGAATCATGCCTTCAGCCGTGTGATGTTTCAGAGGAGATTTTATGTTTCAGTGAAGGAATCTACTCTGTTGCACCTGCTGAAAGAAACAGTCCTGTTGGCTTCTTCAAAACACCTAAACTTGAGGCGATGGCTTTCCCTGTGCAGTTCCCTACAGGTCAAAACACACTGGATGAAATGAGACGTACTAAAGTAACACCTAGTAGTTATTTCAAAGCGAGGCTTTTCTGTATTGATGATCGCTTTGCCAGAGACACAAACTATTTGTTCTATGCACAGTTTGTGACTGAAATACACTTGGCCACATCCAGCATGTCAATACAGTTAAGGAAAGGAAAGCCTCTGACCAGAGATGGGCGAAAGATAACTTCTGGTATGCTGCAAAATAAACGGGAGGTCGAAAAGCTGGTGAGAAATAAAGATGCAGTCCGATTCATGCAACCACTGAGAGGAACACCAGCTAATTGGGAGAAAACCACAAGAGATCTTTTCGCCATGATCAGACAGTTGGGAACTCCCACATTCTTCTGTACGTTTTCTGCAGCTGAGATGCGTTGGCCGGAAGTGATTGAAGCAATTAAAAGACAGCAAGGTGAGGAGGTCAATTTTGAAGGGCTTGACTGGTCAGCAAAGTGTGACGTGCTGAGTGTGACGTGCCGTTTTCCCGTTTTTGGTATGAAACAGAAAACGAAGAAACGATGGTATTTCCGTATTTTCGAATGAACCAAAAAACAGACCAATAAAACGTACACGGACCGATTTCCATGAAAACTGTGGACTTGTGTTTCTGTCTGGGCTCTGAGGGCCGAGTGACTCAACAGCTGATGGACTAAAACCGGCAAAATCCGCAATTATATTCCATCACTTCTTCCATTTAGTTCCGCAAAACTTGTAAAAGCAGCGCGAAAGGCAAAATTACAAAACTGTAGTTTCTAACCCTGAAGTCACACTTTCATCTGTGCTGTTGTCATGGCAGCAGGGCCTTCAGAAAGTAGGGAGGAGAAGATCTTCTCAAGGAAACAACATCAACAAACCCACTCACAGTGGGCCGCTTTGAAAACATCTTCCATTTGTGGGTGAATGACACCTCACCTTTTCCAAAATATATATATATATATTTTTAAGGCTATGATCGTCTACGAAAACAAAAGTAGGGAAAGTCCCTCTATATCCAGGGGACTCACATGAGGTCAGGAAAGTCCCTCCGCATACAGGTCGCACGATTCTCGCCCTATATCCATGAGTGGTCTCACCCTATATATAGGAGTAGTCTCGCCCTATATCCGCTATGGGGCCGAGACCCCTCGCTGATAGCGAGGGGTCGAGAGCCCTATGCCGGACATGGGGACGGGACCCCTCGCTGATAGCGAGGGGTGGAGAGCCCTATGCCGTACATGGGGAGGGGACCCCTCGCTGATAGCGAGGGGTGGAGAGCCCTATGCCGGACATGGGGACGGGACCCCTCGCTGATAGCGAGGGGTGGAGAGCCCTATGCCGGACATGGGGACGGGACCCCTCGCTGATAGCGAGGGGTGGAGAGCCCTATGCCGGACATGGGGACGGGACCCCTCGCTGATAGCGAGGGGTGGAGAGCCCTATGCCGGACATGGGGACGGGACCCCTCGCTGATAGCGAGGGGTGGAGAGCCCTATGCCGGACATGGGCCTGAGACCCCTCGCTGACAGCGAGGGGTCGATGATGGCAATGGTCTCGGCCCCATGGCCGCCCCCCCCCACCTATGTTTTCTATTGTGTATACATCATTAGTTGGAGTGCTTCAGCATGAAGCACCCAACTATTGTTCTTCGAATCTTTATTAGTTGGAGTGCTTCAGCATGAAGCACCCAACTATTGTTCTTCGAATCTTTATTAGTTGGAGTGCTTCAGCATGAAGCACCCAACTATTGTTCTTCGAATCTTTATTATTCTATTTCTTCCGTACGTATTTTGAAAGGTTTCTCCTCCTTCATATGTTCAGCTACAGAAACTCTTCAAATATTAAAAAATTCAGCTCCTTCAGGAGAGGGGTGCTATGACCTTTCATATTTTTAACTTTTCTTAATATTAATCTTTTTATGCTTTTTTTTTAACATGGGATTCCTATGGAGGAAATCCTCAACTTTAACAGCTTATAGGTTCAGCATACTTTCAGCTAAATATACCATTTCAACTTTAAAATGTAGACATATTTTTCATCTATGACTGCATATTTTTAAATATTTTCTATCTTTTAAGAATTTTAACCTATGAACTTTTAAATTTATTAAATATCTCTCCCTACGGGGCAGAGCTGTGCTTCTCCAATCGCCATGGTAACCATGGCGCTTGTGGGTTTTTTGTCTTTGATGTTCGCTCTGTCTTTGATCTATATTGAGCTATTTTCAGCTTAATTTAGCAATTTTCTTTGGAGAACTGTAGTTTGTACCCAAAGGTTTGTGCAACTATCTTCACATTTGACTTCACACAATTTTAATAATTTATAATAATTTATAATTTGTGGTTTTGAAACGTTACAACAATGCCAAGGAAGGGTAAGAGGTCACAAGCTCAGAGCCTGCGCTGGCAGAGGTCCAAGGAGAATCACTGTGAAATGACTGAAGAAGCAGAATGTGTTGGTCCTCAGAACAATGGAGAGGTAAAGATGTCTGCAGCGTCTTATGCTGGAAGTGTGAAACCGGGAGGTCAGCCTGATACTGCATGTGTACAACAGGCATCTTATGCAGATATTGTAAAGAGAGGACAACCCAGTGATGATCCACGTGCAGCAGGGCCTTCTAATGCAGACTGTGTAAACCTGGGAGATCAGCCTTCTGAACAATATGTAAGTGCATCCCACAGCCAGGCTTCTATTAAATACGGAACAAGCAGAAATCAGCAGTGCACCTGTAACTCACTAACCTTTCTTGCATTCCTTCATGAGAATGAAAACATCACCAGAGCAGACCTCGACCTTGTTTTGGATAAAGGTAACACAATGTATAGAGAGATCAGGAAACAAGTCACTAAACACATCTATTTGACCACAGATGAGCTCACTGATGAAGTTCCTGCACGTAGGTCAACACACTATGCGGACATGACTCAACTTTCAAGGTATGGCACATTAGGAGAACCTTTACCTGGAGCTGTCGACAGCTTTCTGGACCTAGAGTCAGGACTGAGCTGCTTGTTATCAGATGTGAAGTACGCTTTGCTGTTGATGAGACTGTTATGTATTGCAGTATTCAGAACCAGGTCAGGTAGATATGGTTTCTTTGACCCACACTCCAGAACAACCAGAGGTTTACCACCCGGTTCATGCGCTCCTGGTACTGCTGTCATTGTGACATTCTCACGTCTCAGTGATATGATTGACAGGATCATGGAGGCCCACAGAATGATGGCAACACCGTCCTCCTGTACCTATGAGTTGAAGCCTGTGGAGTTCTACAATGTGAACAGAGTCAACCTGAATGAAGTTCTCCCAAACACAGACTGCAGACCGTCAGCTGTCACCGTGGATGAACCTCCTCTGTTGGATGAAGCTGAATTAAACTCGCCTACTAAAAACACAGCCACTGATCAACCTGAGACTGCTTTCCCTACAGTGTCCTCTCACTCCACGGCATCAGAGGTCCTCATCAAGTCATTGTCGTCACATGATGGTCCTCACAGCAAATCAGAGTTGACTGCTCAAGTGATAAACCCTGTTCTCAGTGAACCCTCTGACAACATATTGACAGGAGGGTCCAGTGACATGTTCACATCTTCTGTGAGACAACAAAAGGTCAGTGATTTATCTGAAACTGTATTACAGGCAATATCAAGCAAATTGACAAAGCTTAGTAAACACTAAAGGACAAAAATGAAGAGAAAACTACTACTGGTCTCAGAAAAACCTCCACAAAGAAAAGAAAATCAAAAAAGGAAAGAAAGGGAAAACTATGCTTTAAATAAAGCATATAAAGCAAAAAAAACATCCCACGTAAACAGGAAATATCAAAACAATCCAGAATTTAGACAAAAGAAAATAAATAATACAAGAGACAATGTTGACTTTAAGCAAAAACGGAAAGAGTACATTTCCTCCCGGTACAAGGAAAATAAAGATTTTAGACAGAAACAGAAACAAATCTTGGTCTCTCGTTACAGAAACGATGCCAAATTCAGACAGAAACACAAACAACTAATGAGACAACGAATGCAAGACAGATATAAAAACAATCCTACATTTAGGAGTATGCAAAATATGAGATGTTCCATGAAAATAAAAAGGAAATACAGACGGATAAATAGACAAATGAAAGAAATTGACAACAGTTTTATCAAAGAGGCCATATCTGTTTTCAGATCACAAATAAAAGCCGGCCCCACTTATGTGTGCACCGTCTGTCATAAGGCATCATTTCCAAACCAAGTGAGACCCTGTAAACGGTCAAACTATGTAAAAAATCCAGTCATGGTTGCAGCATGCCTAACAGGAAAGTACGTCCATGTTTGTGATGAGTGCAGAAATGAAAATCTGTGTAATGTGTCTGGTGAGAGGAGGGAAGAATGGATTTGTCACACCTGCCACAATCATCTTAAACATGGAGTCATGCCAACACTCGCTGTCGCAAACAACTTGGAGCTCGCTGTCATTCCACCTGAACTGTGTGACCTCAACATATTGGAGAGACATCTCATAGCTAAGTGCATAGCGTTTGCCAAAATTATTCCTCTTCCCAAAGGAAGACAGAGCCATACATGGTAACGTGGTTTGTGTCCCGTCTGAAGTGCAGGAAACAGTGGAAGCGTTACCCAGACTGAGAAGTGAGTCTCAAGCGATGAGAGTAAAGCTGAAGAGACGATTGTGTTACAGGGGTCATCAGCTGTTCCAGACTGTCACCTGGTCTAAACTCGTGCAGGCGCTGCATAAACTCAAACACATTCATCCACAATATCAGGACATAACTATCAGAGATGAGGCTGAGCTTTGTGACCCAACACTTCCTGATGATGATGATGATGATGATGAGGATGCAACCATGGATGAGAATGAATATGATGAAGCTGATTTAATGGAGATTGACATGTGTGAGAAAAGTGCACAGTGTGAGGCCGTAAATGAGACTGGTGGTGACCAGGATATGGACATGTCGTCTTGTGACGGTGAACAACCAGAGGAGCAGAGAGATGATGCAGAACAGGAAGGTGACATGCCTAATGGTGGTTTTGCCCTTGAATCATGCCTTCAGCCGTGTGATGTTTCAGAGGAGATTTTATGTTTCAGTGAAGGAATCTACTCTGTTGCACCTGCTGAAAGAAACAGTCCTGTTGGCTTCTTCAAAACACCTAAACTTGAGGCGATGGCTTTCCCTGTGCAGTTCCCTACAGGTCAAAACACACTGGATGAAATGAGACGTACTAAAGTAACACCTAGTAGTTATTTCAAAGCGAGGCTTTTCTGTATTGATGATCGCTTTGCCAGAGACACAAACTATTTGTTCTATGCACAGTTTGTGACTGAAATACACTTGGCCACATCCAGCATGTCAATACAGTTAAGGAAAGGAAAGCCTCTGACCAGAGATGGGCGAAAGATAACTTCTGGTATGCTGCAAAATAAACGGGAGGTCGAAAAGCTGGTGAGAAAGAAAGATGCAGTCCGATTCATGCAACCACTGAGAGGAACACCAGCTTATTGGGAGAAAACCACAAGAGATCTTTTCGCCATGAACAGACAGTTGGGAACTCCCACATTCTTCTGTACGTTTTCTGCAGCTGAGATGCGTTGGCCGGAAGTGATTGAAGCAATTAAAAGACAGCAAGGTGAGGAGGTCAATTTTGAAGGGCTTGACTGGTCAGCAAAGTGTGACGTGCTGAGTGTGACGTGCCGTTTTCCCGTTTTTGGTATGAAACAGAAAACGAAGAAACGATGGTATTTCCGTATTTTCGAATGAACCAAAAAACAGACCAATAAAACGTACACGGACCGATTTCCATGAAAACTGTGGACTTGTGTTTCTGTCTGGGCTCTGAGGGCCGAGTGACTCAACAGCTGATGGACTAAAACCGGCAAAATCCGCAATTATATTCCATCACTTCTTCCATATAGTTCCGCAAAACTTGTAAAAGCAGCGCGAAAGGCAAAATTACAAAACTGTAGTTTCTAACCCTGAAGTCACACTTTCATCTGTGCTGTTGTCATGGCAGCAGGGCCTTCAGAAAGTAGGGAGGAGAAGATCTTCTCAAGGAAACAACATCAACAAACCCACTCACAGTGGGCCGCTTTGAAAACATCTTCCATTTGTGGGTGAATGACACCTCACCTTTTCCAAAATATATATATATATATTTTTAAGGCTATGATCGTCTACGAAAACAAAAGTAGGGAAAGTCCCTCTATATCCAGGGGACTCACATGAGGTCAGGAAAGTCCCTCCGCATACAGGTCGCACGATTCTCGCCCTATATCCATGAGTGGTCTCACCCTATATATAGGAGTAGTCTCGCCCTATATCCGCTATGGGGCCGAGACCCCTCGCTATCAGCGACCCCTCGCTGATAGCGAGGGGTGGAGAGCCCTATGCCGTACATGGGGAGGGGACCCCTCGCTGATAGCGAGGGGTGGAGAGCCCTATGCCGGACATGGGGACGGGACCCCTCGCTGATAGCGAGGGGTGGAGAGCCCTATGCCGGACATGGGGACGGGACCCCTCGCTGATAGCGAGGGGTGGAGAGCCCTATGCCGGACATGGGGACGGGACCCCTCGCTGATAGCGAGGGGTGGAGAGCCCTATGCCGGACATGGGCCTGAGACCCCTCGCTGACAGCGAGGGGTCGATGATGGCAATGGTCTCGGCCCCATGGCCGCCCCCCCCCCACCTATGTTTTCTATTGTGTATACATCATTAGTTGGAGTGCTTCAGCATGAAGCACCCAACTATTGTTCTTCGAATCTTTATTAGTTGGAGTGCTTCAGCATGAAGCACCCAACTATTGTTCTTCGAATCTTTATTATTCTATTTCTTCCGTACGTATTTTGAAAGGTTTCTCCTCCTTCATATGTTCAGCTACAGAAACTCTTCAAATATTAAAAAATTCAGCTCCTTCAGGAGAGGGGTGCTATGACCTTTCATATTTTTAACTTTTCTTAATATTAATCTTTTTATGCTTTTTTTTTAACATGGGATTCCTATGGAGGAAATCCTCAACTTTAACAGCTTATAGGTTCAGCATACTTTCAGCTAAATATACCATTTCAACTTTAAAATGTAGACATATTTTTCATCTATGACTGCATATTTTTAAATATTTTCTATCTTTTAAGAATTTTAACCTATGAATTTTTGAATTTATTAAATATCTCTCCCTACGGGGCAGAGCTGTGCTTCTCCAATCGCCATGGTAACCATGGCGCTTGTGGGTTTTTTGTCTTTGATGTTCGCTCTGTCTTTGATCTATATTGAGCTATTTTCAGCTTAATTTAGCAATTTTCTTTGGAGAACTGTAGTTTGTACCCAAAGGTTTGTGCAACTATCTTCACATTTGACTTCACACAATTTTAATAATTTATAATAATTTATAATTTGTGGTTTTGAAACGTTACAACAATGCCAAGGAAGGGTAAGAGGTCACAAGCTCAGAGCCTGCGCTGGCAGAGGTCCAAGGAGAATCACTGTGAAATGACTGAAGAAGCAGAATGTGTTGGTCCTCAGAACAATGGAGAGGTAAAGATGTCTGCAGCGTCTTATGCTGGAAGTGTGAAACCGGGAGGTCAGCCTGATACTGCATGTGTACAACAGGCATCTTATGCAGATATTGTAAAGAGAGGACAACCCAGTGATGATCCACGTGCAGCAGGGCCTTCTAATGCAGACTGTGTAAACCTGGGAGATCAGCCTTCTGAACAATATGTAAGTGCATCCCACAGCCAGGCTTCTATTAAATACGGAACAAGCAGAAATCAGCAGTGCACCTGTAACTCACTAACCTTTCTTGCATTCCTTCATGAGAATGAAAACATCACCAGAGCAGACCTCGACCTTGTTTTGGATAAAGGTAACACAATGTATAGAGAGATCAGGAAACAAGTCACTAAACACATCTATTTGACCACAGATGAGCTCACTGATGAAGTTCCTGCACGTAGGTCAACACACTATGCGGACATGACTCAACTTTCAAGGTATGGCACATTAGGAGAACCTTTACCTGGAGCTGTCGACAGCTTTCTGGACCTAGAGTCAGGACTGAGCTGCTTGTTATCAGATGTGAAGTACGCTTTGCTGTTGATGAGACTGTTATGTATTGCAGTATTCAGAACCAGGTCAGGTAGATATGGTTTCTTTGACCCACACTCCAGAACAACCAGAGGTTTACCACCCGGTTCATGCGCTCCTGGTACTGCTGTCATTGTGACATTCTCACGTCTCAGTGATATGATTGACAGGATCATGGAGGCCCACAGAATGATGGCAACACCGTCCTTCTGTACCTATGAGTTGAAGCCTGTGGAGTTCTACAATGTGAACAGAGTCAACCTGAATGAAGTTCTCCCAAACACAGACTGCAGACCGTCAGCTGTCACCGTGGATGAACCTCCTCTGTTGGATGAAGCTGAATTAAACTCGCCTACTAAAAACACAGCCACTGATCAACCTGAGACTGCTTTCCCTACAGTGTCCTCTCACTCCACGGCATCAGAGGTCCTCATCAAGTCATTGTCGTCACATGATGGTCCTCACAGCAAATCAGAGTTGACTGCTCAAGTGATAAACCCTGTTCTCAGTGAACCCTCTGACAACATATTGACAGGAGGGTCCAGTGACATGTTCACATCTTCTGTGAGACAACAAAAGGTCAGTGATTTATCTGAAACTGTATTACAGGCAATATCAAGCAAATTGACAAAGCTTAGTAAACACTAAAGGACAAAAATGAAGAGAAAACTACTACTGGTCTCAGAAAAACCTCCACAAAGAAAAGAAAATCAAAAAAGGAAAGAAAGGGAAAACTATGCTTTAAATAAAGCATATAAAGCAAAAAAAACATCCCACGTAAACAGGAAATATCAAAACAATCCAGAATTTAGACAAAAGAAAATAAATAATACAAGAGACAATGTTGACTTTAAGCAAAAACGGAAAGAGTACATTTCCTCCCGGTACAAGGAAAATAAAGATTTTAGACAGAAACAGAAACAAATCTTGGTCTCTCGTTACAGAAACGATGCCAAATTCAGACAGAAACACAAACAACTAATGAGACAACGAATGCAAGACAGATATAAAAACAATCCTACATTTAGGAGTATGCAAAATATGAGATGTTCCATGAAAATAAAAAGGAAATACAGACGGATAAATAGACAAATGAAAGAAATTGACAACAGTTTTATCAAAGAGGCCATATCTGTTTTCAGATCACAAATAAAAGCCGGCCCCACTTATGTGTGCACCGTCTGTCATAAGGCATCATTTCCAAACCAAGTGAGACCCTGTAAACGGTCAAACTATGTAAAAAATCCAGTCATGGTTGCAGCATGCCTAACAGGAAAGTACGTCCATGTTTGTGATGAGTGCAGAAATGAAAATCTGTGTAATGTGTCTGATGAGAGGAGGGAAGAATGGATTTGTCACACCTGCCACAATCATCTTAAACATGGAGTCATGCCAACACTCGCTGTCGCAAACAACTTGGAGCTCGCTGTCATTCCACCTGAACTGTGTGACCTCAACATATTGGAGAGACATCTCATAGCTAAGTGCATAGCGTTTGCCAAAATTATTCCTCTTCCCAAAGGAAGACAGAGCCATACATGGTAACGTGGTTTGTGTCCCGTCTGAAGTGCAGGAAACAGTGGAAGCGTTACCCAGACTGAGAAGTGAGTCTCAAGCGATGAGAGTAAAGCTGAAGAGACGATTGTGTTACAGGGGTCATCAGCTGTTCCAGACTGTCACCTGGTCTAAACTCGTGCAGGCGCTGCATAAACTCAAACACATTCATCCACAATATCAGGACATAACTATCAGAGATGAGGCTGAGCTTTGTGACCCAACACTTCCTGATGATGATGATGATGATGCAACCATGGATGAGAATGAATATGATGAAGCTGATTTAATGGAGATTGACATGTGTGAGAAAAGTGCACAGTGTGAGGCCGTAAATGAGACTGGTGGTGACCAGGATATGGACATGTCGTCTTGTGACGGTGAACAACCAGAGGAGCAGAGAGATGATGCAGAACAGGAAGGTGACATGCCTAATGGTGGTTTTGCCCTTGAATCATGCCTTCAGCCGTGTGATGTTTCAGAGGAGATTTTATGTTTCAGTGAAGGAATCTACTCTGTTGCACCTGCTGAAAGAAACAGTCCTGTTGGCTTCTTCAAAATACCTAAACTTGAGGCGATGGCTTTCCCTATGCAGTTCCCTACAGGTCAAAACACACTGGATGAAATGAGACGTACTAAAGTAACACCTAGTAGTTATTTCAAAGCGAGGCTTTTCTGTATTGATGATCGCTTTGCCAGAGACACAAACTATTTGTTCTATGCACAGTTTGTGACTGAAATACACTTGGCCACATCCAGCATGTCAATACAGTTAAGGAAAGGAAAGCCTCTGACCAGAGATGGGCGAAAGATAACTTCTGGTATGCTGCAAAATAAACGGGAGGTCGAAAAGCTGGTGAGAAAGAAAGATGCAGTCCGATTCATGCAACCACTGAGAGGAACACCAGCTTATTGGGAGAAAACCACAAGAGATCTTTTCGCCATGAACAGACAGTTGGGAACTCCCACATTCTTCTGTACGTTTTCTGCAGCTGAGATGCGTTGGCCGGAAGTGATTGAAGCAATTAAAAGACAGCAAGGTGAGGAGGTCAATTTTGAAGGGCTTGACTGGTCAGCAAAGTGTGACGTGCTGAGAAGCAATCCCGTGACAACAATGCGCATGTTTGATAAGCGTGTTGAGGCATTATTCAGAGATTTGATATTATCACCTGCACAGCCTCTCGGCAACGTTGTTGACTTCTTTTACCGAGTTGAGTTCCAGCACAGAGGAAGCCCACACATTCACTGTCTGATATGGGTAGAAGGTGCACCTGTGTTTGAGGAGGACTCTGATCAGTCTGTGTCAGATTTTGTGTCCAAATACATCACAGCTCAGCTGCCTGACCCACATTCACAACCGGAACTCTACAAGAAGGTCACAGAAGTGCAAATACACAGCAAAAAACATTCAAGGACATGTTTCAGAAGTGCCAGCTCTGGTTGCAGATTTGGATTTCCCAAACCGCCTGCCAGAAACACATTCATAACAAGACCTGGTGAGACCGTCCAAGTGCAAATAGCAAAGTCAAAGCTCCAACCACTGAACTTGTTGCTGAATGAACCTGAAACTGCCTCACTCTGTCACGGTGCGGTTTAGATGGACCCAAGTGCAGACACGGAGCGGCAAGGTTGGGGAAAGGTAAACAGTTTATTAATGATAGCGGAGGGTGCAGGCAGAGCGGTGAGGTGGCGTGGGCGGTGGCGGAGAAGCTGGTTCGGTCACAGGAATCCTGGGCACAAGGAACAAGGATTTAGTAATACACAAAAAACACAAACGGAGTAGATCTCGTAGACTGAGTTTCTAGAGAGGCCGAGAATCGATATACCACGCGACATGGAGCAATAATCTGGCAACTGGAGAGATGGAAGCCAGGGTGTTTTAACAGGGAGGAGATGATGAGGTGATTGAAGTCAGGTGCCGGAGATGAGTTGCAGGTGTGGAGACGGTTGCCAGTTGCCGGAAGCCACGCCCCCGAAACACACACACACACACACACACAGGGAAGACAACCCGGGGACACCAGAGACACACAGAAAAAACCCAAAAGGAACATAAGTCACGGCCGAGCCATGACACACTCAGTTTGCAGCAGCTCCTCGCTAAATGCAACTTAACACTCGATGAGTATGAACAATGCCTCAATATGATCAACAAATCCAATGCGGTGATACTGAAACGAGAGCCAAAAGACTGCTGGGTAAATGGATATAATCCACATCTACTTGAAGCCTGGAATGCCAATATTGATGTAAGTTATATTCTCAATGCATATTCGTGCATCATGTATCTCACCAGCTACATAACCAAAAAAGAATCTGGACTTTCGGAGTACCTCAAAACAGTCATTGCAAACTCCACCAGAGACAACGTCAATGAATGTGATGAAATGAGGGAAATCATGCAGGCGTACTCTAAAAAGAGAGAGATCAGTGCTCAGGAGTGTGTGACTCGTGCATGTGGCATTAACATGAAGAAGTGTTCACGTGGTGTCATATTCATACCGACAGATGACAGCCCAAGACCCTCTGTGTGTATCAGCCAGGTGAGATTGACCTATGGCAGGAAAACTTTCAGATGATCACTCTCACTGAGATTATGCGTCAGAAGGATGATGTTGCCTTTGCAGAGATGTTGAACCGGATCCGTGTGAAAGGAAAGTCAGATGAGTTGTCTGAAGCAGACAGAGCCTTATTGTCACAGACCATCACAGAACCATCGCGATGTCCAGTTGATGTTCTGCACATCTTTGCAACTAATAAACAGGTTGATTCACACAACTCAGCAACATTAGCTCTGCTCCATTCTCATATCACCAAGATTGATGCCGATGACTACAAGAAGGACCCACGAACTGGAAGAATGGCTCGACAAGACAAACCATATAAAGGTAACAGAAATGAGTTTGCAGATACGCTAAACGTAGCTGAAGGTGCTCGAGTCATGCTCACCAGAAACATAGACGTGTCTCAAGGGTTGGTAAATGGATCGTTTGCTACTCTCGTCAGGGTAATAACCTCAGAACAAAGTGATGTTGCACATGTCACTATGCTTGGACTCAAGATGGATGATGTAACTGCTGGAAGGAATTACGGTAACAGACCACCAGGCAGACCTGACGATCTAGTGTACATAGAGAGAGCAGAGGAGAATCTGAAACAGAAGGGAGTGGTACGCAGACAGTTTCCTGTTAGACTTGCCTTTGCTTGTACGATACACAAGGTTCAAGGTATGACACGTACATCAGCTGTAGTCTCACTAAAACACATTTTTGAACCTGGCATGGCTTATGTAGCTCTCAGTAGAGTGACCTCTCTCAGTGGCCTGCACATGCTGGATCTGGATGAGAGGAAAATCTATGCCAACCCAGAAATCACTGGAGCCCTCGAGACCATGAGACAAGTCAGCTTGGACGACATGATGCCTCTTCTTCGTATCCAACAGACATTGAGCAGACATGACACTCTGACCATTGTTCACCATAATACAGAAGGTTTGCCATCTCATATCAATGACATCAGGAGCCATCATGAACTGTGTCTTGCAGATGTTTTGTCTCTCACAGAAACTCACCTTCAAACCTCCTTTGTTGCAGACAGTCTCCACTTAGAGGGCTACAACATGTTCAAACGCAACAGACACCTGTCGTACACAAATGTTCCTCAAATGGCCGACAGAGGTGGTGGCGGAGTTGCTGTTTATGTGAAAACCCATATTCAAGTGTGTGAAAAACAGTACTTGCATAATGTAACTGATCTTGAGTTTGTGGTTTTAAAGGTTGAAGCCCCAGTAAGTGCACTGATTTCAGCTGTGTACAGACCTCCAAACTACAGTGTGAGATCATTCCTGTCCAACCTGGGGAGCCTTCTGGACTCATTGGAGATCATGGACTGTCAGCCCATCATTGTCTGCGGTGATTTCAACGAGAATCTCTTCTCCAACACAAATAAGCCAATACTTGATCTGTTTCAGGCCAGGGGGTATGCACAAGTCATCACTGCTGCAACCACAGAGAAGAACACACTGCTGGACCTCATCTTCATTTCTCAACCACAATGTTGTCTCCACTCTGGTGTGATGAAAACCTATTACAGTTATCACAACCCTGTCTACTGTGTCATGTCCTGCAGCAGTCCATAAATGTATCAGCTGAGTAGAAAAAATACTAGGTC
Source organism: Cottus gobio (assembly GCA_023566465.1). NCBI lineage: Eukaryota > Metazoa > Chordata > Actinopteri > Perciformes > Cottidae > Cottus > Cottus gobio. Next base: position 14,009,676 of record CM042229.1, on the reverse strand, counting down.
ACAGAATATTGTTGCATTTTTTATAGTAAGTACAATGGCAATTTGTTTGGTAAGTTTTTATTTTCAATGTATTGGATAATATAATTTTGTCGTATTTTTTTCCAGGTAACCATATTTGTTCAGCACCATTTCCAACACATTTTGGCCTGTGCATTTATCAGGGTGGGTTTGGGTCAGGGTTGATAAATGCACAGCTATATTCTATTTTTTTCAGCTTTATTGACCTATATTCAGCTGTATTCAGCAATATTCAGCTGTATTCAGCAATATTCAGCTATCAGCTATATTCAGCTTTATTCAGCAATTTTCAGCTGTAATGAGCTATATTCTGCTATTTTCAGCTTTATTGAGCTTTATTCAGCTATTTTCAACTATCAGCTATATTCAGCTTAATTTAGCTATTTTCACTTATTCTTTTCAAATATTTAAGCTTTAAGCTTCAGCTTTTAGCACTCCAACGCATTTCCAGCAGGAAATGCTCTTTCTAGTTATTATTCTATTTCTTCCGTACGTATTTTGAAAGTTTCTCCTCCTTCATATGTTCAGCTACAGAAACTCTTCAAATATTAAAAAACTTATACATACAAATATACTGCCATCTACGGCTTCTTACAGTGCAGACGCTTTTTCTGCTTGCTCTCGCTTCTGCTTGCATTTTTTCTGCTAATATCTTCCTACATTTTATTTTTCTTCTGTGAGAGTCCTTGAACAGCAGCTGCTGGACACTTCAAAGTCACTGGGACTCTATTTCTCTGTAGATTTAAAATTCCGCTGGTTTAGAGACAAATCGCTATAGGCTACTTAGCAGCTAAGCTAAAGCTAAGTAGCAACAAGATGCCAGCCCTTTCCATGGACAACTACTACAAACTCCTGCAGAAGATTGCAGTCATGGAAATAAAAATCTCCCGACTAGAAGTGAACTCGGAGGTAAATGGACCGTGTGAGAACGATACCACTTTACCATGGACTCAAAATCCTGGACAAGTGCAAGCTACACAGCTAACTAGCACCACCAGGCCTACCAAGAAACAGGAGGGTTGTGCAGATGTAAATGACTCCTCAAATGGTAGTCCACCCTGGAACTCTCTCGGTTTAAAGCCGAAGAGGAAATCATTCTCTCAGGATGTGGGAGGACGACTAACAGGCAGAGCCCAGAATCCTGAGATTTCTGATGCGACTGGCTGGCCCGCACTACCACGGAGGCAGAATTCCTCCTCAACCCCGGCACGCAGCTGGACACAGCCGAGAACAGCTGGGAAAAGTAAACCCACCAAAGAACCTACACAACAACCAAGACTACAACTTGAAAACAGATTTGCTCCATTGTCGCAGGATCCTAAATCGGTGGACCTGGATAAGCAGCTATCTTCCCAAAGCAGGGTAAGAACTGAGAGTAAATGTGAACGTAAAAGGCCGCAGGAAAAGACTGGGCCGGATACTCTGATTGTTGGTGACTATGCTGTAAAAGATGTGAGAACAGTGTGCAGCAAGAATACCAAAATACTCTGCTTTCCGACGGATATGGTCTCTAATATGAGAGACAAAATCTTGGACATCGTGGCTAACCATCCCACGGTGAAAAACATAATTCTGCATACGGGAAGCTGTGATCTTGTGAAACAAGAGTCTGAAGTTCTGAAGAGAGACTTTATTGACTTGTTAAACACAGTCAGCTCTGTCAATGCCGAGGTGTTTATCAGTGGCCCTCTGCCACCAGCCAGGAGAGGAGATGTAAGATTCAGCAGGCTGTTTGCACTAAACAGATGGCTGTCAACTGCATGTACTGACCATCCAGTACATTTTATTGACAATTTTTACCTTTTCTGGGAACGCATACATCTTTTTAAAGCAGATGGAATCTGCCTGAACAAGTCAGGGGTAAAACAGTTTGCCTCTAACCTATTTTTCTTCCTGCGTCACCCGTCTGTTCCCACTACCAAGGACAGGAGACAAGAGGAGTCTAAACAAGAGATAACCACACGGCGTCGTCCTGGGGACCTCATGGGAAGGATGCCAAAGGAGAGCCAAGAGGAGGAGTCTCCAACCTCACCAACAAGGATTGATCCCCCCCCTCCGAGAGAGGGGGGGGGATCACCAACAAGGATTGATCCCCCCCCTCCGAGAGAGGAAGATAATTTACTTCAGTCACCAGCACCAACTTCCACCCCCCATACCCCATCCAGGTCCCCCTTCTCTCCATTCTCCCCCTCCTCCCCCCACCTGGAGTTCACTGACCACATGAAAGAGCTGGTCACTGCCGGAACCAAATTCACTCCCCGCCGCACCCCCATTTTCCCTGCTAATATCCCTCCAGTTCGACCTCTGCCACTGCCTCTAAGTCCAGTTCGATCTCTGCCTCTTCTGCCCCCCTCTCCTCCACGACAGCTGCCACTTCTGCCCCCCTCGCCTCCACGACAGCTCCGCGACTATCCTCAAGCTATATCTGATAAAGAAATCTTGATATTGATATCTTCTTGATATCTTCTGGGTCCGGACTACAAGGCTAATGACACTACTGATTATCTCCAGGAACAGTCGGGGCCCTGTATGCAGCTAGCGTTCTCAATTCCTGTCCTGACTCATAGAAAAGGAAAGGTGAGGCTGCGAAGAAACATTAGTAAATCTGCAAATTTATCAAACTTATTGATCATTCCTCGTCAGCCTGTCCAGACACATAGGACAAATAGAGCTTTAAACACATTAAACTTAGCTTTATTAAATGTCAGGTCTCTGTCAGGAAAAACATTTTTAATCAATGATTTCATTGTTAGGCACAAGCTGGATTTTTTGTTTTTAACCGAAACTTGGTTAGACCAAGATAACAGTGCAGCTGTTCTTATTGAATCAACACCTCCCAACTTCAGTTTCATGAGTGAAACAAGAGCGCATAAGAAAGGAGGAGGAGTTGCTATTTTATTTAATGAGTCTTTGCAATGCAAGCAGATGTCTTTTGGTCATTTTACTTCTTTTGAATATGTGGCTCTGAATTCCACTCGAGTTTTATTCCTTAACATTTACAGACCACCTAAATACTGTGCATCCTTCTTCGATGAGTTTACTGAACTGCTGTCTATAATCTGTATTGATTTTGATTGTGTTGTCATTGTTGGTGATTTTAATATCCATGTTGATAATCCCCAGGACAGAGGGTCTATACAGCTATGTGGTGTCCTTGATAACTATGAGCTGACTCAGCATGTAACAGGTCCCACCCACAACAAGGGGCACACTCTGGACCTAATCATCACCAAAGGTCTGGACATTTCCAAGGTTGCTGTGACTGATGTTGCACTCTCTGATCATTTCTGTGTTTTCTTTGAGAGTGCAATCTCCCTGCACACAAATGTCCAAACCAAGGTTGTGACAAAGCGTTACATCACTGAAAACACGGGTGAACTATTTATTCAGAAGTTCTCCTCCACACCAGCCCTCTCTTGCATCTCAGTCAATGAGCTTGTGGATGACTTTAATTCTAAAGTTAAAAATGTTATTGATGCCATTGCACCCACTAAGGTGAAGGTTGTCTCAGGTAAGAAAAGATCCCCCTGGAGAAATGCCACGCTGGTCCGAATAGAGAAAAGAGAGTGTCGGAAAGCTGAGCGCAGGTGGCGAAAGACTAATCTCCAAGTTCACTATGGTATCTATAAAGAGAGACTTCGCAACTACAATTTGGAACTTGGAAAGGCAAGGCGGGCCTTCTTCTCTGACATCATAATCAAAAACAATAACAATGCACGCGCCTTATTTGCGACCGTAGACAGGCTAACAAACCCTCCGGTATCAATAACTGCTACGCTCCAATCCACCTGGGCATGCAATCAATTTGCATTCTTTTTTACTGACAAAATTCAGAAAATTAGACAAGCAGTTGGTGGCTCCACACCAACCACAGGATGTGTGTTGTCACCTTCTTTAAATAACATCCATCCAAATATCATGACACAATTTCATTCAATTAACCAAAGAAGCTTAGAAGATATTATACAACATCTGAAAACATCCTCATGCTGCTTAGATATTCTACCAACACACTTTTTCAAAAATATTTCACACTGCATGATCACTGACCTTTTACAAATTGTAAACACATCCCTTCTCTCAGGTGTCTTCCCACAAGCCCTAAAAACTGCAGTTATTAAACCACTCCTAAAGAAGGCTAGTTTAGACCCCGAAATAATGAAAAATTATAGGCCAATATCAAACCTCCCCTTTTTAAGTAAAATAATCGAAAAAGTGGTTTATCAACAGCTAAATAGCTTCTTGGCCGAAAATAACTGTTTTGATGTCTTCCAGTCTGGCTTTCGTCAGCATCACAGTACTGAAACTGCTCTTGTTAAGGTTTTCAACGACATCCACTTAAACACAGACAGAGGCAGAACTTCAGTCTTAGTATTATTGGATCTCAGTGCTGCATTCGACACAGTCGATCACAACATACTACTAGACAGACTGAAAGTCTGGGTAGGACTCTCTGGCGCAGCACTTAACTGGTTTGACTCTTACTTGAAGGACCGACAATACTTTGTGTCGGTAGCTAATTACACATCAGAGCTGACTGGTATGACATGTGGTGTTCCCCAAGGTTCAATACTGGGGCCTCTTCTGTTCAATATCTACATGCTTCCACTGGCTCAGATTATGAAAAACAACAAAGTGTGTTATCATAACTATGCAGACGACACACAAATCTACATAACTATATCACCAGGGGACTATAATCCCATACCAGTGCTGGCTAAATGTATTGAAGAAATCAACAACTGGATGTGCCAGAATTTTCTTCAATTAAATAAAGATAAAACAGAAGTACTTGTTTTTGGTTCCAAGGACGAACGATTGAAAGTGAGCGCTGAGCTACAATCACTGACGTTAAAAACCTCAAACCAAGCCAGAAATCTAGGAGTAGTTATGGATTCAGACCTCAACCTGAACAGCCATATCAAGACAGTTACAAAATCAGCCTACTATCACCTGAAGAATATATCAAGGGTTAGAGGACTTATGTCTCAACAGGATTTGGAGAAACTTGTTCATGCATTTATCTTCAGTAGACTTGACTACTGTAACGGTGTGTTCACAGGTCTCAGTAAAAAGTCAATCAGAAAGCTGCAACTGATTCAGAACGCTGCAGCTCGAGTCCTCACTAAGACCAGGAGAGTGGATCACATCACTCCGGTTCTGAGGTCTTTGCACTGGCTTCCTGTCCAACAAAGAATTGACTTTAAAATCCTGCTGCTGGTTTATAAAGCCTTGAATGGTTTAGGGCCTAAATACATTAGTGATCTACTGCTGCCTTATGAACCATCCCGACCCCTCAGGTCGTCTGGGACGGGTCTACTTTCTGTTCCAAGAGTCAGAACTAAACACGGAGAGGCAGCGTTCAGCTTTTCTGCTCCACACATCTGGAACAAGGTCCCAGAGAGCTGCAGGTCTTCTGAGACCCTCAGCCTCTTTAAAGCCAGACTGAAGACCTTTCTGTTTGCTGTTGCCTTTAATTAAACCAGATTCTACATCCTTTGTTTTGGTTTCCAACCTGCGTGTTGATGAAACGACTCCCTGCTCTTGCAAGTGCAGCGCTTATACTTTGCTCGTGACCAGAGAAATAAATCTACCAAAATGAGAGAAGTTTTACAAAATTGTACCTTGTCACAAGTAAAGTGAAAGCACATATTTCCCCGGGTTTTTTAGTAGGGAATGAGAATAAGTGTCCGCAAGGTTAGGGATTTAGGTAAAAGAATAAGGAGTTTAAATAGGACAAAGGGATGCTCTTTGGAGCTACCGGAGGTCGACTCTAGTCGGTAGAAATCCAAGTTGAATCCGTGTGGCACGTTGATACCTCTGGTAACTGAAGTCACGGAGCGATATAGCGATGAAGGTGGCGGTCAGTTTAGGGTTTAGATAATGCCGCTGTGGGAGCGATGCCGCTGTGGGAGCGATGCCGCTGTGGGAGCGATGCCGCTGAGGTGGCGGTCAGTTTAGGGTTTAGATAATGCCGCTGTGGGAGCGATGCCGCTGTGGGAGCGATGCCGCTGTGGGAGCGATGCCGCTGTGGGAGCGATGCCGCTGAGGGAGCGATGCCGCTGAGGGAGCGATGCCAAGAGGTGCAAGGTTAAGGACACAGGGATAGATTTGTTGTTTTTCATGGAATGTGTGGGTGGTTTTTGTAAGTCTTGGTGAATTAACGAAATCTGAAAGCGTGTGTATCAGAACACAAAAGTGGACTGAGAATTCCTCGGGAGAAAGTGTTCGACTACATATCTGTGGGGATTAAAGGGGAATAAAAGGGAAAATCATAGTCTATGGTACTACGAAGCAAGGAGAAATAAAACAATATTTGTGAACTGGTGTTATAAACCTCAGCGATCGAGCGCTGTATCCCTCTGATACAGTAGAAGCTTCTCGTTCGAGTTCACTGTATTGGGTATTGCAGCCTTTCTCCTGGCCTCCAAGGATACGTGTAAATAAATAAAATAAACTGTACTGCTTTCTGCCTTTTAACTGTTTTTTTTTTTTTATTGTTTTAATGACTGTTCTTAATTGTTTTTAAATCTTTTATTTTTGATTGTGTTTTTATGCTTTTAATTGTTTTTAAATCTTTTATTTTGCATTGTGTTTTTATGCTTTTAATGGTTTTATGTGAAGCACTTTGAATCACCTTGTGTTGAAATGTGCTATACAAATAAACTTGCCTTGCCTTGCCTTTACTCTGCGTCTCATACAGGCTCTGCTGTGTTGACTCAAGAAACAGCACAATGAGGAGGAAATATAAATATGAGGCTAACAGCAACAACTCTACACACCCAAATGACTTTGATTAAACTATATTACGAACTGTGTTTCATTAAACAATGCAAGGATTAATTGAACAGTTGATTAATATATACGTACATATATACATGACTATTAAAGTGCCTGTAGTCCCGACTGTTGCTAACATATCCAGGTGTATTTATTTATATGGATTGATGAATGTTCTTCTAACGTTACGGCAGCCATGTGTTTGCATAGAAGACTGTAAATAAGAATATCGATCACTAGATTTTATTTTGACATTTGTTTTAGGCACTTCGTTTTTGGTATGAAACAGAAAACGAAGAAACGATGGTATTTCCGTATTTTCGTTTTTTCGAATGAACCAAAAAACAGACGAATAAAACGTACACGGACCGTAACGCAACGCAAATTTGTGAACACACCATAAGGACGCTGATCAAAGTCCTTCAATTTTCACGCTAACTGCCTCAGAATACCGGCAAATAATCACTTCGCAGTCAGCGGGAAAGAGCCACACAGCAACTGAATGTCATTGAATGCCACACCACTCACACTCATAGTTGTAATATCAACCAAAAACACTGAACTCCCACAGTGCATTGCAGCACATATACTCCTTGCTATCGATGATTTAATTCAAATGTATTTTATTTTAGTATAGTTTCTTAAATATAATTTTAAATTTGAATTGATGGTTATCTTTTAACACTAAAATAAAATGTGTTTAATTTATTGTCGCTCAAAACATACGTCACAACTGCCGATGATGGCGAATATTTAAAGGAATCATTCTTTAAGATTTTAGAACATCTGTTCACGGACTTTAAAAACGAGGGTGAAATTGTGCAGAAAATCAGAGATATGCCTCTCTCTGCAGTTATTTCATTTCATAAATGCAACACACTATAGTTTTTTATACATAGACCTAGCATTGAGGTAAAAAACGATATATGCAGTGTTATCTTTTTGTGGCTCCCAGTGTTTTCTTTTCTGTGGGAAACGGGTTCAAATGGCTCTTTGAGTCTTGAAGGTTGCAGACCCCTGGTCTATATTCAGATCTGTGAATACCTTTATAACACTGAATCAAACTGGCACACTGATATTTGGAGTAATCCCTGATTGGATCCTTGTTTTGGATGTTAAAATTACTCTAAATTACGATTCTAAACACAGCACCTCCAGTGTATCATTTCTCTACAATGTTATGCAATATGCAAAGAATGAATGACGGGGAAACACATCTTTGTGTCCATTTGGAGGCTTGTGGTCTCAGCGAGGATATTTAAAAAAGATGATTTACTAAAATGTTGCATGCATTATTAAGATGTGAGTAAAGGGGGGCAATGTGACAAAAGGTCTGAATTGGAACCCAGCCAGCAGAGCGACCTCCAGGACGGCCACAAGGCGAGGGTCACTGTGTTGTAATGAACTGACATGTGAGCTCGCTCAAATCAAAATATAAAAGTTGTGCAGGTTGAGTTTTACGTGAGAGCTTTATAAGCTTATGCATTTCTAAGGTGGCTTTAGCTATTTCTTGCATTAGGCAACAGCGTGCAGAACCGCACATATCAGTCATCTGGCCAAGTTAAAACAAAACATATATAGTAGGCTCAGGTTTTATTGGAAAAGGTCACATGCCTCCATACTTATCACTGTTTCGTCTGGTGTGCAATTAGTTTCTTGGAATTAGTGTGGCTTCCCTGGCTCTCAGCAAGCCAAACACATGGTGAGCAATGAACACTTGACCACCTGGCGAACAATCACACACACAAGGGACAAAGACTGCAAATATTTTGGACTTCTGAATCACTTATATAAAGCATTTATTGTGCTTGAAAACATTGTTGCGGTATCTTATTCAAAACGTGTTTCAAATATACAGATTGAAATCAAAATAATGGAAATACTCAAAACATGCTGTATTAGTTTGGAATGACTGAAGCTGATATTAGGAGAAGATGATGGAGACAAAGAGGTGAATTGAAGATGATAAATAATGCAGAAACAGGCAGAGTCAGAGTGTGAGACTACATACTTCATGCTTACTTTCATAATCTTACTGAAATAGCACACATATATCGTGGTCCATTCAGAACTAAAGGCCACAGGTTGAATACAGAGTAAAACATGAAAGTATGCTTTTGTCTTTCATTCAAATTAACAACAAACTTTCACCAGTATCTTCTTTAATATATTTTATTTGGGAAGTGTGTGGTGTTGTTGTACCAAGTGTGTCATATTAGTTCTCATATGGAAACAAAACATTTTTATATATTAATTTGAATCAAAACAAAGCATTATCAATGTAAAATGACGCCCTCTTTTCACAGAATTTGCTAAGAATAGATAAGAAGTAGATACACATATAGGCTACAGCCTAAGACGTGCTAGCACACGGTCAGAAAAGCCCAAGTTGGCATTGCTCCCATGAGAGGTTTTATTTAGGACCAACTAAGTGAACGCACATTAGGAGGTGGGGCCTTTTTAAAGACTAAACACTAATATGTGGAGTGTCCCATGAGGTCAACTAAAAGACACAACCAGCTAAACCAATTGTTTAGAACAGAAAGCGAACATGCTAAAATGTTGATGCTAGGAAGGTAAATGGTCACCATTTAGTTTAACATGTTAGCATACACACATTTTTTAACCAGCACTAAACACAAAGCAGACGAGAATCATGGTTGCATCATTCGTTTAGCAGGTTTTTGGTCATAAATCACAGCAAACCGGATTCATTCTCTCATTATAACGTTTCATCTGAATCCTTTTAACACTTCAGTCTGGACCAAAATCGATTTAATGTTTTTGAATGTATTTTTAGGCATTACATACGTTAGAAAACAGGTTAAGTCCAATGTTTTGGAGTTTTGGGGTATTTTCATTATTGCAAAGGTGTTGCAACTTCACACTACTTAAGTACAATATCAATAAAGGTGGGTGCTGTATTATTCACTTATGTTGTCTTATTCTTGTAAAGGGGCCCTGTATCAGTATTATTTCAGTGTGTTCATATTCTGAAAGTTGTTTTTAAAGGCCTCCCTCAAACATGTATTTTCTCAATCAGCATATGAATCTGATGCAGTTGTTTCCCATCATATCTTTTCAGACCCACATGATCAAGCAGATTTGTAAATTCTTTTGTTGAGTTACACTATTAATAAATACAATTTAAATGATGATTTTAATGTTGATCTTATGATTCTACTTGTATAGTAATGTTTATTTAACGTTATACAAAGTGTTCAGAGCATTAATACCACAAGCTAGTTCACACACAGAACACCTTGGAGTTGTTCTGGTCTCTCAGCACAATAATGAAGCTGTTTCATACTCAGCTGGGTCTGTATTAGATGAGCTGGAGGTTATTCATAGTGGGAGGAGGGCGGGGCTTGTCAGTGGGGGGTCAACAGTAAATATTTACTCCGAGGCCCCCTAACTGCACCATGATTTCCGTTTATGTGAAAAGGTGATCCAGAGGTGGTTTACAATCTAATGAGCTTCGAGCGCCATCTAGCGGATCCAGTGAAAAGAACCAAAAGCTACTTTCTCTCTTTTTCTGGTCCGACCAGTGCTCAGTGTCTCTCTGCTGAGCACATAACAGGCATAAAGTAATCTTCAAGTTGAGGTAAGACAACTTATCTTACAGTAGGCGGAGCCAGGGCAGTTGTACTATACTTAAATATGAAAATAGTGAAATTATAATGAAATTAAATTAAATCATCGTGTATAGGCCTGTTGGATTGCCGCTGATACCAAGATGGACATTTGTGCAGCTGTGGAGTGACAAACTTATTTAGGCTTTGACGTCAGATAGGTGAAACACACCCACCTTCCTGGTCAGGAGGAGAATTGCGTCTGCTGAGGTGCGCACTTAGCGCGCCGCTCGGGCCGCCCGGACACTGCAGTGGAGGTTACCTTGCCATCGCTGCGGCTGCTCGCTCCCGACACCACGTGCCGGCTGCAGACTTCCAGAGCCCGGGAAGAACAGGGGATCAGGGAAGCGCCGAAAGCCATGGCCGAGTCCAACCCGCTGCGGGGGTTCCCCCGTCTGCGCCGGGCCGCGGTAAGCTCCGCCGGGAGGTGGGGATGGGGAGGCTTCAAACGGGGCGGCGAGGATACTGCATCATAGAGAGGAGCAGAGAGAGAGAGACGAGCAGCTCTTAAGACAGTCCAGTACTGCGACAGAGGATGGGATGTGCTCTAGTGCTGCACAAACTGCATTACATATTGAACATGCCTCTGGGCGAAGAGACTGGTCAGATTCAGATGGCAGTTAAATGTTAAGAGGCTGTGTGCAGGACAGGGCAATGACAAACGTGCTCTGAGTGTGTGTGTGTGTGTGTGTGTGTGTGTGTGTGTGTGTGTGTGTGTGTCTGTAACTGCAGCTATACAGAGCAGCATGTGTCTCCATCAGCTTTGGCACTGCAGTCTGTACCCTACAGTTGCTGTGGAGTGTCTTCAAGTGATTCACTCTTATGTAACAGATTTGGGAATTAGTGTAAAATACTTGATGCCCACAATCTAAATGCATGTGTGGGATGCTATCATCCAATAACATCTAGCATGCTGCTTTTAGGAGTCGGTTGATATTGACGAGTTGGGTGACTTTTGTACAAAAGACTGTAAGCCTATAAGGGTGTTGATGAGAAAGCTGTGAGTATTTATTGTAAGGTCAGCAGTTTCTAGTTTAAAGTTGTGATTATTACAACAGGCAGCTATACTGTGCACTTTCCCTGCCAGGTCGGCCAGTAGACATGGGAAGAGGTTTATATGAAGTGTGATTCCTTCCTTGTGATTTATAATTCCTCAGGCTATTGACTATGTGCAAACTGTGCAAAGTAAATGTGGGGTGGACAGTAGGTAACTTTGGGGAGAGGAGAGGAGACGGGTCTGGAAGACAGCAGGTAGGTGAGGAAAGAGTCATCATCGCAATTGTTTCCCTTGATTGCTGCTCTGCTCAGTTAGAAGATTAGAACTTTCAACTGGACACAACTGGAAGTAATACAACATATGTATCTTATTATCTTATATATGAAGGATATAATATTAGAAATAACAATAATAATATGGCTGCTCAAGGTTTGTATATGGAAAAGGGAGGGCATGCAAGGCACTTCATCACGAAGAAGAGTGATGAAGAAGCAGAGTCAGATGGAGGAGCTGACTGTCAGAGAGCTCCTCCCTGACTGACACAGAGAGATGCTGATGCTGTGTTGAGCTTTGCTCCACTGCATGACTGTCAACACTTCTGACTGACTGTCTGACTCCTCTCATCCTGGGCTCCTCTGGATAAAGGATAAAGCCACACAAACAAGTCAGTTTAGCACCATGCAAAGCTGACACTATACATTTCCCCTCAATAAATTAATACTATATATACCATTGGCCCCCTGAATATTCTAGTCTAAAAGTGATTAGACTGTATTTTTAATTAATATCTTCCATCTTTTGCCCTCTTTTCTAGTCTACTATTCACCTGCGTGCAATCAGCTAATAATACAGTACATAGCTGAATACCATAATACACTTTCTTTTTCAGACATCATTTCCAGGAAATCTGCATTTGGTGTTGGTGCTCCGCCCCACAGACTTGTTTAGCTCAGCCCCCAGTCCGTCTTCAAGCACTGACCTGGGCTTCCGCTTCAGCCAGGATGACTTCCTGTTAAAGATGCCGGTGAGAAGCGGTTAAAACTGGGAATTCAGGGGTGGAGGGGAAATATTTTTTCTTTTTCATATAAACATATTTATTTTATTTATCCGAGGCAGCACAATCCTGTCTCTGTTCTACACTCTACACAATCTTCTTGTTTTTGAGTAACAGCAGATGCTCTTCTTTAATTTCCTCTAACTGCATGCTGCCAAACACACAAGTTGAAACATGATGTTGCTTTACTGGATGCCTTGTGGTCCTGTGACTTTAGGTGGTGATGCTGCGTTCGGTCGGCGACCTGCTGCGATACATCGACGAAAACCACCTGACAACAGACTTCACGGCAAAAGTGCAGTACTGCCAAAGTGACTGGATGGTCCTCCGCACGGTATGCACTTATGATCCCAGTCAATTCACCAGAGCGTGGAATGCTGCTGTTGAATATAAAGTTAAAGATCGATTAAATCCATGTTTCAAACCTGCCTAATGGGGTTTGCAACTATAAAAGCTCTTCTTACAGGCCTTATTTTTGTTCTTTGTCCTTGTATAATTTGGCTAAAACGTGTGTGTGCGTGTGCGTGTGCGTGTGCGTGTGTGTGTGTGTGCAGGCCATTGAGACCTTTGCGGTGACAGTGAAGGAGATCGCCCAGCTGCTGCAGGGCTTTGGATCAGAGCTATCTGAGACCGAACTTCCGGATGAAGCCAATGCCATCGAGTTCCTGCTGCACTCCCACACACACCGATACAGACAGATGAAGGTTCCCCCTGGCTCTGCTCTCTTTCCTCTTTCCTCTCTCACTCTGTATCTCTGTGTCTGGCAGTCTTTGTTTTATAGATTTCATTCGTCCTTTCTCTTTATTTGCCATGTTGTTTCAGGACGATATCCGGAGCGTGCAGAAACAAGGTAGGCTGCTGCTGTCCAACCTGGAGACGGTCAAGGCCTCTAAGAGAGATGTAGAGGAGGAGAGGGACCTAAAATCAGACATGGGCACTGTTCAAAGGTACAGACATCTTATTTAGAGAAATCTTCTCTCACTACTTTGTTAAAAAGTAGTGAGAGAAGAATGAATAGATGAGAGGATTTAGAAGACACGCCCTGCTTGACACTGACATCCTATTAAACCAGCCAGCGTGTGTGAATACCTGTGGGTCGTGTGTGTTTCAGACTCCTGGCTCAGCTCAGAGACATGGAGGAGGCGTTTGATGGCTTCTTTGACAAACACCACCTGAAGATGCAGCAGTACCTCCAGCTGCTGCACTATGAATCGAGTTTTCAGCAGGTGTGGTGATTGGCATCTGTTCTGTTAGCCCTGACTGGATGTTGCTGCTGTGACGATTGACTCTGTGTGTGTGTGTGTGTGTGTGTGTGTGTGTGTGTGTGTGTGTGTGTGTGTGTGTGTGTGTGTGTGTGTGTGTGTGTGTCTTTGGGTTTGTGTAGATGGAGGAGGCACTGGAGAGGATCAGTGACCAGGAGATGGACATTGCCTCTGTGGGAACCACGGTGGTTCTGACAGAACAGCTACTGACGGACCTGGAGATGCTGGACATACGCGCTCAGGTCACAAAGTCACACAAGAAGCGCACAATTATAGTTTGAGGTGTTTGAAGGAAGGGAGCGAGCGGAGCAACATGCTCTAATAACATGTTTTGTCTCTGATGTCTGATAGTGGTCAGCGTAGCAGTGAAAGGACGTTTAAATGGAAGGTGTTACAGCCTTCTAAACATGAATATATCAAAACATCATTGTCCTTATTAATTGTGATAACATAATATTATTTAAATGCCTTCACATTATGCTTTAGAGAGCTGCAGGAATAACTCCCAAAACCCAGAAATGAGTCAGCATTTTTTGCACTTCTGGTTCACAAATAAAATATAATGCTTAATTCATTTTTGGTTAGCGTAAGACTAGTCCACCTTCACAGCCTTGTTGTGTTTACTCACGCTCATATGACGTGCTGTAGTTAGTTTAGGACATTAGCATTTCATCTGTAAAGATTACATCTTTCTGAACAAAACATGTACATAATTGAAATGTTTGTTTGACCCAGTTTATTTTCTGGAATAATTCAAAATCCAATGGAAAAATCCCATTGGCTTTTTGTTTAGGCTACCAGTACAGTGCTAACTTCTGTGTTGGCCTACACAAATGTGTCATTTCTGCAGCCCTATTGGTTACAGAAATCCATGATTCTTGCACTAGGAAACGTTTGCATGTGTGGGAACATTAAGCCCTAATGAAAGACAGTTTAAACCTGTATGTGTGTGTTTGTGGCTCAGGAGGAGATGGCCCGTGCCCAGGTGGCGATCCTGCTCGGCCACCAGTTGGCCGCCAACCACCATTACGCCCTGGCGCTCATCGTCCAGCGCTGCAACGAGCTGCGACATCGCTGTGACGTCATCACCACTGCCATACGCACCAAGCGGGCCTCGCTTACCCGAGCACGAGACCTGCTGCTCCGTCTCGAAGGGGTAACAATGTTGTCACGACACACAAATATGCAAAGTCAGAATTATTGATGCTAAAAAACTTGAAGGAATAATTCGTCGTTGTGTATTTTTGTTTAACTGCTCTTTTTTCACCGTGAAAAACATCATGTGGTGTAGGCTGCATGTTTGATTCAATATCAATATTAAGATAATATTAAGAAAATAATTCACACAAATGTAGGTGTACAATGTCTCTAAATCAGTATCCATCTTATCTTATTTATGCTCCTGACAGACAGCTATTGTTGTGTTTGTGTCACGTTATGACATAGAGGGGACAACAATCTGAAAAGGACCATTGTTTAATATCTCAGATGAACCTTTTCTTTGTTCATTGTTTTAATCACATAAATGTGCCTCGCCTTAATTAAATGTGTTTTATTGTGTTGTGTCCTGTGTTTTTATGTGTGCAGGCCCTTCGGTGGTGTGACGATGGTGCCTATCTCCTGGCCAGTCAGATGGTGGACAAGTTCCAAACCAGAGAGGGAGCTCAGGAGGCACTGCAGTACCTGAGCTGTCACCAGGAGAGGGCGCCATCTGCACTGAAAAACAATCAGGACATTCTTAGCCTGGAGTTTGAAGCCATACTCACCCCACAGCTGCAGGTAACATACCGCTCCTGAACACTCAACACACGAGATGAGATGATCCGCTACTCCGCTCAACTTACACCGCTTTTCTTTCTAGTCCCAAATTTCGATGGTAACAGAGAAGCTGAACGCGGTGCAGTCCATGATCAGAAACAGAGAGCAGTGTCTGAAAAAGTTGGCGGACGTACAAATCAGACCGATTCAGCTGGTGGCCCCCAGGCCGGAACCTGATCAGGCCTCGCAGCGCTGCAAGTCACCCCTCTTCTCCCCCAAACATGGTACGACCCCCTCAATGGCTCCTTTTGTCATCTCATAGCTGTTTTCCTACACTTATTTTTGTGTGGATCCATTGACTAGGATGTTATTATGATAACGTTGTCTTAACTTCCCTCCTTATAAGCCCCACTTCAGCATATTTTGTTTTTTATTGTATAACTCATGTGCAGTATTTTGTCTGCATTTCCTCTTCGCTCCATTAACAATAGTCAAATTTGTATGCATCTGTGATTCTCCCCACAGGTGTAGACTTTAATGTCCTGAACTCCAAGTTCTCCTTTGACTTGTTACCTGGCAAAAGAGCTGCAAGGAGGAACAACAGCCAACGCAAGGTGTGTGTCTGTGTGTGTGTGATGGTTTTAAGTTAACTGTAAAATTGATTGCTATTTAATTTTGTATAGGCATTTGTGGTCTTAAGAGGATGAATCATATAGACTTTGGTGATCCACTGATGTTTTCTAATGTTGCTACAACTATTAGATAAGATCAAATAAGATACTACTTTATTAGTCCCGCAATGGAAACATTTACTGGATTACAGCAGCAGAAGGTTAGATAGGTATTTTTGAATTTTGGAACACACATGCATGCACACTTCAGGATGAATTGTTTTAAGGTTAGCTATTCCTTGTCCTCAAGCGGTAACTTGAGGACACGTTTTATGGCTGCATAGCTGCAAAAACTAATCATCGTTTTGTGTTAATTGTCAAATGTTAGCAAGCTAAAAAAAACGTGTTTAATGTGTGTTTTGTAAGATCGAGGTAATGCATGACTTCCAAGGCAACCGCAGCTGTCTGTACGGCTCCACCACTGAAACAGATTCAGAGGCAGAAGACAATCCAGAGCTGGTCACACGGTACGCAGTCTCTCACCTGTCACACACATGATCCTTCACCTAAAGCTTGACCTTTTACTCTAATTTTCCACTGTATATTTATTACCTATTTCTTTTACCAAGATCACAGTTTTTCTCTCTTTTACTAGCCATATTATGAAGGAACTGATCGCCACAGAGAGGATCTATGTGGACGAGTTGCTCTCTGTCCTTCTGGTGAGTTATTTTAGATAATCTTTATTGCATTTCGTGGTTCCTGTTTTGAAGTTCTCTGGTTTTGTGATCGTTTTTATCTCCTCTCCTCTCCTCTCCTCTCCTCTCCTCTCCTCTCCTCTCCTCTCCTCTTCTCTCCTCTCCTCTCCTCTCCTCTCCTCTCCTCAGGGCTACAGGGCAGAAATGGAGGACCCATCCACGTCTAATCTTCTTCCTTCAGCTCTATGCAGCCAGAAGGACGTTCTCTTTGGCAACATGCCAGAGATTTACCAGTTCCACAGCAGGCAATTCACACACACACACACACACACACACACACACACAAGCTGTCACAGAGTTGTCCTTGTCTCCCCGTCTTTTCATGCAAATCTAATTTCCTTTCATTTTCCTCCCCATTTACACAGGAAAGAGAGCTGAAGGGAGTTTAATCCAATTCTATATTGAATTCTATATAGAATTGAATCACATTCTATATAGAATTGAATCGAATTCTGTATATAATTCTATATAGAATGTGATTCAAATTCTATGTAGAGTTCTATATAGAATTAAATCAAATTCTATATAGAATTCTAGTAAATTATCATCATGTAGAGTTAAAGAGCAGATGTTACTTTATTTAGATTGGGGACCACATTTTTGAGTACATGTTCTTTCACTTTGAGTAAAAATGACATTGACAAATTTACTGTGTAGGATCTTCCTCCAAGATTTGCAGGGTTGCTTGGAGACACCAGAGACGGTGGGGACTTGCTTCCTGGAACGGGTAAAGGAAAAATTAGGAGAAACATTGGAACTTTATGTGAAGTGATAGGACATATTATATCTAATAATGTGTGTGTGTGTGTGTGTGTGTGTGTGTGTGCAGAAAGAGAAGTTCCAGGTGTATGAGCGTTACTGCCAGAACAAGCCTTGCTCCGAGTTGCTATGGAGACAGTGCTCTGAATCGCCCTTCTTCAAGGTAGATAAATACCATAATATGTATGATTCACGATTCCACTTGTTGTCACATGCTGATGGTATGAAAGTCATGAGGATTAGTGTTGATAGCATGACATGGTTTGCTTGTAAAGCTGTTGTGTTTCTTATTTTTAGAACCCAATCATGTTTTCTCCTTATGCCTCCTTCCTTCTGCAGGAGTGCCAGAAGAAGCTGGACCACAAGCTGGGT
This sequence comes from Cottus gobio, assembly GCA_023566465.1. Lineage (NCBI taxonomy): Eukaryota > Metazoa > Chordata > Actinopteri > Perciformes > Cottidae > Cottus > Cottus gobio. The sequence goes on along the minus strand of CM042229.1, from coordinate 13,991,675 downwards.
CTGGACTCTTACCTCCTAAAACCAGTCCAGCGCCTCACCAAGTACCAGCTGCTCCTCAAGGTTTGGTACATCCAAGTCAGTCAGTGATAGAGTGTCCTGTAGTGACGCAACTCACACGTGTGGCATGCACGTTTAAGAGATTTAGTTTTTAGGTGTCAACATGAAGGCAAATTGTTTTGAGTTTACATGTCCATCTTTTCAGAAAATCCTGACATCTTTTTTTGCAATATGATAACGATTTTGCTGCCTTGATGCGAAACCATATCAAGCATCGAGCATCAAAATTCTGGTATATAGATTTAATTAACACAATCATATTGGCTATAAGAACAGTCTGCAGTCATGCTAGCTAAACGCTTACATCAGCATGCTAACATGTTTACCATGTTCACCATCAGAGTTTATCCTTTTAGACCTGTTTTACCTTAGTTTGGCTTGATGATGGCAAAAGTTAAGAGAACACCAAAGATATTGCAGTTAATCTTGGCAGGGACATGAATGTCTGAACCAAAGTTCAGGTCGATACATCCAATAGTTGCAATATTTCACTTTGGATAAAATAAGTGAACTGCAATCAGCTGGACAAAGGGCAAGCAATCAAGCCATTTATACCAGCAACAAAGCAGACACAGATATAGACAGAGAGGAACACTTACATTACACGGGCACAGACACATATTGACAACATCCATGCCTGCAGACTTGATTAGTTAAACTGAAAAACAAAGACCTGTCATCCTGTGTCTCTGTCCTGGCTCAGGAGCTGTTGAAGTACTGCACGGAGGAGCGATACCGCTGTGAACTCCAGCAGGCTCTGGACTCCATGCTGGAGCTGCTTAAGTCTGTCAACGACTCCATGCACCAGATAGCCATCACTGGATACCAGGTAGCAACCAGTCAAATCAGGAGATAAGATAGAGCGGACAATTTATGAAATCCTCAATTAGATTGCGTTATCTTATTTCACTTTGCCTTTTATTTTTCTCTCCCTCAGGCATTAATTAAACGTAACTTTTAAATTAAACTAAAAAGTGTTATGTTCTTGGAAAATTCCAAGTAACTGGCTTTATGTGCTGACATTGTCGCCGTGAAGGTCGTTAACATATTTTATTGTGTATTCCAGACTGCTCATAAAATATAATTTCTTCTGATGTGGTATATTCACTATAAGAATATGTTAAAATTATACTCTGTCACCCTTTTACCCAATTTGGAGATAGTTGCCAAATTCTTCGTTTGTCTCAATATGGCCTGTTGTGCGATGCATTTCTTACATGTTGGTTTAGTTCATCTATGTCTTTTCGGTCCACCGGTCATTCCCAGGGGGACCTCAGCCAGCTGGGGCGAGTGGTGATGCAGGGAGGCTTCAGTGTGTGGATCAGCCATAAGAGGGCAGCGGTGCGAATGAAGGAGCTTGCCAGGTTCAAACCCATGCAGAGGCATCTCTTCCTCTATGACCTTGCTCTGCTCTTCTGCAAGCGCAGAGACGAGGACACTCACGAGAGGACACCCTTCTACAGCTTCAAATCCTGCCTCAGAGTAACAATATATAATAAACTAATTTCATTAGGTACACCTAGCTATATCCAATGCAATCCAATTCAACAGCGCTCCAATAAATCCGCTTATGAATTGCATCGTGTATTTTTGTTGAATTGCACTGCATATTATTATTGGTAAACATGATATAATAAATAATAGTCAGTGAAGATGATAGGTGATCTGGAAATGTAGTTACTTTTCTATCTTTTTGTAGATGAGTGCAGTGGGAATCACTGAAAATGTGAAAGGCGATGTGAAGAAATTTGAAATCTGGTACAGTGGCAGAGAAGTAGTGTACATAGTTCAGGTATTTGATCTTTTTATTTCTATTTTCTATCTCTGTTTGTAGTGTTTCAGTGTGTGTACCTTTAGCTAATTCACTCAAACCTCGCTTGTGGTTGTGGTCTCTCTCTCTGTGTTTGTCTAGGCTCCCACACTGGAGGTCAAAGTTGCCTGGCTGACAGAGATTCGAAAAATTCTCACCAACCAGCAGAAACTGTGTCAAGGTTTCTATTAATGCTAACACTGACATGTTCCCTTTTTTCTTTGAGATGCCCATTTTTATTTTTGTTTGAACTTGTATTTAGCTCTGGCAATATATCTGCCTCTGTGTCCTCTGTCCCTTCTCCTTTTCTCAGATGAGGCTCCTTCTCTTCCACTTTCAGACAACCCCCTCTCTGACAGGTGATTCTTTCTGCATGGCCTCCCATTCATCTTCGGTTAGTTTCTGACCTCCTGATGTGTGGGGGTGGGGATAGGTCAACTCACAATTAACCCAGTTTCAATTCAGACATTGATTTAAACTTGAAACTTATTTTACTTACTGTGTGTGCTATGATAGGAATTCAATTTCTGAAATAACCCCTCGATTTCACCCAGATGCCACCCTATCTTACTTTTTTTAATAACAAAGCATCATGATCATATGTATGCAGTGTGTTAAATTCATTGAATGAGTGTGCATGTGTGCAGTGTGCATCTGGGATGTATTAGCATATTTTTCATTATCCTTGAGAACTGGTTTCATGACAATTTTGCCAAGTCCTGGTGGCTGTCCGTGGTGCTGAAATGCCACATGGCTGAATTTCACCAGTGCAATCAACACCTTACCAGGATGCTTACACAGCTCTTAAGTGTGTGTCAGTCACAGGGTGAGTAAATTAGGGGAAAAAAACAGCTGTCAAGTGTACATAATAAATATTTAAGAGATAACTGTCAAAGTTTAAGTGAGAAGAAATTGTTGAAACACTAGTCAAGATGTAATATCCAACAGTCTGATGCCTGTTTGTCATTGAAAGCATTGGTTCTCAAGGAAAGTGTCAAAATTGAGCTTTACATGCTGTTGGTGGGGATGCATGTGTTTGTGTAGTGTTTGTAGGAGTAACTAAGGTTCTTTTTACTGATAGCATGATAGCATGTCATACGTTTGATAAATGGTGGAGCTTTCTGTGCTTCACAATTATCATTGGGGGTCAAATGTAAATGAGAAGATCAAAACCAATGCTCCATTGATCCTTCTAACAAGTGTTGTTTGTGTAGCCTAGGCCTGATAGCTCATACCTTTGGGCCATAGATCTCTATTGTCAATATATATATATATTCAAAATACATCAATTAGTTGCACTGCCGAGCACATTACTTCTATTTAGTCAATCCCACATACACTATCTGCTGCCATAAATACCAGCAATTGTGAAATAAAGTAAATCTGAAAATAGTCCCCAACAAATGCACTCTTTCATATTAATTGAGAAACATTTGTCCAGAACTACAGGGCCCAGCTTTGTTTGGGACTTACAGTCTTTTAGAATATTTAACTGCATCTATGTGATCCATTCTTAAAGATTTTCATCTAGTTTGAGACAAGGGAAGTCAGAAAGTTCTGAGAGATGGATGAACACAAGTTTGTTGGCAATTTAAAATCATGCCAACCATATCCTGGAGGTGGATACACTCACAGAGACTCACAATTCAGTTGTCAAAGGATATGAGCATGGGATAATCATATTCAGAGAATGTTGTGTGGTATTTTGGATTCTTACTAACAGATACAGGATAACATACTGTCACTTTTTGAATGATTTGTGGACATGATTTAGGTGCGGTCACGTAGCATTTGTAAGTAATTTATAAAGTCTCTCGACCATAGAAATAGAATAGGATAGGAACATCTGTTGTCATTTCAACAATACAAAATAAAATGCAGCTCGCTGGGAAGACGGATGGCTGCTAGTTAGCTAGTTAGCTTGTCCTTCTCCGGAGTGGGAGTGAGGCACCTGGACCGTTAGACCCTGCCTCAGTGGGTTCTACTAAATTAGCATATGTGTAGGCTTTAACATATTCAGACAAGTGACTTTAAAATATCTTTCTATACATTGGAGTATAAGGAACAAACTCCACCCAACTAGTACTTAAAGCCACACTGTGCATTATTTTCAAATGCTATTTAGGCCGTGTACGTGTGCAGAATACTATGTACTCAAAGTAATATTTCCATATATTGCAGCGATCTTTGATATTATTGATAGTTGTGTTATAAACTCAAACATGTCTTAAAATCAGACGCTAAAATATATGTGATTGTGAACTTAATTGAATGCTGTTTTAATTTACAGAATGTGAATGAGCTCGTTTTGTGACACCGTGGATGTTGTTGTTGTTGTTGTTGTCTTGTTTGTTGTGGTCGTGTCTTGTTCCAATGGTGATGCGGTTTAGTGCATCAGAGATGTGTGTGTCGTGGGGCGGAGCGTCGGTGGGAGGCTGCTCAGCGTGTCTCCCTGTTCCTCACAGCTCTTCGGCAACAAGTTACTCCCACAGGCTACGGGGGGAGGAGTCAATAGACACAAACCCCGCCCACACGGAACCCGTCGTTCAGTCACCTCGACGCAGTGAGTTGCTGAGACAGATTGCCAACAAAATACAACACACAGCAATCACTTCATATCATTTTAGCACTTACACTAATTACTTGCCACATTTTCTTTTGAAAACTTTTTGTTCTTCGAAAGACTTTCTGGTTCCTCCTTGTTTGGAGTAACTCAACTTTAACTTTAACATTGTTTTTGAAAGAAACACCCCCCCAAATGAAATATAAGATATGTAAAACATGATAAAATGCTAAAAATCCTTTGATGGCCGTGATTTTCTTTTTTGTCAGCTGGTTATAAATATCTGTAGCCCTTTCCAATGACCTAACCATCAATAGTGGTCTCAATGGGAATGTAGGGCTTCACTGTAAAGTTAACACACTGTTCTTTACATTTCTTGAAGGTTTGTTCGGAATAAAACAGAAGAAGAAATTAGTAGTTTTCATGAATGTCATGGACGAACTGAAATATGTTTGATTAAAAGGTCTAGCGCTACTGTTGTTAGTCGTCTAAGCTGTCTTGTCACCTGCAGCTTGGCCTGTTCCTGCCCACTCAGTGGCCATATGTGAGGGTCTGGAGGACTGGGGAGCAGCGACAGACCTCTCCAACCTATCGGACTCAGACGAGGAGGATCAGCCGGCCCCCCTGGTGAGAGATTATTAGTCATAACACGTGGTACTGGAGAAATTATATGTTCTTAAGTCTACGGGGGGAATTTACAAACACTAATAAGCCTTTCAGCTATAACAGCTACCTATAGACCACAACGGGTGCTATTGGTTGGGGACACCAAGGGTACAGGGCTTGCCTGAACCCCAGTGTGCTGGACTCATCTACCGATTTGTTGCCTCTCTCAACTGGGTGGCGGGAGGCCTCTTGCATCGCCAACCATACACTGATGACTAACAGCTTGGTGGGCAAACACAGAGTCAAAATACTTCTGCGATGAGGGCTATCACTCTAAATCTTAAATTGGTCAGACATTGCCAATTGGATGGCAATGGAATCAATCTATTTATTGATATATATTTAGGACTGCTGTGCATGTGGAAAAGTATCAAAATGCACCATTCCCCTGCGTTGTACTTGTCTCTCTTCTGTTCCAGGTGGCGGGCAGGTACAGGGTCATGGTAGAGAGCAGCATGGCCAGCACTGATGACATCATCTTTAACTGCGGTGATGTCATCCAGCTACTGCATGAGGAATTGTCGGGAATGTGGTAAAATATGCTATTTGTTTCATACATTTTTAGTACACACAATCTTGAATTTATACCTGGAGGTGAAAATACTAAATTAATAATTGTTACTTTTTATGTGTATCTGTTGTTTTTATGTGTGTAATCGCAGGATGGTGAGGAATGTAAGTCGTGGGGAAGAAGGGCGTGTTCTACCTGAGGACCTGCACAGGATTCTGGGAGAGACCTGCTAAGAGCCAATCAGAACAGAGCATAGAGGACTCCACCTGATCTAAAAGGGACATGTGCCACTGCAGTCGTTCAGCAGATTGGAGCACATCACCTGTGCATTTTACTCTTCCAACTACTGTGACATCACCTCAGAAGGCTGTACAATTCAGAATGGACCTCAGAAGACACAATGTAACAATGCAAAGCACATATGTGGGACCTTGTTTTCTTTATCAATTATTTTTTCCAGTAGTAGATTATTTGGATTTATAACTGAAGATGTTGAACTTTTATTGGACAAGTTTTATCATTTCTATTTTCTTATGAAATATGACCGAAATCATGCATATGCCTATCGACATATCATTAATGTTCATGTGCCAAACAGCTTAGCTAATTGTTGTGGCTTTTTTTTGTATAACACGGTCAGTTATGGAAAATAGCTTTACTTTGTGGTGTCATTGTTTTCAATGAATTTAAATCTTTGACAGCAGCGAGCTACGTCACTATGCATGTCTCAAATCGCGGTTACTCCGCCTCAGACATTTAGCATCCTCTTGGTGAATGTACAGGACCGGGAAGAAAAGAATAGCCAGCCATAGTCATTCATATCAGCCATAGTGGGTTTGTTTTGCCACTTAATTTTGGTGAGGGATGTGTGAAAATGTTATTTCTTTTTTACTTTTGCTGCTGTTGATAATTTTATTATTTTTGTCAATATTTTTCCTTTAAATTTGTTGATTTTAGATTGGTGATAATTTTGCAACTCTTCCATCAAATTAATTATGTCCTCCTCTGCTGCAGCGGTTATTGCCACTGAGATAAGATGCGCTTTATGTTTCTACTGTTTGCTGCTCTGCATGAACAAATCACGTGGCTGATGCTTTATTTCTGTCTGTACTGCTAGTTTACGCCAACATGGGAATTATGTTATGTAGAAACAATAAACAAATTAGTGTAGAATTATGATTGCCATCTAAACTATTACAGTTTCATTGTCGATGGACTTTAAATTTCGGAAGTCGATTTAATTAGAAAAATAACATTCACAGGAGACTATTTTATACTTTACGGACAGCTATTCTGTGGGATATATAAATGGTAAAAATAAAATTGTGATATTGAACACAACTTTGGATAACAGTCGTCTAAATGGTAAAACCTTTTTGGACAGTCAGATGTTGGCACTCATCTGTCAAATGACCAAAGTGAACCACAGTATGTGCTGCATCTCTGGATTATCATTATTATAATCCTGCTGGTAACAATAAATTAAACTATAGATTAACTTTAATACTGAATAAGATTCATTTTCACCCACAGTGGAGACATTATAGTCACTTTATTGTGAGTGCCGGACTGTCTAAATAAGGCGTTACCAATGAAACTCAATAATGAGTAACATCATGTTTAATTTATTTGATGTCCACCCAACACAGGCTATACTGTAACATCAGATGTGTTAATGGTCAGGCTACAATATGTCTTTTCCACAGTACCTTTAACTGGCAATTGCTGCTTTTGCTCATTTTGCACTTTTTTGACATATTGAATCATCTGAAAGCTTGTATTATAATGCCTATTTTCCTAAATATAAGCACAGGATTATTGGATTTTATTCAACCCGACTGCTGTGATTTCTTCCCGATATAACATAATGAAGGCTTACTGACAGAGCCTCATAAAGGGAACGTTCCCACAGGTGTTTCCATTTATCTTGCCTGATTAGACCTCCCTTCAGGACTATGTTGGCATGTACAGACTGTGCTTGATTGTCCTCTCCTTTACTCTGCTGTTAGTTTTGTTGCACATATTGAGGCAGGACAGCTCGGACCTTTATGGTCCATGGGACCAAAATTCACTGCCAATTTATTTCAGTGTTTCAAACTGATCTTCCTTCTGCTAAATCTGGCCTTTTAACGGTAGCAATTGTGACACAACACTGGTAACACCGTAAAATTCAGATTACAAGACGCACCCGTTAATAAGCCGCAAGTCGTATTTAATCATAAACAAGCTGCTAGCGCTTACTGCTAGCGCTTACTGCTAGCTGGATATTCTGGGATTTGGGAATATTTCACGCACAATTTGTACCGTATGTTGTTGCAACTGCTGCTAAATTTAGAATTGGAAAAATCCACAAATTAGCCGCACCGATATTTAAACCCCACAGGGACCCACATTCAACCTGAGCAGAGGATTAATTAGACAGAATAACTGAAAACACCTGTTTTTACGATTCAAAAACATGAAATACAATTTTACATTGGCATATCAAGATTGCATTTAGTTGCAAATCAAACATTTTATAAAGAGCTAAAAGGTATTAGTCAAGTGCAGAAAAATGTAAATACACATTTGTTTACCTTTTATTAAATAAACTAAAATAACATGATTCAGTAGAAGAACATATTTTGCTTCCTCTGTATGTTTTGTTGTCTGACAGCTCAATTATATCTTTACATTTGTCAGTTGTTAATTGAGATCCCTGTTGTATCACTGATCCACTTGTGGTAACGGGATACACGAGTGTAGACGCCATACTTCCCATCCACAGCACATTCCTCCCCCCAGCTGATGATACCTGTTAGGAACCAAGTGCCTTTGTAATTAGTGGCATGCGGCCCCCCACTGTCCCCCTTGCATGCATCCTTCCGTTCATATCGGTAGCCAGAACAGAACATAAAGCGTGTGATCTTTTCCTTGCTGCTCTGTTTACACGCGGTGCGCTCCACGTAGGGGACCTCCAGCTTCTTAAGTGTGGGAGACTGTATGCCTCTGATGTCCAGCTTTCCCCAGCCGCTCACCAGAGAGCTGCTAGCTTCCCTCAATATGGTCTCTGTAAAGTCTCTGGGACCGAAGCAGATGGGACTTCGTTGGTTGGACAGTTCCACTGGACTGGCAAGCTTCAGTAGTGCAATATCATGGTTAAACAGAGAAATCGTTGCATTATACATGTAGTGTTTATGCTTCTCTGCCACCTCATAGTCTCGCTCTGCATCCTCATCCTGGTTCACATCATGTTCACCTAGAAGCACAGATTAATATATATAATCAGTAATATCCATAATAATATGGATCATATAGTACAATATGTAACATTTGTTTCGCTTACCCACTCTGACAAAGAAAACCTTTTTAGTAGTACCAATTGGTTCAAGACAATGGGCAGCGGTGGCGACCCATAATTCACTGAGCAGAGATCCTCCACAGAAAGCCTCTGCTCTTTGAAGGCTGGCTGAGTGAGACATCAAGGCCACCTGCACACAAACATAAATACATTAATAGGCACAATATGGCAGAGCAACATTACAGCACATGCTTTCTAAACAAGGATTTGAATGAAATTTGGCCAACAACAACCTGGTCAATTGGAGACAAATGCATGCGCCTTTCTTTAGTCTGACTCGTCTCCACCCCCCACCCCCTCTAAACAAGAAAGTGAAACTGAATCCCATTTGTAAATATCACCAATTTGCCTTCAGCTCATCCCCATCACTTTATTCTGCACTCCACACTACAGTACCTGCCAAGGTATCTCTCCAGGAATTGCATCATCACCTCCAACAATCCTCTGGTCAGTGTTGTCTTGTGCTGTGATGGTGGGGAGTGTAGGGAAGAAAGCCCAGGAAGGCAGCTGCTTTTTCTCCGTTTCAGTGATACTGCTTGCCTCCCCGTTGTTCCCCGAGCTTGAATCTGACCTCGCTGATCGTGTTTTTACTGCAGAGGCCACAGAGTTGTTGGGCGAGTCTGAATAATTTGTACGGATGTTGTTGTCATCATAAAACTGGAAAATATCCTCGTCATAGTAGTCATCCTCCAGGGTGGAGCTGGAATTGTATTTTATTTTAGAGTTGTGTGTTGTGTTTGATGACCGTGGGGTCATGGACCTGGTGCCGGAGGATGGGGATCTGTTCACATGGCCGCAGCTGAATTGTTCTGAATGGGGAATAAACAACAATACAAAGAGACAGATTCAAGTTTTGGTTCTTAGACATATGAGACATAATTTTTCCACAGATGGCAAGGCTGCCAACAAAATAAATACATTATGTAAGTTATTTGACAGCTATAAACTGTAACACACACACTTTATGAGCCAGTCTGTGAGTAGTGGAATGAGAAGTGTAACATGATGAGTGCAGCTTTCTGCTATATTGCGGTTTATAAAACATCTCGTATATCACTCCGGAGTTTTGGTTCGTATCCATTTGTGGGTGGGGAAGTTTATGTAAAGCAACTGACACCAGGATTTCATGAGGTATAATAAGAGCAAAATGTTTCTGTATACAATGAGTTTCCAGTTTTGTAGGAATCATTTAATTCATGCATATGTGACATAGACGGTTACCTTTTTGCTTTGGCATTATACTTCATGTAAATTTACTATGCAAAAGTATGTACATTTATTTGAGCATTGTAGCTTCATTTTCTTCAGCTACTTTGAATGGTTTAGGGCCTAAATACATGTATGATCTGCTGCTACCTTATGAACCATCCAGACCCCTCAGGTCGTCTGGGACGGGTCTACTTCCTGTTCCAAGAGTCAGAACTAAACATGGAGAAGCAGCGTTCAGCTTTTCTGCTCCACATATCTGGAACAAGGACTCTGAAAGCTGCAGGTATGCTGAGACCCTCAGCTCCTTTAAATCCAGACTTGAAGACCTTTCTGTTTGCTGCTGAACCAGATTCACAGATTTTAATACATTTCTGCATCTCACTACTGCATTGTATTTCTCTGCAACATTTTTAATGTTCTAATGAATGTTCTTAATTGTTTTTAAATCTTGTTTTCTTCTGCATTATGTTTTGATGCGTTTAATAGTTTTATGTGAAGCACTTTGAATCGCTGTGTTGTTGAAATGTGCTATAAATAAACTTGCCTTGCCTTACTCAATTATATTTCACATTCAAATGTTTCTGTGGGCGGGGGCGTGGCTAGCGCACCTGCGGCACAGAGAGAGAGAGAGGGACGCTCGTCTGGATCAGCTGTGGCGCTCTGGTTGAGGCACAGCTGATCCAGATGAGCGTGGGATTGCGTGGGCGGGGGAGGGAGCTATAAGAGCTCCCAGAGCCACGCAAGGGGGGAAGAGCTAGGCAGGGCATGTAAATACATGTGTGGAAAATGCCTAATAAAGCAAAGAGAAGGAGAGCATTGGTGTCGTCCCTATGTCTGGAGCTCCATCAGGCCCACGGTATGAAGGACCCTTGCCACAGTTTCACTCCTACTTTGCTTAACCATCAAATAATACATTATTATATAAATAAAATTGCACAGCAGTATATACAGTTACAATTTTAAAATTAGTTCCACCTTTACAAGCTGCGTCCTTGTGATGTTTACAGATTATGGATTGATTAGTTAATCAATAATTATAATCCGATTATATAAGATCCACTATTCTGAAATGAGCCATTCTGCCTTATGAGTTATTTTACTCTTGATACTTTTAGTATATTTTGATGTTAATACTTTTGTACATTTGCTTGAGTAAAATTTAGCATGCAGGACTTTTACTTTCTACTATTATTTCTAAAATGTCATATTGCTACTTTTCGTTTTGCAATATATCATTTAAAATTTGTTTTTAACCTGTTGGTTCACAGCTCCTCTTGTCTGGCCCGAGTCTGTAACCAGCTGCACACTGACACACGGGTATCTCTGCCTTCATCACACAGAAGTGGGAACATCCACCGTTGTTGACCGAACACTGCTGGTTCACCTCTGGAAACAGGCGGGAGAGCAGATGGAATCTCATTTATGTGTTTGTCTTAATCATCGAAGCACTCACTATGACTGTATGTATATATATATATATATATATATATATATATTTGTCAGTGAAAAGAAACAACTCACTGATCTCACAGTTCTTGCCGCTGAAGTTTGGTTGGCAATAACAGGTATATGCGCTGATTCTGTCTTCACACACACCTCCATTAAGGCAGGGGGATGGCTTACACTGGTCACCATCTACACACAAGTATAAAACATACACAGGTTCCGAGTTGACCGTGTGCTTTAAATTTAAAAGAACTGTGAGAACTTTATTTGACTTGTCTTACCAATGTTGACGGCCCAGAATGCCATCTGAAATAAAAATATAAAACACAGACATTAATGAGAAACCTGAGAGTTCAGACACTTCATCACAGTGGAAGATTGGATTATATGTGTATCAAACCCACAGCTTTGTCATCATCCTCAAACACCTCCCTGGCCTCCTCTAATGTGCAGGTTTCTTCTATACACTCCCGCTCCAGGTTGTCTTTCAGCATTTCTTCAAGATGGCCGCTGTTGTACCTGCGCAGGCGATGCAGCACCGTGTCTGCTGTCTGCTGAGACACAAACACAGCTTCTAAAAAAGTAACAGAAGACAAAAAAGAAATTATTAAAAACGCTGGACAAGACCTCGTCCTTTTAGGTATTTGTCAACTCAAACCCCCTCTCGCATAAACAACAGTACTCAGGACTTCAATCAACCCCCTCACAGGCACATTCCTGAGCACGTCCCCTCTATCTATCTGCTCCCATCTTCAGGCTGCGTAACTGTTTTGTGGGCTCTTGATGTTTTCAGGATTCCTTCCACAATCACTTAATACATTCCATAATTCTAATTAATACATTTGTACATTTGTGTAATACATACAGTGTCATTCATTCGATATTTGATAATCCATAGAGTTATTTATTCGTCTTGACCCTCCAACGTAAACTCTCTAGCTCTCCCCCCTTACTCACTATTTATAGTGAGTATATAACAGTAACAACAAACATTTTTCAACCTCCGCTGTCGTTTACCTTTGTTTTCCTCTTTAATTTCAATGGGCAGTCCATACGTATCCAGCAGTAAGCCAGCTATAAACGCCAGTAAACAAACTCCAGCCATCTTGTCCAACTGCTTTTGATTGTCGCCCCAAAGCCTGAACTGAGTGCCGTAGAGAAAGATCCACGACTCCAAAGTACAACAACACACTGTTTATTCATCTCGGAGGCCACACAGTATGTGTGTTTGTTCACATTTGTGTGTTTGTTCACATTTGTGTGTGTGTGTGTGTGTGTGTGTGTGTGTTTGAGAGAGAGAGAGAGAGAGAGAGAGAGAGAGAGAGAGAGAGAGAGAGAGAGAGAGAGAGAGAGAGAGAGAGAGAGAGAGAGAGAGAGAGAGAGAGAGAGAGAGAGAGAGAGAGAGAGAGAGAGAGAGAGAGAGAGAGAGAGAGAGAGAGAGAAAGGGAGTTGAGGAAGGACAGGCCAAACAGAACAGTTTAAAAAAAGATGACTTCATTCCTTAGTGTTAGGTTGAAATAGAGAAATGAGATGAGAAAAAAAGAGCAGTTCTGGACATTGTTGTGTGTTTGTTAACATTACCAGCTGTTGATCATGTTTTTTTTATAATGATGATCCGATAAGCAGCTTTCGCCGCATGGCCTACGTGACAAATGGGGTAATTGTGCACACACATACACACACACGTCAACACATTCAGAGGATTGCTGTTACAGCCTTATTTGGTCTTGTGAAATTACATTATTGAGTCAGTTTGCTGACTTTTTGAGTAATCTCTAGTTTATGCTACGGTTACACTATGCTTTGGTCATTTAGCTGCAGCAGAAGAGTCATCGCTAGCATAAGCAATAATAAGTATGTGCCAGCCAACTATGAAACATACTCAACACTCATGGCACTGACAGGCATCGCTCCCCATCAGCATCATATTAATGCTCTTTATCACTTTGTGTTGTGTCTACTTCCGTTTGTTGTTTAAAAGATAACTGACACTTTTGTTAGCTGTGGCACTGCTGGCCTTTCAATGTCATTTATTAATGCATTGTAAAGTAGATAGTCCTCACTTTAGATGAGGTCACAGAACAAACGTAACTAATACTTAACTAACAACTAGCAACTACCTGAATTAATCATGAATTGCAGTATTAAAACACATTTATAAAGCACATGTTAACATCCCTAAAGCCTCAGTCCCTTCAGCTGGCCGGAGTTCTTTCTGACCCGGCACCGTGGGACACACCTGGTCCTAGCGTAAATGTGCGTCCCACGTTGATGAGGTGTCACCGCTGTGGCCTGCGGCCAGGCAATGCCCGTCAGTGGCACCAGTGGTGACACGTTTCCCAGTTAGCTGGTACAAATGATTGATTATGAGTATCTCGCTATCACCTGGATTGGTCTACTTACAAATGAGGGGATAGGGTGGTGCGTGCCTGTTTCAGGACCTCTAGTTAGAGTCTGTCAGTATGCTAGCTCGCTAGCTAGCCAGCTAGCGAGCTAGCATACTGGCAGACTAGATACACTTAATCAATAATGTGTACGTACAAACATGCTCACCACTGACAGCCATCACCTTCATATTCACGTTCTTTATCACTTTGTGTTGTATCTATTTCCCTTTTCTGTTAAGGTAACTGAGACTTGTGTTAGCTTTGAGGCTAAAAATGCATTCTAAGGCATTGATAGTCCTCACTTTAGATGGGGTCACACAAAATAATTAACTAATACTTAACTAACTACCTGAATTAATCGTGACAATTATAAATGCTTTGTAAGGCCTAGATAGTCCTCACTTTAGTTGGGGTCACACAAAATACCTAACGACTAGTAACTACCTGAATTAATCATGAATTGCGGTAATAATACCACATATTTTTTAATATTTACTGATACTTTATAAATGATCTTATTAATCATCTAAGTCCTTAATACTTAATTTACAAATGGGGAATCCATCATTTACAAAGTATGAAGACCCAATCATGAAAGACATAATAGTCAAGCTTATTAATCAAGAATAAAACATTTATAACTGTTTATGAATTGCATACTAATAAGTTAATAAGTGTTCATGTTGGAACAATTCTGTATAAATTATGAATTAAGTGTTTACTCATGCTTTACTATTGCTAAATAATGTGTAGTTATGATAAAGTTTTACCAAGAATTTAATGTTGAACACAGCATTGAACAACTTTTTTGAACAGTCAGATCTTGGTATACTCATCTGTCAAGTGACCAAAGTGACATGCAGTATTTGCTGCATCTCTGGATTATCATTATTAAATTCCCTGCTGGCAACACTAAACTAAACTATATATTAGCTTTAATACTGAATAAGTGCCGGACTGTCTGAATAAGGTGTGACCAAAATAAGGCGTTACCAATGAAACTCAATAATGAGTAACATCATGTTTAATTTATTTGATGTCCACCCAACACAGGCTATACTGTAACATCAGATGTGTTAATGGTCAGGCTACAATACGTCTTTTCCACAGTACCTTTTACTGGTAATTGCTGCTTTTGCTCATTTTGCACTTTTTTGACATTTTGAATCATCTGAAAGCTTCTATTATAATGCCTATTTACCTAAATATAAGCACAGGATTATTGGATTGCTGTGATTTCTTTCCGATATAACATAATGAAGGCTTACTGCCAGAGCCTCATAAAGGGAACGCTCCCACAGGTGTTTTGGGGTGACTGTGGCTCAGTGGTTAGCAAGTCTGTCTTTCAATCAGAGGATCGGTGATTCGATCCCAGCCTCCGGTAGTCCATGTTGTTGTGTCCTCGAGCAAGACACTTAACTCAATTGTTCACCATGTAAGTCGCTTTGGATAAAAGTGTCAGCTAAATGAAATGTGTTTTCAATATCTTGCCTGATTAGACCTCTCTTCAGGACTATGTTGGCGTGTACAGACTGTGCTTGATTGTCCTCTCCTTTACTCTGCTGTTAGTTTTGTTGCACATATTGAGGCAGGACAGCTCGGACATTTATGATCCATGGGACCAAAATTCACTGCCAATTTATTTCAGTGTTTCAAACTGATCTTCCTTCTGCTAAATCTGGCCTTTACACAGCAGATATTTTGGCAACATAACAGGTAACACCAGTGTAATTAATAATATAAAAATGTATAAATAAATATAATTGTAAAAATGTTTGTTGTGAAAAAGGCCTAATGAACTTTAAAACTGTAAAAATGCGAGGGCAAATTTATCAATTTAACAAGGAGGGTGACATTGATCTATTGTATATTTTGCCTTTAGCTTAATGGAGTTTGGGGTGAATTGCCAGCATATCTTTGCCCAACGATTGATCAGAGGTCTAATCAGCAAGTGAGTGAAAACACCTGCGTGGTGAGCAGGGCAGGCCTTTGAAGACCCACACAGGTGTTTTCAGTTAACCTGGCTGATTAGACCTCTGCTCAGGACTGTGTGGGCCTGGATAGACTCCTTGAGGTTTACTTTCATGAGTCCCCTTTTAGCTTTATTGGCCTGTTGGTGTGGGACAGATAACATCTTCATCATTCTTATTGGAAGCAGATTTGTGACCTATTGTATATCTATCAGTTCGGACCCACATTCAACCTGAGGAGAGATTTAATTAGACAGAAGAACTGAAAACACCTGTTTTTGATTCAGAAACATGAAATACAATTTTACATTGGTATATCAAGATTGCATTTATTTGCAAATCAAACATTTTATGAAGAGCTAAAAGGTATGTTTGCCATATTTCAACAGAAAAATTCAAATACTCATTTAATTACCTTTTATTGAATAATAGAAAAAATCATGATTCATATTTTGCTTCCTCTGTGTTTTCTGTTGTCTGACAGCTCTGTTATTTCTTTGCATTTGTCAGTTGTTAATTGAGATCCCTGTTGTATCACTGATCCACTTGTGGTAACGGGATACACGAGTGTAGACGCCATACTTCCCATACTGACCACATTCCTCCCCCCAGCTGATGATACCTGTTAGGAACCAAGTGCCTTTGTAATTAGTGGCATGCGGCCCCCCACTGTCCCCCTTGCATGCATCCTTCCCTTCATAATTGAAGCCAGCACAGAACATAAAATTTGTGATCTTTTCCTTGCTGCTCTGTTGACACGCGGTGCGCTCCACGTAGGGGACCTCCAGCTTCTTAAGCGTGGGAGACTGTATGCCTCTGAAGTGCAGCCTTCCCCAGCCGCTCACCAGAGAGCTGCTGGCTTCCCTCAATATGTTCTCTGTAAAGTTTCCGGGACCGAGGCAGATGGGACGCCGTTGGTTGGACAGTTCCACTGGACTGGCAAGCTTCAGTAGTGCAATATCATGGTTTTTCTGAGAAATCGTTGCATTATACATGTAGTGTTTATGCTGCTCTGCCACCTCATAGTCTCGCTCTGCATCCTCATCCTGGTTCACATCATGTTCACCTAGAAGCACAGATTAATATATATAATCAGTAATATCCATAATAATATGGATCATATAGTACAATATGTAACATTTGTTTCGCTTACCCACTCTGACAAAGAAAACCTTTTTAGTAGTACCAATTGGTTCAAGACAATGGGCAGCGGTGGCGACCCATAATTCACTGAGCAGAGATCCTCCACAGAAAGCCTCTGCTCTTTGAAGGCTGGCTGAAGGCTGGCTGTAAGACATCAAGGCCACCTGCACACAAACAAATACATTAATATGCACAATATGGCAGAGCAACATTACAGCACGTTTTCTCCTTTTCCCATTTATATGTTGTTTTCTCCATCTTTAGTCTAATCTTTCTCCTCCCTGCTCCCGCTTTGACCTCTGTGCCGCTTAAAGGGACAATCCAGGACGTTTAACAATGTTGTATCAGATGCACTATTAGGCTTTTACCCTTCTACTCAGTCCACTGTCTATGTCATATTTATTGCCCCAAAGACCTGGAAATGTTGAAGTGGAGTTTACAACTACTCTGTTATAGTGGCCATGTTTTTTAAATGAAGCCCTCCCATGTAAACACGAAAATTAAACTGAATCACCAATTTGCCTTCAGCTCAACCCCATATCTTTATTCTGCACCCCACTTTACATTACCTGCCAAGGTATCTCTCCAGGAAATGCACAACCGGCTCCCATCATGTAGACAACCTCACTGTAAAACATTTCAGGCCAAACGAAAGTTTACCTGCTGCCTTGAAAAAGCTAGTTAACTCAACTTGAAATTTCCTTTGATTCAACTAGGAAATGAAAGTTCACAAGGTTGATGTAACTACAACGTGCTAGTTGTCACAACATGAGTTAAGTTGTCAGAGTTGAGTGAACTTGTTGTCCAAGTTAAAATAACTTTACCATGTGTGTGTACAACTTGCCATTTCAAGATAAGATGATTTACATTACAAATTTGTTTCAACTTGCATATAAAGGTTATTTTGACTGATAATTGAAAGTGTGCTTGCTTTACAAAAAAGAAATGACCAATAATTCTTGATTCTGTTAAAAAGATATTGGAAGAAAATATACACAGACTGAAACATTGGCTACAAGTACATCTCAACACACCCAAATAGATGTGTTAAATACATGTTTCCCACATACAAGTGGAGGCACTCTGACAGACACTTACAGTATGTGTGGTTGTTAGGGCTGTCAACGAATATTCTATATTCGAATAAATATTCCAATAGTTGTTAAAAACCGAATTTCGAATGTGAAAATGAATATTCGAATGTTAAAAAAATAAAAAAATAAAAACACAAACAGCGGCGCGACTGTCTGCTTTGCGGGTGTTTCAATCACTGAATGAAGCCTGCCATATTTGGGACAAGAATCGCAACCTTAAATTGCTTGCAAAAAACTCTTAATCAGCACTCAGCATTTGTTTATGGTTGTCGTACAAGTACTTATGTCTCGTTGTATTAATTTCTCCTGTTATTGACATGCCTAATGCGCAACTTCGAATATTCGAATATGTTCGAATATATGTGTTTTTTTAAAGGGAATATTCGAATGTCATTTTTGAGCAATTTTGACAGCCCTAGTGGTTGTAAAGTGACAAATGAGAGATAAATACAACAAGTTCATACATTTTCAATATGAACATAAGAACATTGTAAACACTCCAAAAAATGGACACACACACAACTTAATTGCATACTTTCAAAAAAAGGGAAAAATATAATTTGAGACAGCTGGAGATAAGGTAGATAGCATAGAAGACCAAGCAGGGCAGCTGTTCTTCGATTTTGGTTCGCATCCTACAAAAACAGATAAGGGTAGATTAATGCAATACCAAAGGTATAATCCTAACTTGAGTACAGACAAGTCCTAAACACCACCGATGATGATGTCCATTATCCTATTTATAATGCTGGATTATTCTTCCTTGTCTATTAGAGAGATGTCCGCAATACATTCTATGCTCATAGCCCAGCTGTGTCACAGCATGCTCTGGATTAATACAAGTCATTACTGGCATACAAACTAAATATCAACACATTAATAAATATATTTTGCCTACTGTCAGTTAAAAATAAAATACAAAGAGCAAGCAATGTCACGGGAGTACAGGATTTAGGACCCAAATGCAGACCACAACGACAGGAAATTGGATCAAAAGGAAATTTATTTAAAGGTAGCGTGTGGAGCCCGAGGTCCGACACGGCGGCTCGTTGATCACGGTGTGGGTCCCGTGGCCCGACACTGCGGCTCGCAGATCACGGTGTGGGTCCCGTGGCCTGACACCGGAGGCTGGTAGTGGGACTGTGACGTGGGTTCCGTGGCCCGACGTCAGAGGCAACCAGGCTGGTCCCGAATACTCTGAGGCAAGAGAGAGAGAGAGGGTCAGTGGCGGATCGGAACGAACAGACAACTCACGGAGCGGCAGTGATGACTACCGGGGTTGAAGACGAAACGGACTGACAACCCAGGCCTGCAGGACCCGGGTTGAAATACGGCTGGTGATGAGCCTAAACGGCCGCAGCTGTGCAGCGCACAGAGACGTGTCCATGGGCGGCGTCTGAAGGTAGGAGACACACCCACGAGTCCAAAGGTACAACATACAAACAGGGGGATTACAGGCACAAAAGGAAAGGAGGTTTTGGGGAAACAGAGGCAAACACAAAGGGTCAGACAGGAACCCTGACAGTACCCCCCCCCCCCCCCCCCATCAACGGGAGCCTCCAGGCGACCTGACCATCTTGTCCGGATGTAGCCGGCGAAAATCCCGGACAAGAGTGGAGTCAACGATCCTTGAGCGGGGCACCCATGAGCGTTCCTCTGGACCGTATCCCTCCCAGTCCACGAGGAATTGGAAGCCCCGCCCTCGTCGACGAACATCCAGGAGTCTGCTGACCGTATGAACCGGACCCCCGTCGATGAGTCGGGCGGGCGGTGGGGGCCTGGCTGGAGGGCATAAGGTACTGGTGGACACCGGTTTGATCAATGACACATGGAATGTCGGGTGGACCTTCAAGGATGAGGGGAGTTTCAAACGAACCGCAGATGGATTGATGATGCTCTGGATCTTGAACGGGCCGATGAACCGTGGAGACAACTTCCGGGATTCCGTTTTAAGCGGAATGTCCTTGGCAGAGAGCCACACCTCTTGACCGACCTGGTAGCAAGGAGCAGGAGTGCGGCGGCGATCCGCCACACGTTTGTTTTGTTCTGCCGTGCGGAGTAGAGAGGCCTGGGTCTCCTTCCACACCTTCCTACAGCGACGAATGTGGAGCTGCACAAAGGGAACCGCTATCTCCGCCTCCTGGTCGGGGAACAGGGGAGGCTGATATCCCAGGGAGACCTCGAACGGCGAGTGACCCGTCGCTGAAGAGGTATGGGAGTTGTGGCCAGATGAGTACTCCAGCTGGAGGGGTTTGACGCAGCCACGCAGCGTAGGGACGCCTCCAGCTCCTGATTTAGCCTCTCCGTCTGCCCGTTAGACTGGGGGTGGAACCCGGAGGACAGGCTGACGGTTGCGCCGAGGGACTGGCTGAAGGCTCGCCAGACCTGGGAAGTCAACTGCGGCCCACGGTCTGACACGATGTCCACTGGAATCCCATGTAACCGAAACACCTGGTTCACCATAATGTCCGCCGTCTCTCGAGCCGAGGGAAGCTTGGGCAGGGCAAGGAAGTGGGCTGCCTTGGAGAAGCGGTCCACCACTGTGACAATGACCGTGTTCCCTTGCGAGGGTGGCAGACCCGTGACGAAGTCCAAGGCGATATGAGACCACGAAGTGGTTGCAGCAGGCCGGTGGGGGGTCGATATGACGACTTGTTGCGGGAACAGGTGGAACAGGCCCGGACGAATTCTCTTGTGTCCGCCTCCAGCGACGTCCACCAAAAGGTCCGCCGGAGCATGTCGATTGTTCGCCTCACGCCTGGGTGACAAGAGAACCTGGAGGTATGAGCCCATAGAAGCACTTGGGAGCGTGCCGGCGGGGGAACAAAGAGGCGACCGGGAGGTCCGCCTCCCGGGTCCGGCTGGGTCCGGAGAGCGTTCTGCACCACCAACTCGATCTCCCAGGTGAGAGAGGCTGCCACACAGGTTGCGGGAAGAATGGTACCCGGACAGGATAAGTGACCCTCAGGGACGAACTGGCGAGACAGAGCGTCGGGCTTGGTGTTCTTGTTGCCTGGACGGTAGGAGATGATGAAGTCGAAACGCCCAAAAAAGAGAGACCATCGGGCCTGGCGGGAGTTCAACCTCTTGGCCGTCCGGATGTACTCTAAGTTCTTATGGTCCGTCCAGACCACAAATGGAAGAGCTGCACCCTCCAGCCAGTGCCTCCACTCCTCCAGTGCTAGTTTGACCGCCAGCAGTTCCCGGTCTCCGACATCATAATTTCTCTCTGCCGGGGACAAACGGCGACAATAGAAAGCGCAAGGACGAAGCTTAGAGTCCATTTCTGAACGTTGAGACAGGATGGCCCCCACACCCATGTCTGACGCATCCACTTCAACGACAAACTGCCGGGTGTCGTCAGGCTGGATCAGGACAGGGGCGGAGCTAAACCGCTCCTTGAGGAGTTGAAACGCCAGACCGGCTGCCGGTGTCCACGAGAACGTGGTCTTGGAGGAAGTGAGTCCAGTGAGGGGGGCTGCCAGCGTGCTGTAGTTCCTGATGAAGCGACGATAGAAATTCGCAAACCCCAGGAACTGCTGGAGCTGTTTCCGAGATGAGGGGGTCGGCCACTCCATTACCGCCTTGACCTTCTCGACTGTGGCGACTGTGGCTCAGTGGTTAGCAAGTCAGTCTTTCAACCAGAGGACCGGGGTTCAAACCCCGCCTCAGCCAGTCCACGTCGTTGTGTCCCTGAGCAAGACACTTAACCCCCAGTTGCTCCCCGGGCGCTTCACGAGGCTGCCCACTGCTCCTTAAAGGATGGGTCAAATGCAGAGGATAAATTTCCCCACTGTGGGACTAAGTGTGGGACTAATAAAGGGGTTTCTTCTTCTTCTTCTTCTTCTCTGGATCCGCCTTCACCTGACCCGTCTCGATGATGAAGCCCAGGAACCGTACAGAGGTTACATGGAACTCACACTTCTCTGCCTTCACAAAGAGCTTGTTCTCCAGTAGGCGCTGAAGGACCATCCGGACATGACTCTGGTGCTCCGGGAGATCTGCAGAATAAATGAGAATGTCATCCAAATATACAAAAACAAAACGGTACAGGAAATCCCGGAGTACGTCATTTACCAACGCCTGGAAAACAGCAGGGGCGTTGGTTAGTCCAAATGGCATGACCAAATACTCAAAATGGCCGAGATGAGTGTTGAACCCTGTCTTCCACTCGTCCCCTGCCCGGATCCGTACCAGGTGGTACGCGTTGCGGAGGTCGAGTTTGGAGAAGATCTTAGCTCCAGCCAGGGGTTCGATTGATCAGGGGCAGGGGATACCAGTTCCAGGTGGTGATGCTGTTCAAACCTCTATAGTCAATGCAGGGCCGGAGACTCTTGTCCTTCTTCGCAACAAAAAAGAACCCGGCGCCGAGTGGTGACGAGGAGGGGCGAATTATTCCGGCCTTCAAAGACTGTGAGATGTACTCCTCCATGGAAGCCTTCTCCGGTCTGGACAGGTTATATAACCGGCTGGAAGGGAACGAAGCGCCGGGGTGGAGGTCAATGGCGCAGTCGTAGGGACGGTGAGGTGGCAAGGAGAGAGCCCGAGTCTTGCTGAGCACCTCCCCGATGTCGTGGTAGGCGGCAGGAATGGAGGTGAGGTCAGGCGGAGGCACCAAGTTGCCATGTGGATGTCCTCCAGGAGGTACCGCCGATCTTAGGCAGCTAGCGTGACAGTAGGGGCTCCACGCGACAATCCTTGCCGCCGACCAGTCAATCTGAGGGTTATGGGTGGTGAGCCACGGGTGGCCCAAAACTAGAGGGTTTTGGGGGGAAGAAAAAACATAAAATGTAACCCTCTCTCTGTGGTTCCCAGACAGGATAAGCTGAAGTGGTGGGGTTCGGTGGGTGACTCTGGCCAGGAAGCTGCCATCCAGGCCATTGACCACTAGTGGGGCTTCTAAAGCCTCCACAGGAACCTTCTCTCTGGCTACAAATTCTGAGTCCATAAAGTTTTGTTCCGCCCCAGAGTCCACCAAAGCAGAGAGAGGAATAGAGTGAGAGTGCAGAGAGAGAGAGAGGCAGGCAGCAACAGTCTTGGTAAGGAGTTTAAAAAAGGCTTATGTCCACTCACCAGTACCCCAACCGCTACTGACGAGCACCTCCGTTTGGGCGAGTGGGACAAGAGGAAATGGAGTGTCCCAGACGGCCACAGTACAGGCACTCACCCGCTCCTAGTCGTCTCTCCCTCTCCTGAGGAGAGAGGTGCATGCGGCCGAGCTGCATCGGCTCCTCCTCCGGGCTGGAGTGAAACGGGCTTGGAGACGAAGGACCCATGCGCTCGCCCTGATTGGCTGACGCAGAGCCACGAGGACGGAAACTGGAAGAAGACGTCACGGGTGGCGCCCCCTGGGATTTGTAGTTCCGCTCACGTCGTCTCTCCCGCATCCGATTATCCAGCCCGATTGTCAATTTAATTAGTTCCTCCAATGAATCGGGCTTATTGCAGCTAGCCAGTTCGTCCTTCACTGTTTCCGACAATCCGGAAAGGAACACGCCCCTGAGCGCCGTCTCGCCCCACCCGGTCTCGGCAGCGAGAATGCGGAAGTCCACCGAGTGTTCCGCTACACTCACGTGGCCCTGTCGTAGGCGGAGAAGGCGCTGAGCTGCGTCCTCGGAGTCCACTGGGTGGTCGAAAACCCTCCGCAGCTCCTCCACGAAGATCCCGTAGTTGACATGAGTGGGCCGGTCGATTCCCAACGAACTCGTGGCCCAGTCCAAAGCCCTTCCTCGTAGTAAGCCCACCACATACGAAACCTTGGACCGGTCCGAAGCGAAGGTCTGGGGCTGGCGATCGAACACCTGCCGGCACTGAAACAGGAAACCCCGGCACCTCCCCAGTGTACCGTCGTAGGAATCCGGAGCCGGTACAGGGGACTCCCGGACCGGCGGGACGGGGTCGGGAGCACGGGGTGCCGGTGCTGGAACCGGCGGAAGACTGGCCTTCCGTGCGTGGTCCTGCACTATGCAACCGATCTGGGACACCTCGGCTGCCACGGACTTCAGCGTCTCCGCCATGTCCCGGATCATCCGCCGGTGCTCCTCCACCTCCAGGAGCATCCTCCTGTGCTCCGCCAGCAGCGTGCTGTCTCCGGTGGTCGCTGGGTCCATGATGGTCAGTCCGTTCTGTCACGGGAGTACAGGATTTAGGACCCAAATGCAGACCACAACGACAGGAAATTGGATCAAAAGGAAATTTATTTAAAGGTAGCGTGTGGAGCCCGAGGTCCGACACGGCGGCTCGTTGATCACGGTGTGGGTCCCGTGGCCCGACACTGCGGCTCGCAGATCACGGTGTGGGTCCTGTGGCCCGACACCGGAGGCTGGTAGTGGGACTGTGACGTGGGTTCCGTGGCCCGACGTCAGAGGCAACCAGGCTGGTCCCG
Source organism: Cottus gobio (assembly GCA_023566465.1). Lineage (NCBI taxonomy): Eukaryota > Metazoa > Chordata > Actinopteri > Perciformes > Cottidae > Cottus > Cottus gobio. Next base: position 13,967,094 of record CM042229.1, on the reverse strand, counting down.
AATACTCTGAGGCAAGAGAGAGAGAGAGAGTCAGTGGCGGATCGGAACGAACAGACAACTCACGGAGCGGCAGTGATGACTACCGGGGTTGAAGACGAAACGGACTGACAACCCAGGCCTGCAGGACCCGGGTTGAAATACGGCTGGTGATGAGCCTAAACGGCCGCAGCTGTGCAGCGCACAGAGACGTGTCCATGGGCGGCGTCTGAAGGTAGGAGACACACCCACGAGTCCAAAGGTACAACATACAAACAGGGGGATTACAGGCACAAAAGGAAAGGAGGTTTTGGGGAAACAGAGGCAAACACAAAGGGTCAGACAGGAACCCTGACAAGCAAAGCATGGGCAGTGACTCAACCTTCAATGTGAATCCCTCAGCCATGACTCTATAGCCTGCTTAATGTTCGTGGATGCTCGTGTTAGGTTAGCTAGCACGCGCTAGCTAACCTAACAAGCTAGTTAACCTAACAAGCTAGTTGGCGGGGGAGGGGTGTTGAGCGAAAAACGTATCTAACTTAAATGGAGCATTAGCTAAATAATGCAAGAAAATTTGCGGTCACTTAAAAAAAATGAACCAATAGCTTCTAGTTCTACATTAATTACGTTTTATCAACTGCAGGACAAATAAAATAGGTCAGCCATTTGTCTTAGAAGTTCATGGGAAAAACTATTAAGGGAAATTGTTAAGCTAGCTGAATATTAAAGCCACGAAGTTATCAACTGCAGGACAAATAAAATAGGTCAGCCATTTGTCTTAGAAGTTCATGGGAAAAACTATTAAGGGAAATTGTTAAGCTAGCTGAATATTAAAGCCACGAAGTTAGCCTTTCCAGACCATTGAAAAGCACATTACATGTACAGTTACTAACGTTACCCATGTTATTAATTAAGAAAAATACTTAAAGTCATAATTTAAACTCACCTTCATGTGCCGAAGCAAAGCGAAAAGAATCCTTAGCGCGCGCTCTGTTCAGTCCGCTCTACTTGATGCAGGTGGAAAGTAACGGTGAATTGCTCCTCTTGATTCACTGGAGGTTGTCAGGTTAATAGACTCCCTCCGCCGGTGGAAGTAGTCCTTTCTTGTTTACCACAAAATTACTATATTTTCATTGGAATTTAAGCATACGACTTATCTGCAGTGTTTATCCAGTAGATTATGGCTAGGCTTCAACCTGGCCATGGTTTAAAAAAGACAGTTTCCCTAAAACTCAAACATGACAACGTTTGTTTTTTTATCCCCCCACTCCCGCCTTTTTTCTGTCTTTTTTTTTTTTTTTACTGACAACTTAAAGAGCCATGTTGAATTAACTTGAACAAATTTCAAAGAAGTCAACACAACGCATTACTGTAATTTTAACTACGTTTAACTTGAACAGTTAAGTTCAAAATCTAAAACTTATTAGAGCTCTTTGAGTTAAAGAGAAAAAGTAAGTGGAAGTAACTAAACAGGGCTGTGATGTTTTACAGGGCCCCAGCTTTCATTCCAGCTTCTTAACTATAGAGTTGTTGAACGAGTCTGAATAATTTGTACGTATGTCGTTTGTTGCATACTGTTGCATATCATCGTCATAGTTGTCATTCTCCAGGGTGGGGCTCGAATTGTAATTTAGTCGTGTGTCGTGTTTGATGACCACCTGAACCTGGACCTGCTGTTGGAGGAGTGGGATCTGTTCACATGGCCGCAGCTGAATTGTTCTGAATGGGGAATAAACAACAAAACAAAGAGACAGATTCAAGTTTTGGTTCTTAGACATCATATGAGACATCATTTTTCCACAGCTGGGAAGGTTTCCTTGCAGCCCTTTTGTTATTTTGTCACATGCTAAGGGGGCAGCCCTCGCTTTAAACTGGGCAGATTCAAACATTTAATCGATTTTATTACATTATCACACAGTTGTTATTTTGATCAGTCTGGATGCTGAGCAAATACGGTACCTACATGCAGTTGTGAACTATATGTTTGCCCTTTTGTTAGCGAGCTGACCAATTAGTTTTATGGAATAGTTAGGTTTTAAGTAATAATTGGAAATGTGTAAGCAGTAGGTTACAGATGTGTATGTTTACTCATTGTATTTAGTTATTTTGTGGTTCAGGGCAGTGAAATCACAGGTTGGTTCTGTCCATGTGGAAGCAGTTGCTCCAGTATCATTGGCTTAAAAAGATGTTTTTCTGTGCGGCTCCATAAACAGAGTTTTCATGCTGCCAACAAAATTAATACATTATGTAAGTTATTTGACAGCTCTAAACTGTAACACACACACACACTTTATGAGCCAGTCTGTGAGAAGTGGAATGAGAAGTGTAAGATGAGTGCAGCTTTCTGCTTTATTGCGGTTTATAAAACATCTCGTATATCACTTTGAGTTTATGCAAAAGTATGTACATTTATTTGAGCATTGTATAGCACAGCAGTATATAAAGTAGTTAAAATTAGTTCAACCTTTACCAGCTGCGTCCTTAGTTATGTTTACACATTAATGATTGATTAATGAATCAATAATTATAATCCAATGATATAAGATCCACTATTCTGAAATGAGCCATTCTGCCGTATGAGTTATTTTACTCTTGATACTTTTAGTATATTTTGATGTTAATACTTTTGTACATTTGCTTGAGTAAAATTTAGCATGCAGGACTTTTACTTTCTACTATTATTTCTACAATGTCATATTGCTACTTTTACATAACTTTATGTCATGAAAGTTCTGAGCACTTCTTTCACCACTAAAAATATATAAATAAATAAATATTAAATGTATGATTTGTTTTTAACCTGTTGGTTCACAGCTCCTCTTGTCTGGCCCGAGTCTGTAACCAGCTGCACACTGACACACGGGTATCTCTGCCTTCATCACACAGAAGTGGGAACATCCAATGTTCTTGACCGAACACTGCTTGTTCACCCCTGGAAACAGACGGGAGAGCAGATGGAATCTCATTTATGTGTTTGTCTTAATCATCGTAGCACCCTATATCACTGTATGTATGTATGTATGTGTGTGTATATATATTTACACACACACAGTCATACAGTGTATATATATATATATATTTATTTATTTATTTTTTACACACACGTACATATATATTTGTCAGTGAAAAGAAACAACTCACTTATCTCACAGTTCTTGCCGCGGAAGGTTGGTTGGCAATAACAAGTGTATGTGCTTATTCCGTCTTTACACACACCTCCATTAAGGCAGGGGGGTGGCTTACACTGGTCACCATCTACACACAAGAATAAAACATACACAGGTTCGAGGTGACCGTGTGCTTTAAATAAAATAAAAAACTTTGACAACTTTCTTTCACTTGTCTTACCATTTTTACTGGCCCAGAATGCCATCTGAAGTAAAAATAAAAAACACAGACATTAACGAGAAACCTGAGAGTTCAGCCACTTCATTACAGTGCAAGATTGGATGTGTGTCGGTAGCACTTTATAATAAGTACACACTATTTAGCATTATTAAAGCATGAATAAACACTGATTCATAATTTATAAAGCAGTATTCCAACATGAACACTTATTGGTAACTCATTGGTATGCAATTCATAAACACAGTTATAAAGGTTTTATTCTTGACTAATAAGCTTGTATTTTCATACTTTATACATGATGGATTCCCCATTTGTAAATTACGGATTAAGGAGTTATAGATTATTAATAAGAACATTTGTAAAGTGTTCTATGACCTAATCTAAAGTGAGGACTATCTATGCCTTACAAAGCATTAATAAATGTCCTGATCAAGTCAGTAGTTACTACTCATTAGTTAACTATGTTCTGTGACCTCTTTGGTATGCAATTCATAAACACAGTTATAAAGGTTTATAAGTATTAAGTATGTTCTGTGACCTAATCTAAAGTGAAGACTGTCTATGCTTTATGCTTTTATAAACAGTGCCTCAAAGCTAGCAGAAGTCTCAGTTATCTTCTCAACAGAAAACAGAAATAGACACAACATAAAGTGATAAAGAACATTAATATGATGGTGCTGGGAGGTGATGCACATCAGTGGCATGAGTGTTCCATAGTTTGTTTTAATATGTATGTTGCACATACATATTATTGATTATGCTAGCTATGGCTAGCTCGCTAGTCCAGACATAGGCACCGGCAACCTCAGTTGTAAGTAGACCAATCCAGGTGATAGCGAAATACTCATAATCCATCATTTCTACCAGCAAACTGAGTACGTATCGGCTAACATCACCTGGCCAGCCAGGGCCACGTGGTGACACGTCATCAACGTGGGACACACGTTTGCGCTCTAGGAGGACCCAGTGGACCCATGAACTGACCGGAGTTATTTCTGACCCGGCACCGTGGTGGGACACACCGGATCCTAGCGTAAACAAGTGTCCCACGTTGATGACGCCGGTGGTTATCTCTGGACTAGCGAGCTAGCCATAGCTAGCATAATCAATAATATGTATGTGCAATTTACATATTATAACAAACTATGGGACACTGACGGGCATCGCCCCACCATCACCATCATATTAATGTTCATAATCACTTTGTGTTATGTCTATTTCCATTTTCTGTTGAGAAGATAACTGAGACTGAGAGCTTTGAGGCACTGCTTATAAATGCTTTGTTAAGCATAGATAGTCTTCACTTTAGATGAGGTCACAGAACATACTTAACTAAAACTTAACTAACGAGTAGTAACTACCTGAATTAATCATGATCATGTTTTTTGTAAACACTTTACATATTATCTTATTAATTATCTATAAGTCCTTAATACCTAATTTACAAATGGGGAATCCATCATTTATAAAGTATGAAAACCAAAGATTATTAATTAAGAATTAAACATTTATAACAGTGTTTATGAATTGCATACTAATGAGTTACTAATGAGTTGGAATATTGGAATAATGATTTATAAATGATGAATTCAGTGTTTATTCATGCTTTGCTAATGCTAAATAGTGTGTAGTTATTATGAAGTGATATCTGTGTGTCAAACCCACAGCTTTGTCATTATCCTCAAACACCTCCCTGGCCTCCTCTAATGTGCAGGTTTCTTCTATACACTCCCGCTCCAGGTTGCTGTGACGCATTTCTTCAAGATAGCCTCTGTTGTACCTGCGCAGGCGACGCAGCACAGTGTCTGCTGTCTGCTGAGACACAAACACAGCTTCTAAAAAAGTAACAGAAGACAAAAAAGAAATTATTAAAAACGCTGGAATCAGTATACGTCTGTCAAAATGCATGAACCACCTGTTAGACCATCACAACTCATCATCACTGGTGTCAAGCTCTCTTATGAGTTTGAAAAGAAAAAAACTAAACCAGGCTCACATTTGCTTTTTGTTATTAAGACCAGACTTTTGTTGACTAATCTTTCAAATATTGACTCCTGGTGGACTTGCAATGTGGCTCAGGGTTTACAATTAATTTAAATTGAATTCAGTGTTAATACAAGAAAGCATGAAAAGTGGCAAATGTATCACATCTGCTGTCCTCTACAACGAAAGGTAACAACAAACATTTTTCAACCTCCTTTCAGAACAACAAGGAACAAGATTATTGAGTGGCGTCTCTTAAAGACTTGGGTCAGAGATTAGACTTTTAGAAATGACCACCTGTCCTCCAGCCGCCTCCTAACAATTCTGACTTTTGGCTGCCTGCTCCGCTGTCGTTTACCTTTGTTTTCCTCTTTAATTTCAATGGGCAGTCCATACGTCTCCAGCAGTAAGCCAGCTATAAACGCCAGTAAACAAACTCCAGCCATCTTGTCCAACTGCTTTTGATTGTCGCCCCAAAGCCTGAACTGAATGCCGTAGAGAAAGATCCACGACTCCAAAGTACAACAACACACTGTTTATTCATCTCGGAGGCCACACAGTGTGTGTGTGTGTGTGTGTGTGTGTGTGTGTGTGTGGGTGTGTGTGTGTGTGTGTGAGAGAGAGAGAGAAAGGGGGTTGAGTAAGGACAGGCGGGCAAGAGATTTTGATACTAGGGAGAGAGAGAGGTATAAAAAAACGTTAAAAAAAAGATTACTTCCTTCTTTAGTGTTAGGTTGAAATTGAGAAATGAGATGAGAAAAAAGAGCAGTTCTGGACATTGTAGCTGTGTTTGTTAACATTACCAGGTGTTCATCATGTTTTTTTATAATGATGAGTCTTGACTGATAAGCAGCTTTTGCAGCATGGCGTATACGTAACAAATGGGGTAATTATGCACACACACACACACACACACACACACAAACACACAGACACACACAGACACACACACACACACACACACACGTCAATACATTCAGAGGATTGCTGTCACAGCCTTATTTGGTCTGTCTGTTGTGAAACGACAGTACTGAGTCAGTTTGTTGAAGTTTGAGTAACCTCTAGTGTGTGCTGCTGTTACACTATGCTTTGGTGTTTAACATTGTGACATAATGATCACTTATTGCAACGTATTGTAAATGTTGTTCAACGCTGCTGTTCACAAAGGCTCTCTTTACCATTAAGCGAACTTTTAATCCTCAAAACAGCTTTTTAGTAAAGCAAGGACAAGGGGCCAAAATGTCCTCACAAAAATGCACTCAAGTTGCTCCTCACAAAGACAGACCTACAAGACACACACAGTAATGTGTCCAGATTTTAACCGGTGACCCCAATTTGAGTAGTCAAATCTTACAGTAAATCCAGATCGGAAAATCAGCTGAAAGTCATTTAGCTCCAGCAGAAGAGACTGACACCATTATTCCAACTCCTCAGCGGCTGCTGCAATGTATACTCTGAAGCAAAAAACAGCCAAACTCCAAGCTTGATCCTGAGTATTGAGTATTGAGGGCAGTTTGATTAGACTGTGAGTTACACAGGGTGTGGCTGCGGACAAATCACTGTGACTGACAGCCAGCTCAGCTGGCCTTGAGCCAGCAGCTTCTTGGCAACTGTTTCCTTGTGGTGAATTATTGGCCGGGCGGATTTAAACGGGATGGTGGGGATATGCATCGCTCTTTTCATTTCTTATGCAATTGCATTGTATGAATCCTCTTTGCAAACTTTAGATTTTACAGCAGAAAAGATGAACAGGTTCATCGCCCATTTGGTAACCATTAAATGACTCCAAGCTGGGACCAGATCGGTCAGTGCTGTGAACAGTAGCTCAGCAGTGGAGGAGGCGGCCGCTGATGTCGAGCATCTTGCATGTAAACGCACAGAAAGGGGAACACAAAGTGGGTTAAAACCAGGAGCCGCATGCTAGTGGGAAAGCGTGTCTCCAGTGAGCAGAATGCTATCCAGACTGTGTATTGTGACTGCTTATCAAATTGTTCTATATTCTTCTATAATCGGATTGTCTTTATTGTCAACTGACTGTCAACTGTGAGATAAAAATAATTGGAAAGAAAAACAGGCTCTAAAACACTTATATATTCACACAGCTGTTTTACAGCCAGTGTATGACTCACAAGGTCAATGTCTCCCACGTCAAAGGTGCAGCTGACCTGACCAGTTCACAGTAGAGCAATAATATGACTCATGTACCTGAGGATTTCTTGGGTTTTCTTAGCTCCAGGCACACAATTTTCACTGAGTTGAGAAGTAATAGGAAAATATAATGAGGGATATTTCACCAACGACAAAACATATTTCAGAGGCAGTTTAATTAAACACCTCGATAGGCTTGACCCTTCATCTGTCATAATCTGAATTGGAGGATTAAAAAAGCATAGTTTTTGACATACACTTTTGTCGAAAACCCTTTTGACATCTATTATAAATATACAATTTGCATTGATTCTACTTTTCCAGGAGCATTTTATTACGAGTGGGTTCTATTAATGGGAACAGGCCATATGTGGCACTTTTTGTTCTAATGGAGCAGCTGATCTCAGCAGAGAACAGTAATCCTCAGGGGGGGGAACTCGCAGAAGGCCGGCTGTGCTTTGGTCTGATGGTTCATCATGGAGTCAAAACAAGCCCCCAAAAAGTACAGACCTGTTATGCAAGAGTATAAACACTTGTCATACAAGACAATGTATACTGTGAGTCAGAAGAGGAGATGATAGAATATAGAGTTGCAGGAAGTGATCGTTCCAATGGGATACTGCAAGTTGTCATTGTCAATTTCATGGACATTGTCACTGTTTCATTAGTGAATAACAGTGACTGAGAAAATAAACAGTGTTTTGTACTGTGACTGAATATAATTTAACTTAAAAATACACAGTTTCCAATAGTAAGTCTTATATTCATTACATGTTGAAAGGGATTCTAGATAAAGAAACAACATTTCTCAGGTAGGATAAGTGTATCCCACTTCAACCTCAGTAGAAAAGACATTTCAAAACACAAATTGATTAAATGATCAATGCACTGACTCATTTGCATAGTGTTACTGCTGAGTTTGCAGGTTGCTCTGCCTTAATCGGTTGGAAGACAAACTCGTGAATATGGTGACCTTCTTTAAGATGTTCATCCTACTAATTTATCCCCCAGGAAAATATGTTTTATTCTACCTCAGTGTTCAGACAGGGACTTACATAGGGTCTGTAATACTAGTTCATTATAATCTTTGTTGTTTTTATGTATTAATGTCAATAGTTGTTTTTCCATAACCTGGCAGCACTACATGCTATAAATAACTGATCAACCATTAAAAAGCCATTAGTTTAGCCATAAGCTTAAAGCCCAGGGAGCCTTATTAGCACCTGTACTTGTTTAAATAGTTCCAGAGGATATTTGATGGTGTGCATATGTAACATATTTATTTGTCTCTCAATGTGCGCGTGCAAGTGCAGTTTTTGCGCGCGCACGTTTGGTAGCGCTCCTGGTGGTATCTCATAAAGACGCCGCGGGTCCTCAAGCAGAGTCGGGCTTTCGAGAGAGAGGCAGAAAGGGGCGGTGAGAGCTGGACTGTCAGCGGCGTGTGTGTATGTGTGTGTGTGTGTGTTTGGAAAGAAATCTGACCAGGATGAAAAAGTAAAAACGCAACCTTGCATCTCTCACCTGAAGTTTGATTCAACAACCAGCAGCAGCGGCCGTGCTCCATGAGTGGAAAAACGAAAAGCAAAGAGGATAATGCCGCCAAAGGTGAGTGATAATGAACCCAAATCAGATCCAAGGCGTTTTTTCTTTCTTTATTGTGAGGACAAAAGAGGGAGGTTCTGGTTTGTGGTGGTGCTGAGATCAGCTTATTCCCATTGTCCGCACAATACAGAATGAAAACAGAACGATGGATTAAAAACATCGTCGGACACATGTTTAAAAAATAGGCTAAACAAAACCTCCACAACAACTAATAGTGTTTATGAATGCTGTTGATTGACAATATGGTTTCTCTGTACAGATCTTGCATCTTATCGCTGTCAAAAACATGAGGAGACAATAAACCATGTGGTGTTTAAGGCTCAAGATGAAACATTGGATATACAGCACGCATGAATACATTAAGAAAAATCGCTGAGATAGGCTATTCCGCTCTGAAGTGATGTAATTTCAGCGGCACGCGTACACCGATTAATTCCTCCCCTCTGGACAGCAATATACAATGCACGCGCGATTCATTGCCATGGAGACATAAAAGGGAGTTGTCCGTGAACCGATGCACGAGACCCACTCATTCACAAAATAGGAAAGCAGGAAGATGGAGCGTGCACCGATTCTCGTCATACTGTATCCTATAATTCACCACACAATGGAAGCCCAAGCAATCCATTTGGATATTAAGAATATGATGTATTATTCTATAAACAATGTTTGTGTTTTTGCCAAAAAACTAAAATTGTAATTGATTTTGCTGTCTTTCCAATAATCTCAAGTGGAGGTTAATTAATTCAGTAGACCACATCAACAGGAGGAGTTTCATTCATTGTATATCTTCCTCACTCATGGTGCAATGTGCTAAACACACTGACCATTAAGTTCGAAGTCAGCAGAAAATGAAATGACTATTTTGTGAGACCAAATTGATCAGTCAATCGACATCCATATTGTTATATGACGTATGCACAGAATTGCATTCTAATGTCAGAGAAAATCTATTGATCACGCGAGCAAATTATTTTATTGGTTGGCTTGTTTTTATTGGCATCTGAATTTGGTAGAAATCCAAACAGCTTAGGATAAAGTCTGCACTGAGATATAGGAATCTTTCAGATAGCTTCATAGAGACAGATGGTTACAATTTGTAATTGATGTGCAAATAATTCACACAAATCATTTGCGTTTGGTCTGAACATACTTTTATTATGGTATGCCAAGCAATCAGGAGCTCAACTGAGCCCGGAGGGAGGAACACATCCACGGGTCCTTGACCTTGGGGAGAGCTGCAGTAGATGCGTTCCCCCTAACAGCCTCTAGGGGCAACAATGAGTCCATTCTGCACTTGAAACAACGTATCCTCATACGGGTCGGGTTGTATGTTAGGCCTCATTTTTCATGCGTTCTCCTACAAAAGCCTGCAACACGTGTCTGTTACCGCTCATAAATGGATTATTTTCCAAATTAACTTCCGTTTTCACAAAAGAAAAGCTACATGATTAAGTTTAGGATAAGGTTGTGCAGAACTTAAAAAGGTTTAGGCAACAAAAGTAATCAGTTAGGTCAAGGAAAAGATCGTCGTTTGGGTTAAAATAATGACGAGAGTGCCGTTGCTGGAGTACGCAAGTTATAAATAATAAATCAACGTTTACTTCTCGTTTGAAAGATAATTGGACCCATCCACCGCCCACACAGAAGAAATGAGCATCTCAGCTACTTCCTTGTGTCTATGTCAAACGGGGCGAGCTTACTTATCCCAGAAAAACTAAGTCAACAAATTACGAATGAACACAAACGTTTTCTTGATCTCAGACCTGAGAAAAGGCGCGGTGTAACAATTTCAGTTCAACTTCAGCTGCTGTGGAACTGTGCCATTAGGGGTTGCTTTAGCAACAAAGTGTTGAACTGAAACGAAAGACTGCTGACAGAATAGTAATCAACCTTATTTATGATAGCCTTTTCTCATAAAGCATCTTCGAAGGATACAAAGCAAACGCAATAAAAGCAAGCCAATGAGTATGAAGGGGGCTTGAAAAGAAGATATATCCTCTGAGACCAGAGCCATTATAGCCCTCGTACACTGGAAGGGATTCAATACGACAGTCCTATTATAAATTATGCTTTTGTGACACTAAACGCTGTGGAACCAAACACCAGACCTTCCACAATAATGCTACCCAGTATAACTTCACCACATACCATAGCAGTCTCAATGAAACTGAACCTCTTAATTAAAGCAGTGGTTGCTTATAGTGCGTTTAATGCATCACCCTCAAAGGGCTGGAATAGATTATGAATTTGAATATAGTTTTTAACAATGAAAGGAAAAATCACTTAAGATACTTCAATTGTTTAATGGACGAAAAATGGAGTATTCAAAAAACTGTTGCTGAGCGATTACCGAGGCCGCATGTGTTACAGTGAAAAGTTTCAAGCAGCACAACGTAACACAGGCAAAAGACAGCAGCAATGTTCGCTCTCAATCACAGAAATACGTCACGCCTGATGTACTTTTCCCCCAAAATATCTTTATCAATATCCCACTCCACCTCAGGTGGACGTACACGCAGCATTATATGTCACCTTGTACTGTTCTTTATATAACAATAGTGGCGTTAAGGATTAAGTTTGGGAAGAACAAGAACTCATTAACATCTTGTTCTTAAAGAGATTAGGCTTATAAATGTGTAAATGTGGATTAAAACTACATGTGCCTGTGTGTGTGTGTGTGTGTGTGTGTGTGTGTGTGTGTGTGTGTGTGTGTGTGTGTGTGTGTGTGTGTGTGTGTGTGTGTGGACTCCCAAATAAGCAGCAGGAGAGGATTCACCAAAGACACTATTATTAATTAACCCAGATTGCGACCGAGCAATATGGCAGCAGAGGTCAACATAGCACAGCAATTAAGGCCCACCCATGGCCCGCCCACCTCATCTGACTGCTCGTCTGCACAACGAGCACATAACGATAACTAAACTTGTATTGTAACAACTTTAGCCATACCCTGGCAGCATAAGTTTCACTTTGTTTTTAGTTTTTTAGTTTATGACCAATTGCCAGCTAAACCAAGAACATTCCCATCATCCTCAACTGTATTGTGTGTTTAGTGTCAAAAAGCAAATGTTAGAAAGATGTTGAGCATGCTCAACAATATACCTGCATGTTAAAATTGCTCTTACAAACTAACATGCTGGTATTTCCATTAAACTCATAGCACTATATTGCCACTTGACCACAGCCTCAAAGAGTCCCAAATGAGGCTGTATAATCTTAGATTTGTTATTAATTATTAAATGATTAATCATCTCACAATCATGACTTAGTTTTGTTTTAAAATTCCTATTTTTTTTCTCCATTATATCATTATAACGGAGACAACTTTCTGGAATATACCAACAAATTAAGATCACCTCCTGTCCACAATTAAGTCCCTTAGTTTCATTCCTTGATTTCTTAATCACGAGGAGAGCAAAATGGCTCTATGTGGTGATGGTGCTATAATTTGGGAGCACAATGTGTGATGTCATGAAAACAGTGGAACATTTATTGCATAATCTGTGTTGTCTCTTAGTTCTGCTCCATCCTTTGTGCTGCCACAAGCTACAGTGGATGAGGAGCTGTCATAAACTGGGGCGAGTTCTCAATGCAACCAAATGTGTTCTCTGTAGGCGGCCAGTTGTCAGCCTGATACACTTTTTGTAAATGTCCATCCTTTTTTTATATTCTTGCCATCGCTATGACTGTTTATACAATTTAAAAAATATATGTGTGGCAGTAAAACAAGCGTGTTTTTTTAATAAAATAAGAGATACCTCCCCTTTTCTCTTATCTGATCATATGGCACCATCTGGTGGCTGATAATGTGAATCACTGAAAGCTGATGCTCTCCAAACCTTAAGGGAAACTTCATAGAGGATTTAGTGAATAGACTACAGTGATTGGATACTGGCTTCCTGCCCAGACTGTTGGCTTCAGAACCTTTGCCTAAACGTTACTGCTGGCATCTTTGTGGTTTTGTATTTCAGGCCAAGGCTACAAAGCTATTTTGGGAGACGGGGTGTATTTAATCAAAGCTAGAATGGTATTTCTGTTCAGTTGAGGCAACTCAAGAAACTAAATCGGACCACAGTGACCCAGCAAATCCATCTGCTTGATCATCACAGGAGGAGGCCACAGCATAATGATACAATTATGTGGGCATACACAACACAATTTCCCTCAGAAAAAGGAGATTTGGAAAATCAGAATGAGAAGCACATATTTAGATGTTTTTCTCAGATACCTTAGATGTTTCTTTTCCAACTAGTTTGACATTTCAAGTTGCTGAGTGTGCATATTCCTCATCAACATCCTGCTGCCTTCAATGGCTTTAATAGGCTCCTGTACTGCAGCATATGCAGCAACAGACACTCTGTAATACTTATGTGTATCATCTCAGTAATGTGGATGCTGTTGTGTTTTAACAGGCTGCTTCACAGGAAGCACTGTAACAGCACAACAATGTAATGGGCTGATAATGTAGAGTTATGGGTGACTGTGTAGACTCTGTGTGTAATTCTGGACTGGAGTGTTGTTACTATAGACAGTAATGTGCTGTGATGGTGTGCATTCATTGAGGTGGAGCCCACAGACCCACTGAGAAATATAGTACAAAGCTCTACAAACTCCTTAATTTAAACTTGTATTTCTTTGTGATTAGAGCCTTAACATGGGGTTGTTAAGATATAACATATAACATTTGGGCCCAGTCTAAATAGAGTAAAATCTACTCTTGCATGGATGAGTTAATAATTCAGAGTATGTTTTACTCTGTCAAGTGTTTTTATTTAACTCTACATGATTATAATTTACTAGAATTATATATAGAATTTCATTAAATTCTAGAATTCTATAGAGAATTTGACTCAATTCTAGAATTCTATAGAGAATTCATGGAATTCTATATAGCATTGATTCAATTTATCATATATAGCATTGATTCAATTCAATATCCTATATAGAATTATATATGAAAGTCTATATTGCATTGATTCAATTTATCCTATATAGAATTATATATGGAATTATATATAGCATTTATTCAATATATCCCTTCAGCTCTCTTCTGTCCCATAAACTGTCAGCTCATTCCAGCGTAGCGAGAGGTTTTAGGAAACACAAGGAACCGTAGTGGGCGTAGTCACGCTGTTTTACCCCAATAGATTTTATTCTGAATATTTGCTCCTACTCTACTGGCTACGGCTAGTAATTACGCTCCAAAATGAAAGAGGAAAATAATAGTAACTCACCCGATTTCCTATATGATGTTTACACTTAATGGAGTAATACAACTCAAACTAATCTTTAGTTGCAGCGCTAAAATGATTTTCAAAGTTGACAGAGTAACAGTGACAGTGTAACAGCCTTAAATAAAAACTAAAGCTATAAACGTATTTAGTAAGGAGAAATACATGGCTGTTGTTATTACGTTTTTGGAGCCTCTGGGAGTGTAGGCCACCTGGTTAAAGTTAGAGGCTATTGAGACCTCCTTGCTCTCTCACACTCTCTCTCTCTCTCTCTCTCTCTCTCTCACACACACACACACACACACACACACACACACACACACACACACACACACACACACACTTCCTCGATAGACCCTTGGATTTGGGAATGGCCTCCTGGCTGCCTCTCTCTCTTATTGTGCCAGATCAGCAGGGCCTTGAGATGAATCATTGATGACCGGTTCCAACGGCTTAATGGCCTCTAATGTTCTGTAATGATCTCCCGTCAACGCCGTCTGCACGGCCTTAATGGATCCAATCCCGTGGAGAATTCTCTGGCTAGAACTTCGGTAATTCCTCCTCTTTTGGTAGCACAGCGCAGGAAGTGTGAGAAGCCATGAGCACAAGGCTCCGGAGCTCAACGGGCGCAGCATGAGTTTCCCTATCCGCCGATCGACCTCAGGTAGGACCGGGGGGAACGATGTGAAATAACAAGATTTGACCCGACCTAGTACGAGCGTAACTCGGTTGCTGTAGCTGCGGGAATATACTGCTACAGGGGAAAATGGATAACCACATGGTTAAGTTGAGGTCAACGGAAGTCTCTGAAGGGACTTTTCTAAAACACTGCCTCTGTGCTTTTGTTGATGATACTTATACAGATTGTTTTTGTCATTAAATTGTTCACAAAATATAAAATGTTTGATTTTATAAGTGTTTGAAACAAGTTAATAATTTTGATAGAAACTAAGTAAGACACGCAAAAACACTAAGTAGGTGTGTTTTTAACTCGGTTAAAACTTGAAGCGCTGTCCATGGTGCTGAAAGCAGCTCCGGGCGCGCCCTTCTACTCAGAGGGTCTAGACTACTGGACTCCGGACAAAACCGTTTGATTAGAAACATGCCCTCAATTCCATCTATTCATAATGTATGACCTTGTAATTTAGGCTCTTAGTATTATTCTGATGTATCCGTTGGATCCTTTAGGACGATATCAAAGCATTTCAGGAATTGAGACCCTGCACTTGGAGGCCTGTCATGTCCTCCAAGCTCACAGGGCAGATTTCACAACTCCAACTTTTAAAATGATCATAAAACTTAACAGAAGTGTCAGTTGGGGAGTGCTAAATAAATCAGAGACTCTAAATCAAAAGTCTCAGCTCTTAGCACAAATTCTGTTACTGTCAAAATCCATGTCAGCCGCAGGGCTCTACCAAAATAAGATCACGCAAAACAGCTTTTTAACTATTTTTTTTAACTCAATTTCACAGCTCTTCAACATGTCCAATGTAGACATCACACTGTCCACTGCTTTCTTTGATGGCCGACCTTCGAAAGGTCTCAGTGGTTTGTTCCGATGTGTTTATCTTGACTATGAATACTGCTGCATGCTGCTGGGTTTCTGATCATAACTGGCATTTATGGTTAGACAAAGAATCCCACAGAAAAATGTCTCTTTCTGTATATATGTCGGGATTAAGTCTGTCTTCTCCAACCTCTTTAAATTCTACTGCTGTAGCTACACCTATATAGAAGTTGACACGTTTAAATCATAAAAGATCAGCGCGAATATATCTTTCAGATCGCTCATAGATCGAATTTTACTTAATTTGCTTCTTGATTCACGTACTCTTTTGTAATATTTTAATTTGTTATTTGCTGATTTAAGGCAAAAGCATTTTGCCTCGTGATTCTGTTCTTCAGAAGTATCTGGTTTGTTTGCCCTGCAGCTTGTATTCTTAGATTGTGTTACCTCTTCTGGTCTTTGCTGCCTTTGCTTTTAGGGGCACATGGTGTGGTTTTAAAAGCAAGGAGCTCATAAATGAAAGATGAAGGCTTAGCTTGCAGTCACTTCATTACAGTGGTTGTACACGTTTGCTTTCATATTTTGATGTTTTAGATGACATCACAGATTGATTATGAAATCTTTCATGGCTGAAGTGTCATCTCTCTAAAGGAGTGGGTTGAGCTGTACGATAACACCTAAACTATTTATATATCTGTACATTTACAATGGTCTTACCTAACCAGAAGGCAATTGGTGTAAGTTGAACTCCTTCAGTCAAGGACAGAGGCTCCACTTCAGTGACCAGGAACCCAAGTTTCTGTCCACAGTCCATCACTTTCTCCTTGTTTAATCTCACAGTGGGCTACTGAGATGTCCACTCCAGTCACGTAACATACTGCTCATCACATCCTCTTGCTTTCCAGACATCGATTTTCCTCTGTTGAACAGCATGCATTGGCTCTGCCTGCTGCTCGGCGCCAGGTGCCACAGGTCGACCTCCACTGTGAGTCGGTCGGCTCTTTGTCCGCAACCTTGTCTCTCTCAAGACCAGATGGGAGTTGCAGTTGCATGCGCCATTGCAAGTCTATCTGCTGCTGACAGCTGTGCATCATTCTTGTGGAGGCTTGCCTGCGGCCAGTCGAGATGCACGAATTGTCTGTTTGCTGCTGTACATGTGTGTGCAAATAAGACATCTAGGAAAAAGACACGGCTCATCCGGACTGAAGTGCTGTCTTCGTTACTCACCTCCTTCTTGCACGCTGCAGCCTTTCGGCAGTGGTGAACCTCTGCACCAAAATAAGATGAGAGCCCCTCCTTTCCCCACTTTCTCTCTCTCACACACACTCACCAGGTCTCTCTCAACCTTCCATTATTGTCCCTTCACTTGCAGTTCTCTGTCTTTACTCCTCATATCATGCGTCCTCATAGCTCCTATCTCCTTTCTTCTTCCTCCAGCCTCACACAAATAGTGTACATCTCTCTCACTCCCTTTGCCTCTTCTCCTTTCTACTCCTCTCTTTCATTCATCGTTCTCTTTTCCCAATTAATTTGTTGGTTGTGTACAAGCTTCTCTTTCGCTCACTCAATATACATTTCTCCCTTGCCCCCCCCTCCCCCCTTCCATTAGTCGTCCTCCCATTAATTCACCTGCCCATCTGCTCTCTCTCCCTTTCATTTCACTGTTTATTTTGTCTCACTCCTCCTCCTTTATTACACCCCCACTCCGATCTCTCTCCACCTCCCTGCCTATCACACATGCAGAATAACATGTAGATATCATGCCACGTGGGGTTCAGGGCTACAGGTGCCCTATGAGGAAGAGCTGCCCAAACGCCCCTCATCACACCACTCGTCGACCCCTTTTCACACACACAGACACACACACACACACACATACAACACGTACACATGCACCCCCTCGACCCCTCCTCCTCCTCGTTCTTCTTCCTCGGGGCGGGCAGGGCTGCAGCAGTTTTATGAACGGCACGGCTGCATGCATCATGATCTCCATTCCCTCGGAGCCAGCCCCGAGCCGTTTCATTGACAAACATTCCGGTTGCTGCATTTCTGTCACGGACAGCGTCGAAGAGGAGCGGAGCATCACCGGGGATCGGTGCAAAGCAGCAGCAGAGGAAGCTGCAGCTGCAGTGATCATTAACAACAACCCCGGTGTTGTTCGCACCAGTTTATAAGCTGTTGATTCGCCACTCGGACCCGGGACCGGATCCCCTCTTCCTCCTCTTCCTCCTCCACGCTCTCTCGGGACAGCCAGGAGAATCACCCGAGGGGGGGAATCAGACAGCCTTTGCTACTCGGACCCATTGGGGGGGACGTGAGGCGGCGTCACCACAGCTCACTCACTGGCACATTGTTGGGATTGTTTAACGACTACCATGAAGCGCCCGGACGCACCGATGGAGGATTCTGGACGCTTCTTAAAACGGGACTGCAGCGGCCGGTTCGTGATGCGAACTGAGCCGAGGGTGGTTTAGAGACAACCTCCCCGCACAATACACACCCCCACCGCCTCATTTGCGAGCACCCCCCACGCCATCCCTCCCAACCGGGACGCACAGCCTTGCTTCACTCCATCGGGGGAACATGTCCCGGGCAGCGGCTATCGCGAGCTCCCTGATCCGCCAGAAGCGAAATGCGCGGGAGAAGGCAAATGCCTGCCGCGGCAGCAGCAGCCCGAGCAACAGCAAGGGCACGAGCGAGAAGCCGAGCAAGCTCAACGTGTTCTCGCGTGTCAAATTGTTTGGATCGAGGAAGAAACGGAAGAGAAAACGACCACCAGGTCTGAGAGTGGGGGAGAAAAAAAGTGGGGAATCCACGAGCTGCACCACCACCTCAACCATCACTCTCATCATCATCATCATCATCACCACCAACAAACACCATTTTCTCTCATCACTGTGGCTGGTCCTTCATCACTTCAACATTCCTCACCCTAGTCATCTCCTGGCAGTGGTTTAGGAATTAATCATTAAACATCACATGTGAACAACTTTGTGTTGTCCCGCAGCAAAGTGTTGTAGCAGCTGATATCCGATGGAGAGCTTATTCAAACAGGGTCCCAATTTAAGCAGAGCTTGAGCTATACTAATGTTATCATGTTGGATCTGTCCATTTTTGGGGGGATTTGTGTGTGCGCCACATTGCATAGGGGTCAGGGACCGTCATCGGGCCCTAAAGGCCCAGTGATTGCAAAAATAATCAGCTTCTCCCCCTGATACTTCCGGCTTCTCTGTAATTGCTGGATTTGGTATATTTGAACAAATCACAGTGAATGCAGTTAATGTGTCTCCTCTCCTCTGCTCCTCTCAGAGCCCCAGTTAAAGGGCATTGTGACCAGGCTTTCCAGTAGCCAGGGCTTCCAGCTGCAGATGCAGCCTGATGGCACCATTGATGGGACCAAGGACGAAGACAGCACTTACGGTAAGTCCAACTTTGGACTTGCAGAAAAGCGTACATCCACATTTTAAAAATGTTTTATTTCAACAATCATCTTGGGCTGCAAACTACCGTTCTTTTCTTGAGGATTAATCAGCTGATAACTTTCTGGAAAGACAAATGTGTGTTACTCTAATCCTACTCTAATCCCGTCTGCCGTCGGGCTCATCAACAGAGCCCGGGTCCCCCACTGACTCTACTGACTCTAATGACTCTGTCACCCCCAGACAATTTCCCACTGGACACTCCCCTGCACATACCCTTATATTTAAATACACTCGACACTATAACTTTACACCTGCCACTTTCACACAACACTTACATTCCATGCACATTCCATGCACTTTATCTTATTTTTGATATTTGATATTCTGATATTTTACTGTTCAATTGTAAATACTCATTTATTGCACTGTGTTTATTGTTAAATGTGTATTGTTAAATGTATGCACCTTCCTCCAGGACAAATTCCTTGAATGTGAAAACAAACATGGCAATAAGTGGTTCTGATTCTGATTCTGATTCTGAATTATAACGCTGGTCATGTTAATGCATGTCAACTGCTTGTCTATGCTTGTGTAAAGAAATAACTGAAGGCTGAAACCAATATAGTCTTAGAACCTCCATTTGCTGTAATTATAAAGTAAAGGAAGATAAAATGATAAAATAAGAAGAAATTGAAACCAGGCTTTTTTTTTACTAAATCTTGATTTTCAATAGTACTTCAAAATACAATAAATGCAACATATCCAAGGTTCCAAATCAAGCAAAGTCTGTTTCAGTTAATTTCCCAAATCTCCACTTTGGTTTCTAAATCCAATTTAATGATAAACTTCATTCTGTGGAAGTCGCGCAGCAACATGTCAGTTGTTCATTTAATTGGGAAACTGGCTTTTCCTCCAACTGTCAGATGGTATCCCTCCAATCAATCTGTTAAACGTTAACTGGTTTACAAATTGATTAACTATCCACAGGATGCACGTTGGAAAAGATACTTGAAGATATCCAGAGAACACACTTTCACACAGATGCACACAGGCTACAATGTGTGATTGATACAGATAATTGAATTCTGCTCTTGTGGTTGAGGCTGTAATCACTCTCCTCTTCGTGCACAGTCGGTGTTGCCAGCGTTGCGCATTAATCTCCGCTACTTCCCGGGCCACCAACTGTTGTGTGGACAAGAGAGAGGAAGACACAGCGACAAAGGCGGCCTGTTCTTTAATTGGATGATTACAAGGTGTATACATCATGTAAACGCCCACCCACGTGAAATCTGCCGCCCGTGACCGGGTTTCAATGGGTAATCCATGTAATCCAGTTCTCCATAAAACCGCAGTCATTATGAAGAACATGGTTGGCTAAATGAGTAATTATATGAGGGCCTGGCTCATCAAACCTCCTGGGATAATTATGTCCCTGCTACAGAGATTTGGAGAAACATTAATTACGCTTTGCTCGTGCCTGATTGCACACAAATGGAGAAAACATTAACAACAACCACAAATAACACGAAACAAACAATATCAGTGTTGTGACGTAATGTTTCGATGTTCCCAAATTGTGTATTTTGATTATTATATGTATGCTAATTTTGTTACCAATGTAGGTTATTTATCTGTTCATCTGACATGCCTGGAAATATATTTAAATAATCTGTGCTTTAATGCCACATGCATTAAGAGCGAGGAACCAATCAGCGTCACACTGTGTAACCCTTGTGCCTCACAAGGGACATTTTGGGCTTTTAAAATGTTATTCTATTACTTTGGTTGTGCTCATAGGGCTTACATTTTGGCAACAATATCTGCATTAAAAAAAAAATCCATGAAAATATATTTACTCTACATGATCAAAAGAAGGAATTAGTCCTGAGAAGATTAGATAATTTATCCATTAGTTGATTAAATGACTGATAGAACATTATTCAGTTTTGAACATCGCTTGCTATGAAATTATTCATATAATTGTAAATTAAAACAACGTTGACTGTTGCTCAAACAAAACCAGCCATTTGAAGGTTTCACTTTTGGGTCATTTTTTCACTAACTTCTGATATTTCATTGGCTAAATGATGAATCCATTGATATAAAAGAGCTGCTAGTAGAAATAATGCTTAGTTGTAGCTCCAGTAGGATTATTTTAATTTATAGGAGTTGAAATAGCTATAAGCTTAAACTGGTCATTGCACTGCTAAATGTTTTCTAAACCCTGCTTTGCAATGTGCCTTTTCTCTGACTCTAACCCTTTTCCACGTTTCAATGCCGGCCACTAAATCGTTAGTGTAATTCCGTGGCCTTCGCGCCTCACTGACCTTGTCAAATAGCTTCTCTGTGGCAAAATGGAGGTGTCGTCAGACCAGATGCTTCTTTATTGATGAGGATCTTTCTCTCTGTTTCCCCCTGTGTTCACTCTGTGACTGCTCGTGTGTGTGTGTGTGTGTGTGTATGTGTGTGGATTAATGTTTGCATTCATAGCTGTGTTCAACCTGATCCCAGTGGGGCTTCGTGTGGTGGCCATCCAGGGCGTCCAGACCAAACTCTATCTGGCAATGAACAACGAAGGCTTTCTCTACACCTCTGTAGGTTTACCACACTCTCACAGACACACACCACCATCATTATCATCATCATTACAGACTGTGGGGGACTGAAATCTCTTCTTTGGGTCAGGTTGAGTAATGAAGCAGCAGCTCTCAGAGTGGCCAGTCTCATTACCTTCCTATCACCACATCAATGCTTTAACTACAGTTTTGCCTCGTGAGTCAGCTGCCACTGGGTGTTATAATCCAGTGTGTGAAACTCCTCTATCCGTCTACTGATATTGTGGCTTCACTGAATTGATTTCAGATCATCCTCTAGCCTCCTTTTGTTTATCTCCCTGTGCCCATTCTTTGAAAGGGAGATTACTTATTGTCCATTTACACACAGATCCTAGATTTGTTTTCATGCTTTTCCCAGTGAGACTTACACAAACAACCCCACTGTGCATATCTTTTCTCAGAGCGGTCAGAAGGCGGTGTTGGTGCATTAAGTGCCTCGTGTTAGCTCTTGAGCGGTGATGGTGGGTGGTGTAGATGCAATAACAAAACAAAAAAAAGAATCAACAACAATAACACGCACTTTCAGCAATCTAGACAAGCCTGCGAGCCTAAAAGATGAAAACTAACAAAGTGGAAAATGAAAAAAGGCACACACCTCGAAGTAGTAACAGCTATGCTGCTACGCATCAATATCTGGCCTATCGTGTCCGGTCCTGAAGGCTTTACATCGGTCATAACACTCATATTACTTCATCTTCTCACCTGATATGAAGGACACAAGCTATGTGTACATGCAGACACACACGCCACATTTGTCCGTCTAGTTGCACTGAATCTATTTCACAATATCACACACACGCAGCTTGATTCAAATTCATTAATGGTTGACAGAGAGGATGAGCATCCTTTCTTTCTATATCCTGCTGTTCCCTCCGGCAACCTGGGTACCATCCTTCTCTCAGTGGGCTGGTTGATATTCAAGGGAGTAGCCAGTTGCTATGGAAATGCAGGAATAAGGAAATGCAAATGTCAGCGGTCCTAAGTTGGTGCAGTTTGTTTTCGGAGACTATCGCCCGGCCGAGATAATGACTCAAATGGCGGAGCGACTGATGGATGAATACACTGATGGCACTGTGGTGGAATGACTTCACATGTTCTGTGAGGCGAGCGCCCTCACCTCTCTATCTCTACTTCATCACCTTTTGTCTTCTTTTGTTTGTGATTTGTTCTAAAATCTGACCCTCTTTCCCCTCAGGAACATTTCACCCCCGAGTGTAAGTTCAAGGAGTCGGTGTTTGAGAACTACTACGTCACCTACTCCTCCATGCTGTACCGGCAGCAGGCCTCGGGTCGGGCCTGGTACCTCGGACTCAACAAGGAGGGCGGAATCATGAAGGGCAACCACGTGAAGAAGAACAAGGCCGCCGCACATTTCATACCGAAACCACTCAAAGGTAAAGGATGCAGACTGCTCTCACACACACGACGCCTCGCAAGCAACAACAGACTTAAGTTAAACTCAAGCATCAGTACACATATATCTAAATCTGAACAACTTTTAAAGCACCAGAAAACTTGTTTTTAATAGATTGTCTATAACATAAAAGAGAGTTTTACATCACATTCATCATAATGTGAAAATGATTATTAGGTGTATAAATAGTCAATATATATATATATATCTATAATAACATATTCATAACATAAAAAGCAGTAACAGGAGATGAAGAAAAATAACCTTTGGGGATAATCGCATCTAAAAATGTGTGCAAAACTATGACGATGAAGATGATGAAGTTGCAGTAAACAGGAAGGCTCAATGAATAAACTAAACAAAGATAAATGGATTTCCAGGACTAAATAAATGTAAAAATTCCCTAACAGTAGCTTTACCACTTGATTTGTCTGTTACAATTCGCCCGACACGACAACCGGATGTCGGGACGTCCTTTGACAGCGAGAGTGAAGGAAAATATTCCGTGGGACGGAAAATAAAGCTTTCTGAACAAAGATTATGAACTTCTCCTCCATTAATTTGTCGTTATTTATGGAAGAAATAAAATCTGCCCATGAAAAGATCACAAGGGGAATAAATAAGCAAAATAAGCAAGAAATAACGTTAATGTTAGCTGTTACCATTAATGTTACATAATTACATATAAGCTGGAGGCGGACTAGTGTTCCATCTGATGCCGCTTCTTTGCAACGGCCTTTTTTAAGACATGTAAAAGCCTACAAATTCACAATATGGGTATTTACTGAAATATGTATTGTTCATGGAATAACACATATTTGCTGAAGCTTGCGATAACCACAGACCTCATCTCAGGCATGTAACCAAGAACCCACTCAAAAAAAACATCAACTTCGAGACACAAACTCATTTTCGGGATTTATTTACAACTCATCCGTGCAGCACCGTTGTTAACAGCTAAAGAGCCAGATGTTTGCCTCCAAGATAAGTGGAGAGCAAAATGGAGCTAAAAGGAGAATATTAGACACAAACATATCTTCAAATGCATGCTCATGTTGCTCTGTACCTGCTGGGTGTGTAAAATAAAAGAGAAAAATACTGCAGTCTAAGAGAAAAATAAATTTAAGAATAAAAATAATAATTGTTTATGATTGTTTAAGACTAGAGATCATAATTACTTATAATTGTATGGATCATTGCATTACAACTGAGCATTTAAGCAATTCCACTTTGGCAGTTCAGTCAGAACTTCTTGTGAAACCAGAGTTAATTACATTTTCAATAAAGCAAACATTTCCATTTTTTCTACGTGCCTACTGTGCAGCGGATCAAATTGTACCTGACTGCCAGAACAAGGCGTGCATACCAAACATGAATGATTCAGTTGGACCAACGACTTAGCTGTCCATTAATCAACGCCCCTTGTCTTCTGTGTCCGTGTGCAGTGGCCATGTATCGGGAGCCCTCCCTCCACGACTTGACAGAACTCTCCCGGTCAGGCAGCGGCACGCCGACCAAGAGTCGCAGCGCTTCGGCCCTACTTAACGGCGGAGGGAAGTCGCCCAGCAACAATGACTTATCCTAGCCCCCCACACACACCCACAGAAGACATACATTATTACATGCACACACACACACAGATCTCAGGCCGACATGCCCACACATCCGGCTGGTGAGGGGTAGGAAGAGGCGAGGACAGGAATGTGTTCTTCCACTTAACGGAGCCCACTGTGACTGACTGTGATGTAAATAAATCAAGGACAATCAATCCGTCTGGCTCTGCTGCTCTGTTCTGCAGAGGGACAGGACCTTTGAATCTCTGCCCTTGACTACTGTTCCCGCTGTATTGTAACCAGAGAGAACAAGGGAGGGAGATGGAGTAAGACTAGAGCGATAGAGAGAGTCAGTCAGTCACAAAGTCAGATAAACAGACTGTTACAGAGAACCAAAGAGTCCAAGTATAACTAAGTTACTGCAGTGAAAAGGAAAGTGGCAAGAAAGTTAGTGACAAAGGAAGGAAGTCTTTATCTATTCTACCATATGCTATGTTTACACAGAGCTCATGGGGTGAAGTCATATTTTTAAAATGACGTACGTATTCCTTGTATACTTATGAGGACTGATCATTTGTTTGCATGCAGGTGCGCCTGTGTGTGTTTGTGAGTGATCAAGTACACACCGTGCTTGCAGTAGGAAAGGGTGTGTGCGTGTGTGTGCGTGTGTGTGTGGGGGCAAGCAAGTGTGTGTGCGCAAGCATGTATCTGGAGGGAGGGAGGGGGGGGGGGATTTTACCTTTTTAAGATCTGTCGTATATAACAGACAAACCTCCTGAGGGCTTTAGCAGGTAAGAATAAGGTTTACTGTGTATGCTTCCATGCTTACTTCTTACAAGCAATGCTGTTGTTTATCTTTCCGTTTTGTTGTTGTTGTTGTCCCTTGCTGTTTATTGTTGCATGGAAGCTTGTGGACCTCTGCTCTGTAGCAGCATGCCGAAGGTTCGTTTTTCTTTCTGGTCGTACGTGTTCCTGACCTAAAGTGAACACTAGTGAGCCAATAGTGTCATACCAGAACACTAGTGAACCAATGGGAGGCTGTAGGAACCATACTGGACCAATAGGATTGCACCACAACATTTAATGGACCAATGGTGTTGGACCAGAGCCAGAACCACCTGGACCAATGGGAGCACAGATTAACTTAATATTTTGGTTCCTGCCGTGGACAAACTAGAAATGCACTAAATAAACACTTTTTAAAAAAAGATATAGCTTTGTCTTATTTTGTTTATCCCATTTACACTCACCTAAAGGATTATTAGGAACACCATACTAATACTGTGTTTGATCACCTTTCGCCTTCAGAACTGCCTTAATTCTACGTGGCATTGATTCAACAAGGTGCTGAAAGCATTCTTTAGAAATGTTGGCCCATATTGATAGGATAGCATCTTGCAGTTGATGGAGATTTGTGGGATGCACATCCAGGGCACGAAGCTCCCGTTCCACCACATCCCAAAGATGCTCTATTGGGTTGAGATCTGGTGACTGTGGGGGCCATTTTAGTACAGTGAACTCATTGTCATGTTCAAGAAACCAATTTGAAATGATTGGAGCTTTGTGACATGGTGCATTATCCTGCTGGAAGTAGCCATCAGAGGATGGGTACATGGGTACACACCATTACACCACCACCACCAGCCTACACAGTGGTAACAAGGCATGATGGATCCATGTTCTCATTCTGTTTACGCCAAATTCTGACTCTACCATCTGAATGTCTCAACAGAAATCGAGACTCATCAGACCAGGCAACATTTTTCCAGTCTTCAACTGTCCAATTTTGGTGAGCTCTTGCAAATTGTAGCCTCTTTTTCCTATTTGTAGTGGAGATGAGTGGTACCCGGTGGGGTCTTCTGCTGTTGTAGCCCATCCGCCTCAAGGTTGTGCGTGTTGTGGCTTCACAAATGCTTTGCTGCATACCTCGGTTGTAACGAGTGGTTATTTCAGTCAAAGTTGCTCTTCCATCAGCTTGAATCAGTCGGCCCATTCTCCTCTGACCTCTAGCATCAACAAGGCATTTTCGCCCACAGGACTGCCGCATACTGGATGTTTTTCCCTTTTCACACCATTCTTTGTAAACCCTAGAAATGGTTGTGCGTGAAAATCCCAGTAACTGAGCAGATTGTGAAATACTCAGACCGGCCCGTCTGGCACCAACAACCATGCCACGCTCAAAATTGCTTAAATCACCTTTCTTTCCCATTCTGACATTCAGTTTGGAGTTCAGGAGATTGTCTTGACCAGGACCACACCCCTAAATGCATTGAAGCAACTGCAATGTGATTGGTTGATTAGATAATTGCATTAATGAGAAATTGAACAGGTGTTCCTAATAATCCTTTAGGTGAGTGTATATTGAAATGCTTTGAGTATTCATCAATATTAGAAACGTAATCAACTGTATGTGCTACACAAAACTGGTGTCAGTTCACCTAATTTACAGAAATATTTGATCATACTTAGCCGACCTCTCGTGATATGCAGATATTTGGGGTTTTATTTGCCAGGTTTTGTGATCTCAGATTTCTGCACCACTTCACAACAATGGAGTTGAATGGATTTACGTTTTGTTGTGAAGAAACCGGCTCTTTGAAAACGTGTTGACAAGTTGGTTATCAGAGTAAAGGAGACATGATTCTACAGATTTCTTTCAATATTTTTTATGTATTTAACGATTTGCAACATAAATGAGATGTCTCCTCCATTGTAATTTAATTTCTAGAGACATGGTTTAAATAAATGGAAAATAAGCTATAAACTGTTTGCCCATGTGCCACGATGGATAAGTGAGACTTGTTTATTTTGTTTTACTTGGGTGAACTGGCCCTTTATTTGTATGGAGTAGGATTGTGTTTCATACAGATCGATGCGGCAGAACTGCTCTCTTTTTGATATTTCAGAAGGCATACCCAGGTTTTGATGATGTTGTTTTCAAACTGGTAAAGTATACAAAAAATATACTAATGTTCAGTAGACTAAAAATAAAACCTACTTGCATTCATTCGCGTGTTGATGCATTTTCCTACAGCGCTTTGTCCTCAACAAACTTATTACTCACTTACTTCTTCTAAATGAAGAAATTGATAATACATAATTATACTCTTTTAGATTGAGCAAATAGTTTTTTAATTACAGTGATGGCTGTTGAGGTTTATTTCTGACTCGCATGATTCAAACAATTTTAGTGACTCTGAGCCTTTAAAAGTCCAAAAGTAAAAACATTTATGGAAACAATTTGAAGCCCTTCCAAAACTCATAAAGTGTTTTTGTAAATAGAAAAATCTTGCTTTTAACCATATTTTTCTGCGTTTTAACTTTCAAAACAACTTTTTATGGCGGTTCATGGTTGTGCCGCTTGCGACTCACGCACCACGGACTGTGGATGACGATGATAAACTCGCTCTATGGACACATAAGAAAAATAGACCTGTGCACGTTTTCTAATGTATCATTGTCAATGAATACAGACTGATATATTATGTTGATTTGTTGAATCACCTACAAACAGCCAAAGTATGGTATTTGGACACCAACGAGTGCCTACATTTGATTTCACCACTAGGTGGCACTTATGGTTCAGAGTTGTGATTCTGCTGCTGGTTTCTTCCAGTGAACTTCTACTGGAAAGAACAAAGGAACACAATTCAAAGAAACAGTCCAGTAGACAACATGTCTTGATAAAGTAATCGTTTACTCCAACATGTGTGTTCGTTCATGTCGCTGTGATGATGAGGGAAAGCATTTATCCTCACGATTTCGAAGTGGGGCGCGAAGGCTAATTTCCAAGACATTTGTGTCACAAAATACAACAAGATAAAGTGCAAAAGGCAAAGAAATTACACACATAATGGTTAAAAACCAATCGTTTCACATCGCAGTAATAAACATTTACTCATTTGTTTCAGGAACAGTGTCATATTCAATATGCTTTCCTTATGGTTTAAATACACCCTACATAATGTTGGATACTTCTCTTATCAATAAAGGTAATTTACGGTTATAATAATAATTTCTTTACTTTGGTTTTTAATTTTACATTGACAAATATTCTGTTAAAAGGAATAACATCTGTGGAAGTCTTGCCTGTAGCTCTGAACTCACAGTGTTCATGAACCACACTCTCCCTTTGTGATGCATTTCTATGAAATAATCACATTTTCCTGTTCTGCAGCCTTGTGCAAATGTAAACACACATGCAAACTATACTGTTCACGGTGATCCACATTAATACTGTACTGGTACATCAGTGAAGTCTGTCATATTTACAGTGGTTGAGACAACACCCTGCTACCCACTTGCTTCGGTTCCTATTTTTCTTGGTAGAGGAGGAAAGATTGTGTCAGAGTCTGTCCTCTTCATCTTTTACCTCTGCTTCTTCTTCCACATCTCTTTCATCTTCTTCCCAGTGCCAGTTATGTTTCTTCTTTTAACACATCCTCCTCTCACAGCTGAGCTTTTTTTCTCTATGAATCCATCTGCAGATCTGTTTATGTTCAGTCTAGGTCCCATTCTTTGACTCCCACTCCTGGAAAGCATGACACAGCAAAAAGTGAGGAAAACATTTCTAGCGTTTCTCATCTAACACATACACACATACACACATACACACATACACACACACACACACACACACACACACACACACTCACACACACACACACACACACACATACACACACACATACACACACACACACACACACACACACACACACACACACACACACACACACACACACACACACACCACACACACACATAAACACCTTTGCCTTCTGCATGACATTCCCCTTGGAGGAGGCGTAAAGAACCGGTGAGCGTTTACGAAGCTCAGCTGAGTTGATGGGCACAGTCTCATTGTAAACCTTCTCCACCTTACTGCCCTGTGCCTGCACACACATACACACACACACACACACACACACACACAGGCCAAAACACACAAACGCAAATGTCAGATTTCACTCATTTAGGATTTACAGTAATTAGGTTGATAAATGACTGATCATGAAAGATACAGGAGAGCGTCTTTGCTGTCGCTGCCTACCTTCACGCTGATCTTGGTGTCAGTGGGAGGACCCAGGGCTCCTCTAGCCAATGATTTCTTCAGGTTTTCTTTGACCTCTGTCAGTCTGAGCTCCAGTTCCACCCTCTCCTCCTCTTTCTGTTTACACAGCGTCTCCAGCTTGGCTAACCGCTGCACCAAACCATTACCTACACACACACTCATTGGTTAGTACTGCTACAAAGCTAAAGTCTAAACAGTGCTGTGTGTAGGATTTGTCTCTGACCTGTAACACTTGTCATATCCTCCTTCACCTCCTTCTTCTCCCTGCGTAAGGAAATCAGTGCATGTCTGAGCTCTTCCTTTTGCTTCTCCAGTTCCTCTTTCTGAGTCAGGTACCGCCTGGCGTCCTCCTCTGCACGTGTCTTGCCATACCGTCCATACTGATTTACATCTAGGAGAATATAAATAGACAGAGTAATGCTGGTGCAGTTTATTGATAAGAACAAATGTAATTGAGCCATTTCACTATCTGCTTTGACAAACTTTTATTCTTCACCACAAGCGTGATCAGGAGAGCAATTTTCACCCACATTTTCAATAAAAAATCTTGGCCCGTATAATTAATTATGAAACAAAAGGAGACTCACTGGAGGCGTGTCTCTTGACGGCTGCCTGTAGTTCAGTTTTTTCAGAGTCCCTGCTGGAGAAGGATGCGTGACGTCTGACCTGTCCAGATATGCTCTCAACATCCCCTTCCTGGAGAAAATACAAGTGCATTTGTAAAATCTACATTTCTAGAGACCATTTTATTTAAATGCATCAATGTCTTTTAAAAAAAAATCTTTCCAGCCAAAGCCATGAGAGGGGATTTATATGTGTAATTGAATTCTAAACAAATCAAACACGTGCATTAGCATTGGCAGAAGTCTCATGATGATTTAAGTCATTGAGATAAATCTTCAATTGAACATGATAGGAAGAGGAGAGGATGAGTGTTGAGAGCCGAGTGGCAGATGAAGACTTGAAAGGTTTACAGCGTCACCATGTTTATATTGATATTATATTTCATCACTGGTTTACATGATGTGTCCTCACCGCGACACTTTCATAGACCTCATCATATGTTCTGGAATCTGTCGAAGCGCCGCTGGAGGAAGCAGCAGTGGTAGTGGCCCACCTGAGAGGAAAAACACAGAGACAGATGTATTTCAGGATAAAAGCCAATGTGAAGAGACAGAAAACTCCAGTTAAATACATGTGGAAACACGCAAACGTTCTGTAGGAAGTGACTCACAGGAAGGAGTGTCTCGCAGCGTGCCGGATGTCAGTGAGCGTGTCCACGTCGATGTAGTCATAGTGCAGCTCTTCAGGGAGAGTGGTGCTGCCAGTCTCTGCAAACAACACACCCAGCCAGCGGCCGAGATCCTCTGAGCAGCTGGCCTGATGGACACACAAACAAAGCTTCTTGATTTCTAGAAAACAATGTCGGTGCATCATCCCTGTGCACATGTTACCTTTCTGTCAAGAAAAGAAACAAAATCTGCCAAAATGAAATCTCCTCTGCCGGTTAAAACTGATATTTTTTTACCAGCATAGAGTACCTCTAGAGATGCCAGTTCGCTGCCAGCCTGCAGGATGCAGAAGGAGAAGGGATGTTTGGGCCCGAGGCCACCTGTCGCCACCTCTGCCCCTTTGAGCGGTACCACGATGACTGGTGGCCGCCGGTCCCCAGGGTCCTTCTGGAGATACAAGCTTCCTCCTCGCACAACACACCAACGCTCCTTCCACGAGCCGCTCAGACACACACTGAGGAAGCCTGCGGGGGGAGAGAGAGGAGGAATGTGATTACTTGTTTCAAACTGCAAATATTTTATTCTTCAATCAGTCGCTTAAATAAGCAATTCATAAACTGACCAACCAGCCAGTCAATCAACCGAGTAGAACATTGATCAATGTGTCCTCACCGCAGCGTGGGTTGTCGTGGTGACCAGAAGAAGAGGGCGACTCTCCTGGTAACGGAGGTTTCCGTTTGGAGAAAGTGATGATCCGGTTGATCTTCTTCCCAGCTGCTCTGCTCATTGACCCCGTCAGCTCTGAGAACGCTCCGCGCTTCCCCCGGTCTAAAATCAAACATACCCTGGTCAGACTGGGCCGGGGCTGACCCTGTGTCATCGCGTCGAGGAGCACTTGATATACAGCTTTTGGGAGGTGACTCTTGTATGATGTACATCCATCATGTAGTGTCTAGCTGCGTTTGTGTTACATTAGCAGCGTTAATAATATGCTCTAATCCAAACTAGAAGTAACACCATGCAGTTGTATGGATGCATGCATCATGTTGCAGTTTACATCCACGTCTGACCAAAATCTCATCACTTCATCATGTTATCCTATCAGATACTTGTGGGAATTTGTCCTGATTATCATATGAATTCTTGAGTTACGATGTATTTTGTGAGGTCAGTGACCTTTGACCACCAAGTTCAACAGTGGATTTAAGGCGTTCCTGAGATATTGCCTTCTCGAGAATGGACCGGACCGATGAACAGAGAAGCCGAAAACATAATACCTCCGGCCAAGGCTGTCACCGGGGCGGCGACATTAAAACATGTGATGAAAAGGGGAAAGTTCTTGTGAAGTCAGGATTCATTGTCCATTCAGAATTCAACAATAATATACTGTATTCAGAGTTCTCTTTTAATTTATTCAATATATGCCGAGAGTGTGATGGCGTGCTCGTACTATGCACCAGGTGCTGCAGCGCTCTGTCCACCCTACTTCCTATGACGTCAGTGGGAGACAATCGGAGGAAGACAGGACAGGAAGGATGTCAAATCTGTTCGCGCCTCACTTCCTGTCTCTCTCTCCCTCTCTCTCTCTTGTCTCTTTAGGATCAGAGCCGCTCGGTCAGTAAACAGGTTGTAACAATACTGAAACAATATGATTGCTTGACCCAACATCTTAGACCCTCTGGTTTACCCTTCCTGATATTGTGGATAGATAAACATAAATAGAGTATGTGCTTTAGATCGGACTCTTAAAAAGGATGTATATGTATGCTTTTGTATTTGTGGGGACTTGACTTCAACACTGTGAGAGTGAGGACATTTTTGGAAAGCACGGACATTTTAGTCTTCACTGCCTCTAATTTTGACTCGTCTTGTCAATAAGATTCTGCGTGGCTTTTCTCCTCCTTCCCGTATGGGAGGGAGGAGCAAATCAGAAAACAACTGATGATCGATGATAGATACACTAGATCTGTGGCTTGAGGGGAAAGTATAATACGCATGAGGAGACAGTCAGCTCACACATGGAACAGTCTGCCAACATTTACCGGACACAGTGACACACATTGTTCGTTGTGTGACCACAATCTGTAATTTATTCAATTAATATGAAGTGTGCTTTGTTACATGTGTTCGAATGAAATGTGCTCTGCTATACATACCACGAGACTGCAGTTCAAAATTCTACATTTTTAGACACATTATTAGACATTTGCAGAAATGTCTAATAATGTGCACAGTCCCTGTAACTTTAATAAGGACCATTTGAGGGCTAAGACGTGGCTTTAGGCATAGGTTAAGGTTAAAGTTCAGGGTTAAAGACAAATAAGTTGAAAATTTAAATTGGTTTCAACAAAACAATGAAGATAATAACCTTAATTTTTTTAAATTATTGCTCTCTTTTCACTAAACAATATAATGTTTTTGTTGACAAATCTGGAACTCTGTGCTGTTACATAAATGCATCCACTGAAATGTGATTTGGGGTAGCTGACCCCGCCCATCATTTACTGGATTTAACGCCTGTGGGAAGCTAGTAGAGCTATGTCATATTGGGAGGTGAGTAGTTTGGGTTCAAGTTAGAAAGAGCTTTCTTTACATTTCCAAAGGATGTGGTTGAATTTATTAATTTCGACCTCATTCTGATCCTAACAAAGTAAGACAAAAAAAGTTGAAATATTCATCAGAATTAAAGTAATTATTGTCTAATTTATAATTATAACAGCACCGTACACTGGTTTCTATTGCATACAATAACGCAAATCTGTTGTTGAATTTCACGATGAGAATTATCTAATCCTTCAGCTTTCAATGAAAACAACAATTAAAAAAAGAGTCAGAAATGACAGTTGAATTAATAATTGCTTGCTTATGAAGGTAAACCTACTCAGTGAGTCACTGATGTCCCGTCCTGGTCCCTGTGCAGTGGACTGGTTTTCTGCTGTTGGCCCGCTGTCTGAATCTGATGCCTGCCGGTCACACAGCAGCACCTGGCAAAGACAAAGTGGAAACCTTCATTACTTATTTTTACATACTAACATAATATATCTACCATGTTTTAACAAATTCATCTTTCTGTTGACCGAGCAAATATGTCAACAAAAGTTACACATAGGTTTCTTGGAAAAAGTCTTATTGACTTTATGTATTTTTAAAACTCTGGGGTGTAACTGCCATGTCACCATGCATTCTGCTGGTTGCTCTGCAGCTCTGTGCCAAAACGTTGTTGCGGGCAAGAGGCTCTTTGAAGGCTTCCCAGCTCAGCCACTGCAATAATGTCACCTTACTCACTACAACTAGAAGCCAAAGGAACAGTTGTGTCATGCGTGGGCTGAAAGAGCTGATGTCAGCGACAGACATTGAAATGTGAAAACTAGAGTATAGATTCAGAATGACATGCAAATTACAGTAAAGTGAATACAAATAAATAGCGAGGAAACTGTTTGACTGTACAGCGAGAACCTCACTTGGACAGAACATGTATGACACTTGTGACCGGTTTATCTGGCAAAAACACAAAGACCATACTGTAGCTAACACACACAGACACATGCACGCACCTTGTCAAGCTCCAACTTCCTCTGTATAATGGGAGAGGTGGATCCTTCAGTGTTGTTACATTGGCTTCCAACATCTTGCACCACCTGGTTTCAGAAAAAGAAAACATATGTTCTCCATATTCCCCCTTGTCCTCCCAGACTCTGTCTGCCTCAGAGCTCTGATGTAGTGAATGAAGGTACCTTGAGCCACCGCTGGGCCTGCTCTTTACTCTGAACAGCCAGGACCAGAACTTCACCTCCAGGTAACGAGAAGCGCAATTCGTGTCTCTTTTTCCGGCCTTCCTTTGGGACGTATATGACGTTACAGAGGTTCAGCGGGAGCTCTGTATGGGGAGTGCTCTCTTTGATGCTCTTATAGCACTGGAAAGAGAGAGAGGGATACCGTAATAAAAGAAAAATACCTTGATGTATCATTTGATGTGATTTCAATTTGGTACTAAAATATAACCTTTGAAAAGAGTTTGTAGATTTACATTAACACACACGCACACACAGCTAAACACCTCCATTTACCTGCAGTTTACTGTCTCTGACAACAACTAACTGTTTAGCCCATTGGCCAAAGCGTTTCTTTCTCAGGAGGAAGGCACAGATGTGGCAGTCTTTGACTGGTCCATCGGGACTCTCCTCAGCCGTCCACCCCTGAGATTGTTCTCGTCCTTTGGCCTCCTCGTCTTCTTCTTCTTCGTAAGACTCGTATGAGCTGCTCAGAGCATCAGAGTCATTGTCTGAGCACCAAAAATAACATATCTGATTAATTTACAAACTGGTTCTGTTCATTCGTGTATTCTACCATCTTCGCGATCATAACATGCCTCTGTTTATATTTGTCAATTTGAATTGCAACATGGGTAAGCACAAAAGAGGGTGGACCCACAGGAGTTTTTGGGCGGTCCATTAATCCGGGTGATGGGGTAGTTATTGTCTGCGTCTTCATAGTAGGCATCCTCCACTGAGTTCCTGGAAGCTGCAGGAGAGGAGATGAGATGAAAGAGGAACTTCTAATAATTCGGTTGGTTGAAATTATAAGTGCACATTTTTGTTTTGGAGTTTGTGTACAGAACTGGTCATGTTGGTGGTAAAGTACTGGGGGGCGGATCCAGGATCTAGAGGAACAGCCTCTTCATAGTAGTCATCAGGGAGAGGGGTGGTTGGCAGAGGAGGGGGCGTGTCAGTCGGTGTCTGATGAGAAAGTTAAACCAAAGTTTTAGTTGCGATGCCAACAGGCAAATGGACTGGACGGTTACATACTGTGTGGACGGCTTACAGATTTATCGAGATGAGTCTTCTCCTCTTCCTCTTTCTGCTCCTCTGGAGATGCACTGAGCATGTGCAAATCACAGTCTGATGGAACACCAGATTTTACGATATCATGCATTTTGCAGATGTTGTGGTATGATTGGAAATATACACTTTTGATAATTTATTCATAAACTTTATATCAACGAACAGGTTTGTCTACTCACCAAAATCCTCAAACAGCGACTCTACAAAACTGGTGCCGTTGCCATAGAGACAGCTGTTCATGTAGATGTCTGATCCATTGACTGTGGAAAAGATCAATTTGGGGTTGGGGGAAATGGTGTGAAAGTTCTGGTTAGGAACCCTTTGAGTGAGTATGGGCCGGGCAGCCAGAGTCCATTTAAACTATTATGAGGTGTTACTATCAGGATGTTTTGCTTTTCTCCTTTCTTTGACCTCTCATTATCCTAATTTAACTCTACATTTCATTATCCTCTTACCACAATCCTTTTATCCCCTCTGATGTCCTTCTGTTCATCTCCCAGATAAACAAGGATTTACTGTCAATACTTCACTGAGTTTCATGTGCATGTTTCTAAATGCAATACAAATACTGTACTAATGCAGTGTTGCTCATATGCAGTATGGCTGGCTCATGACAAAAAAGTTGCCCCATTAAAAAATGATGAGGAAGAAATGCTCCGTGCTCGTCTGAATTAACACTGTAATAGTGTGACCTTGAACAAACTTCTCAACTCAGAAATGCTTTGGCTGCAAGATTCAAGGATATGAACGCTTACTCACTGATGTAAGAAAACTCAATTCAGTCTCAATGAAATAACAACAAAACCCCAGGTTATGCACATCGTTCCCTCCTCCTGAGACTTAATTCCGTACCTGACAGCTGCGTCGAGTCCAGGATGTTACGTATGGAGGCCACCTGGTCAGCAGTGGCAGGACTGACCGTCTCGTGGTCCAGCATCTTCAGCAGAGAGCCGAGCTCGTTCACAAGTCGCTCCATCACAACTGAAAGCCACAAAAGAAACCATTAGTATCATGCAGAGTGACAATAAATTATGTTTTAGCGCCATAAAAAAGCCCACACGCATATAATTAAGAAAACATTTTCAGTGCTTGTGCACATACCTTTGGGTATAAGGAGTGCATACCAACACACAAACTGCTTCGCAACCCAGGCAGTTTTTTGTATGCTGCTGAGATATGATTTTACAAGCCATTCAGATTTGGCTCCCTTCTCACGTCACATGTAGACATATTAGTATATAACGTCCCCCATCTGAGTATACCCACCCACTGGTGGAGAACTAACTATGCAAAGGTGTACCATGTTTTTCTTGCAAGCAAATATGGGCAGACTTTTTCCTGAGGGCGGTCTAAACGCAGGCGCTAAAACAGAGCATTTCAAACAAAGGTAGATTCAGACAAAACAATACAAGAAATATCATGTGTTTTCGAATATTAAAGGAAACATATTCTAGTAGAAATCCCAGATAAGAAAATGAGCATGATATGTCCTCTTTAACATAGCTAACATTCTTATGCTATTACAAAAAGTGCATCAAATATAAATTTAACACACGCATGCAAGGCCAAAACTGGTAGTTCACGACGGGCATGAACTCAGTTTGGAACCCATCCTACCGCCTGTTGCAACAGCTGACAGGGAGGAGATATTTCACATCCTAACACATCGCCCTACTCATTTTGTCCGCCTCAGTCGTTCTGTCTATTAGAAAGTCTGTCCACTTGCATTTCTTTGAAAAATAATGGTTTTCATGTTCAACACTGACATCCTGTATGTTTTGTTGACCTTGACATTGTTTCAAAATCTCTGACACACTCACACACATCCTGCCTGGATGGAGGAGGTGGGGGAGTCGGAGAGAAAAGGAGCTGGGGAGGATGGGGCAGGAAGCTTCCTTCCCTAAAGGAAATGGAGCCAAAGTAAAGAGTAAAATCTGTACTTCCACTTGAGATAGAATAGGATATGGTTACCAAACTGCCTGTTAGTTCATTCAGTTGATTGTTCATTCATAAGAGATGTCTGAGAGGCAGACGTGTGGCATGAAGAACATTAGTTGAAGTCTTAAGCAGACAGCTCCGGCCCTATAGTAGAGTACCAGGCTGACCTTTCATTAAATACTGGATATTGGCCACTAT
Organism: Cottus gobio; assembly: GCA_023566465.1. Taxonomy (NCBI): domain Eukaryota; kingdom Metazoa; phylum Chordata; class Actinopteri; order Perciformes; family Cottidae; genus Cottus; species Cottus gobio. Next base: position 13,929,009 of record CM042229.1, on the reverse strand, counting down.
TGATAAGATGCAGTATTATTCCTACCATTGAATACATGATATTTAAGAGTTTAAGAGCTGCTAACCCTAAACATATTTTATTTCAGTTTGGGTTTATTGGAAAGTTGGCCATGACCAGAATGCTCTTTAATTGCATTTTTCCACACTGCCAAGACAAATATTTGGGGGGGAAATAAACCCTTTTTTTTTTTGCCATACAATTGTAAAATCAACATCATGTTGCTTCACCCAAAACACAAACAAGGTTTAGTGGATGTTCAAGGACACGTCAGCACAAGTCACTGTGCTGCCCTTAGATAAAGTATTCTACCTCCTTTATACATCTTCTCTATGAATAAATAATGAAACGTCTTACAGTCTAAATAACTTCTGCTAGCATTATGGCAAGTATTTCATTTAATTTTTATCAGGAAGAATTTTCTAATGTGCCATAAAGTAGCGAGAAAACCTTCCTCAGTGACAACTAGACAGACGTTAAAATGAATGTGAAAAACATGTTGTGACAAGGGTTAAGATGAAATAAGATCAAAACATTCTCTTCTCTCACACAGTGAGGAGAGAGCGAGAGAGGGAGAGAGAGCAAAAGATAGAGAGAGAGGGAGGCTCTCACAGCCTCCATCTGACAATACTCTATTGTCTCGACAAGGGCCAAAATTAGATGACCACAATGCTCTGCAAGACCAGAGCAAACAATACAATGTCAGAAACGCCAACAAAAAACAAAACAGGAACACACACACACACACACACACACACACATGAAGGGCGTGGTGCACCACAGCTGCATCGCTTCGATCCATGGGCATTCAGGGTTAAGGATATATATCTCAAGCAGCTGTGTGTGTGTGTGTGTGTGTGTGTAGTATTTCTCAAACAGCAGCTGTGGTTTCCTGTCTTAGCTGTCGACAGAAGCGTCTTTCCACTCCTTCTTGATCTTGATTCTCTTCTCCATCCTACTGCAAGTCTCCCCCTCCCCTCCCCCGTTCACTATCAATTGAAGAAGCAGTTGAAGAATGTTCTCTATTGATCTATTGTACGCCCCTTATCTATAGGAAATGTTGCAACACAGGCTGAAAAAACACAAGACTCAATGTCATTAATCTCAGACTAAACAAAGCCAGTAGACTCAAGGAGTTTGAGAATGGACCTTTGGTCTATTTTCTGTTTCTTGAAGTCTGACTTTACAGTCAAAGCTGACCATTCAATTACATCTTTCTCCTCCAAGTCTGTCTGTCTCTCTCTCTCTCTCTCTCTCTCTCTCTCTCTCATTCTCTCTCTCTCTCGGGGGACCGGAGGGTTCAGAGGCTGAGAATCAGCTGCTCTGGAGGCTTGTGGTCGGTCTCACCCACAGAGGGATCTTTGTAACCCCCCATTCCACACACACACGCTCACTAACATACACACACACAAATGGCACATATTTCCTCTTCAAATTTACAAATGGACATTGACTTAACTTACTAGGAGCACTATTAATTTGCCTCTCTACACAGAGATATAGTCTTACACAGAGCAAATACACAGTCACAAGACGTTGGAAATGATGTTGTGTGTTTTACCCACGTGTTTGTGTGTCCGACTGCAGACAGGCCTCCTGAGGAAGGTCAGTCATGAGACCTGGGCCATGCGACTCTCATTTGAACTGATTTAGTGTGTTTGGTTGCAGCTCAGAACAAAACAACTGCTACTACTGCTTCTGCTGTTCATCTCACCACATAATGCGTATGAGGGGCAGGGTGACAGAAGATACTGTTCTCCTCCTAACCAGAAGCTGTTACTCCCATCCATTCCAAATCTAACCCATCAATCACACCTCCTCCCTGATTTGCCTCACCCATCCGAACAATCCCTTCCTTTTATTTTCTTTCCCTTCAGGACAAGGAAGAATATTACATAATGTTGATAACTCATTGATAATCATGTTAATAATAATCATGTTAATGATAATCATGACACACAGGATTATCTGGAACAGGAACATTCAAGTCTTACTCATGTGACACGAACATATACATTTTAATGCATCCAACGTGTGAAGCTGCTGTTTTGCGCTACAGCAGGCCCCCTCTTCCTGCTTCCCCAACTCTCCTCGAGGCTGAGGTCCCTCCAGATCACACATTCTCCCTTCCACTCCTTTATTTATCTCACTCCCTCTCTGATCCTTTCTTTAAAACTCATTTCCCTCGTCTGCCTTCGTCCATCCCTTCTCCAGACACCCATCCTCTTCATACGGAGGTCAGAGTTCGAGTCTTGGCGTCCCCAGCCAGCTCCCTTGCAGACAAAAGTCTACTTCAGAGATTCAGCATCCTGTAATTCATATTTTCGTGACAACTGTAGATGGTGTCACTGCGTTCAGTCTGACACTTTCAAAACCCCCCCCCCCCCAGAAACCAAACTGGTAAGATCTTTAAAAAGAAACAGCTGGGGGAAATAATGGTGGATTTCTCTCTTTTTCACATTCCTTCAGTATCTTATCACTTTCCTCAGATAGTAAATGGTGGAAACAGAGGAGCATGACACTGTGGCACAGCATGAGTCTATTTCAAAACCCAGTGCTGTGATTTCACCAGGACGATAGGAAAGCAACAGGCCATCAAAAAAGATTTGATGCGTGCTGGTGTGAAATATAAACTGAAAGAAAAGTAAGACGTTCTAAAAAAAGAGCCTTCTTACAGAGTTACATGAAAAGATTAATACCACGATGGCAGCCAGAGGATGGTTAGCTTATTTTAGCATAAAGACTGGAAACCGCTAATCTGGCTCTGTCCAAAAGGCAACAATATCTGCTTATACCAGCATAGAGCCCATTAATCATCACGTTGTTTTTGATATTAGCATGTATTCAAGTGGTTTCATGTCATGTGATGGCGCCACTTGTGTCGAAACCACTGAAAAAAAACACCCAGCTAGAGAGTTTAAAGAAATAATTCAACATTTATGAAAAAGGCTTTAATTTACTTTCTGGACAAGAGTTAGATGAAAAGACACACACACACACACACACACACACACACACACACACACACACACACACACACACACACACACACACACACACACACACACACACACACACACATAAACAGAGAACCAAAACACTATTATTGAATGGTTGTTTTTTGTGCCAGTACTTCCCGGGAGTGCTATGGTAAAAATATAAACGTCAGCTGGACAAAACATGATGGTCTTTTTCCTGTTTGGTAGAAGAGTATTATCGCCACATCAGCGGTGTTTCCATGTACTCAACAGCAACTTGAACAGACCTGCTGCTTTGTATATCTCTGTCGCAGAACATTTTAATGTAGTAGATGTGCAGTAGAGCTCACGCCGTCTTAAAATGAAAGCGAGTGGAAAGAGAGGCGTGGGTGGAGGATCACTGGGTGAGAAGGAAGAGGTAAAAGGAAATGTAAAAGGAACCATGGTCGAGGTCAAGGCTTGTCAGTCATTACACAGTGCTAATGCTGTATCGTCGAAAAACATTTTATAACTTTAACTTCAATGTTAAAAAGTTGCAATATTAGCTCAGAACGGCATCATCAATCATTCCTGTTGTTTCCACAGCTAGAGTGCACAGCTGCTCAAAGTGGCCACAAAAGCCTCAGAGTACTGGTGTCACTGGACATGCTGGCTTACTGTCACGACTTACTGGGACACAGGAATGAAATACAGCCATCGTGTTATTAGTTATTGCTTCTCTTACTAGTAAGTCAAAATGTCTGATGGGAGTAGGGTAACATTGATAGTGGGTAGTTGCTGCACCCACGGTGGCGTAATTCATATTATTATCACCACAGTCATCACATGATAGTCACAATTAAACAGCTGTTTAAGAGCTTTCCCCACTGCTGTTATTTCAAATGTATGGAGGCTGATTTGAGTCTTTGAACAGTGGCATAGGTCATCAATCTATTCAGTTGATCCACTTTAATTTTAGTGTAAATTCACTCTTTGCCTAAATAATAGGCATATTGAGTGAATTACCTGTAGGCAACATGATGGGGCGTTAAAGCATGCATGGAAGCTTTTCCTTATATTGATTTGTGTGCAGAATGGTCATTGATTCCCCTTCAGACAATCCCTTGTGAGCCTCGTGTGCCAGATTTCCAAATCAAGGCCACTGCTTCATCAGCTGGTGTCACATCTTTAGCTTCCTGGAGGAGCTTTAAACACAGAGCAGCCATTCAGCTGCTGCAGCTTCACTTCCAGCGGCGCTGCTTCCAACCGGGCACTTCTCCGTTGGCATCAGATTGCGTCACACTACCTGAGCCAGGAGGACACACCTCCTCCATCCACACGCACACTAAGCGGCGCGTGGGTGATGTGACATCACTCGCCCGTTACTCCAGCGGTCAGACGGGAGCAGCGCGCGAGGCGGTTCGCTCAGATAAACTAACTAATGGGATTAGGACGCAAATAAAATAAAACCTTGTTATCCTCAGTTGTTTCAAACGTTTTAGCCCACGATAGCGGTTCTTGTGATGAGTTTAAGTGACAAGTATTGTCGACTCATTGTTATTATAGTGTATTTATCATGTTGTGAGCATTTATCTCCCAAGAAGTGTGCTTCAATGCACATGCATGGCTTTACATGTATGTAGCTAGTTAGCTCACTGTGAAGCTTCTTCGCAAAGTTACTATGATTCTTTGTCGGGAATAATTACGTGTATTATTCAAAAGAGAGACTCACCACTTTGGCGTTTGGAGTCCATGTCGCTTGTAAACTCGGTGTGGTTATTTCCGGTAATAATCCCGGAGTAGTTTCATTTAAAAGTTACGGTTGTTTCCATGTGAGACAAGTTCGCCACAGCGAAGCCCCCTCAGCCTCCACAGCGGCCAAGTGAGTCAGAGTGGCCGCTGCAGTTTATAGTTTGAGTCGGTAGCCGCTGGTTCGTCGGCCAAGGCTCCCCTGGGTCCTAGTGCTAGTCTGAGTACACACTACTACAGTCTACTACAGTCTATTGGTTTACCACACTTTCAAAAACATGACTATAAAAAGACTCATTTTGAAGCAACGTTAGTCACATTTGAGGAGATGCAATCTACAATATGTTGTTCATTAGTGTTTTTTATTGTATGACTTCCAGCAATAGAATGAGGCACTTTACAAGAGTATAAATCCACCAGAATTCAGAAAGTAATATTGTTTTTTAAATTTAGATTACGATTTAGAATACAAAACATGACTTTAGAAAATGTAATGCACTTTTATAGATTAAACTACCCAACATTAGCCTCTATAAAGTGACACGTTAATGTACAAGTAATAACAAAATATATATTTAATGTTTGCCTTTTTCAAGTGTGTTAGTGAATCATTTGGCCTCCCAGAGCCTCTATAAATTAAATAGGGGACAATTATTAATGAGGTGTCTCAATTAGATAGGGCTTTGTTTTGTGGAATCAAAAGCAAAAAAGGTTACATCTATGTACTAATCTGTGCTGGTCTGCTGAACGTGGGGTGAGGTAAAGATGAAAGATGTGAGATAATTCCTAAATTATAGTCATTGATTTCTCGCCAACTACCCCAAATTACAGTACAGGTCAGAATCAAATACAATGATTTCAAACATTTGATATAGAAGAACCACTTGAATCCTTTCAAGAAACTGACCTAATGATACCTAAACCATCCTCATGTACATGTAGGGGTCGTGAAAAATAATATTGAAGGCAATAAATAAAATAGTGAGGCTTGAATAATTTATTCAGAAGTAGTTACAGATACAGGTTTGCAAATTATACTCCAGCAAATAAATACAAAATAAGTTAGTATCAAACACATTTATTTGTGTGCTTTACTGAATTGTTGAATACCTATACACACACACACACACACACACACACACACACACTTTTACCCAAAACCTTTCTTTACACTTCACTTTCTTGACACCCATTATCTTTTTATTAAACTCCCTTTGTCATAACTTTTTTTTTCATCTTTCTTTGTTTTTCTTCTCACACAATCATTTTGTTGTCACTTGGTACTCAATCCTTCGTCTCTTCACCTCTTCCTTTCTCTTCTTCACTTGTTCAATTCGGAAAGAACCTGCGCAGCTGCAAGTATTCTTTGACAAAATCGTTCATTCCTTTTAATAAAAAGCTAAACAAAAATTTCTTATTTTAACGTGTATATTACTAAAACCTGATATCTATGACATTAATTCACAATAAACCCTACAATTAGCGAACTGTACAGTCTGCTCATCTCATAAAGAAGAACTCTAAACACTCATATGGCTTCAGAAATACTGACATCAAAATAAACACATGCCAGTATCAAAAAAGAAGAAAACCTTTGGGTTTCATTATTTGCACATTATATATATATAAAAACATTATCTAACCCTATGTTAATGAGATTCACACTATTCTCGTCAGCTTATGAGTGGCTGATCATAGTGTCTGTGTGAATAAAACTGGATCCTTTTTGCCTCAAACAATATGTCAGGCTGTCTTCCAGCTTATTCTCGGTCTCCCTTATTCTCAGCATGGGTGCAAGTGTGGCAGCGTGGCAGACCCTCAGTGTGGTAAGAGGTGCTTCAGCTTACAGGTCCCCTGGTCGTGTACAGACTTCCACCCTGCTCCTTTTATCACACTGCCACCTGCTGGGAAGCGAGTGAACAGCAGAACAACTCCTCCCACTCTTTACCTTTATGTTACAGCTTCAGTGTGGCTCATCTGCTCTCAAAGTCTTGATGAGTTCAGTTCTTTTGTCTCTCATTGCTGTTTTGTTACCATTTCTGGTGAGTTGGTATCAAAAGGCCAACAGTTGGGCTTCTGCCACCTCAAAGGAGGAGATACTTTTATTTCAGCCTGCTCCTCTTCCCCGGTGACAGTCAATTTGGGGTCAACAGGCCTCTCTGGTGTCTTTTTCTTCAGAGCACACGGTTCTGGTGGCTTCCTTTTCTTAAAAGAGTCGGACCTGTTTCTTCAGTTCGTTCTTCCTCCACTGAGCAAGATGATCAAAGGCGGACATGGGCATGCCGAAGACTCTGTGGAACTCCTCTGGTGAGAGGTGACGCTGGAGGGGAGAGGAGACAGAGACATTTAGACAGGGAAAGTCAATGATAAACTTTTGCGCGTATAAACTTTTTTCAAATAGCTTCAAGAGAAAATTCAAGTAATCTCTATATGTCTCATAAATGTATCAAACATTTTTTTTTGTGATGGCTTGATGGATGGTAAGGTCGGTCAGTCTGTGTTTATTAGACAGTTATTGAAGTAGATTTTGTAATAGAGTTTACCTCCAGTCTGGCTCGGTCCACATCACTCGGTAGACGCTGCTGCCCTCTGACTGACACTATTAGGGCTTCATATGGGTAGATCTAACACACACACACACACACACACACACACACACACACACACACAATAAATTGTATTTAACTTGTACTAAAAGGCAAACAAACTAGACAGCAACTGTAAATCTAACTGCATTCAGATGCTCCGTCAAGGGAATTTCACTAATGATCTAATTCTCAATGGTTTACTTTTACAACATTAATCAAATGTTTATCTTATATATTTGGCCTTGCACAGTAATCATTCTGCTATCAAGGTGCTCCCGGTAGACTGATTTTGTCCCTCTCTACTGGCCAACAGCAGCACTAACAACAATGATGGATGCTAAAATGAATTACAGAATTGATTAACCTCTTTTTTTAGTGTTATTATTCATGCAGATATAAATATTTCACTGAGGAAGAGATTAAGAGAAATCTGTTTTTGTGCTGATGTGTTTTTCTTTTCTTCTGAAAGAATTTGGGTAAATTGGGCTGCAGGGCAGTACAGTGGCTCACACTAGAATTTGATTCAATTCTATATAGAATTCTATATAGAATTTGATTCAATTCTAAAATTCTGTATAGAATTTTATTATATTCTATATAGAATTGGATTCAACTCTTTTCAGCTCTCTTCCGTACCATAAACCATCAGCTCGTTCCAGTGTAGTGAGGTTTCATGACGGAGGGAACAGAACTTAATGAACCGTGGTGGGCGTGGTAATAGATTTTATTCTAAATATTTGCTCCTACTCTACTGGCTACGGCTAGTAATTATGCTCCAAAATGATGAAATATTACTACTTTAGAGGAAAATAATAGTAACTCTGGAAAAATTACTTCCCCGTTTTTCCTGTGTGTGAGGAGCTGCATGTAACTCTTTCCAATCAGTCATACAAATGACGAGAAATGCACCGAATGATGTTTGACAAAGTTTAAAGGCTCTCTATTTAGATGTTTGAATCTATTTTCTAGTTGTTAAGAAAGAAAGTTGAATTCTTATTCCCAATAACGTTTAAGGTAAACATTGCAGAATTTCACAAAAACAATGTCAAGGAGTGCAACATAAATCCTTTATTTCTACGAATCACTTTCTGATCTCTACTCTTTAATGTAATTATTATTGTAGGAGAAGGAAGAACAATGAGAAATATGAGTAAGTGCAACTATTATTTCCCCCTAGTTTTCACTGAAGCTGGTAAACTTTCGAGTTTTCAAAGCACTGTAAATACTATTCAATATTTGAGTCAGTCAGCTTCACAAACTTTCACTGAGTCAAGTTGGTGTTACTGAGTGAGATGAATTAAATATGAACTTTGAACAGACAACCCATCATTCTTATCTATTACCCATTGATCCAGACCTTTCACTCAGTAACAGTCTGCTCGGTCTTACCTTGTATTCTGAAAAAAGCAGAAGAGAAAATCCGTTGTCATTCATGTTAACTGTTGCATTTGTTGTGACCTCTTTCCATCATTGTATGCACTCTGAACAACATGCATCAGGAGAGGAGATACATAAGGAGAAAAAAAATAGGCAGATTTAAGCTGTACAATAGTCTTACCTCTGATCTGCCAGTTAACTGCATTACTGCTGTCATACTGGTAATAATCTGCACCAGCACTCCCAGGCTGCCAGGACACAAGAACAGTTTAGCAAACATGGAGTGAGAAGATGCATTGTATTATTAAAATGGAGGCAAAAGATCGAGCAAATTAGAGAGAAATTATAAAATATTGTGGTCTAATAATTTATCACATCGACTAATATCATAATAACAATATCAAGTTGTTCGTTACTGTCTCATGAAGGACTTTGCTGCAGCTTACAATTTAGTAAGTGGCCATGCCTGGCGTACTCTCACTATCACACTCACACACACGCACACGCACACGCACACGCACACGCACACGCACACGCACACGCACAATGAGTGAGCATGGTCGCTTACCCTGTTCAGTCCATTCCTGCGGTAGCCTGGCAGTGAGGACGATTTGGCAATGTATGTGTCTGAAGGAACAAGAATAAATACATGACCACAAACAAACACAGGAAGTATATGCAACATGATACAAACACACTCAATTTATGAATAGGAGTGCAGATTCTCTTCATACTGACGGCTGGTGAATGATTAGAAAAGGGTTTCTCACATCTTTGTCGTACAATTTCTGAGAACGTCACACTGGGGAAACGGTTTATCCCATTTGGTACAAAAAAATAATACCGTAACTGTTTCGTAAACCTCAAGGCTCCCACTGCCTCTCAAACACCCACCTGGCAGACGCCTGATAAAGAAATGTGACTCTGATCACACACAAAACAACATTTCAGTCATTGAAATGAGCCGTTATGTCCTCTGGTTAAATACAACTTTATAAAATACAAATAAAAACAGCAGTACATCTACCTTCACATTCATAAGCGTATGTGTATTGCTGCTTCCATCATCATTTTACATTTTATAATGAACACCCTACCATCACATCAAAAGGAAATCTTAAAGCATGGCCACGCCTCCCTTGTAACCATTGGTAACCACCAGCATCTATTGGCCGGCCCTCATGTGCGTTGTGCACGTCTTCAGCTGAAGCAGCAGAGGGCAGCGGAGTCACACGGATCACCTCAAGTTATTCTTCAGTCCTCTCTTGCTTTCACTTGCCTTATCTTCACTATCTGCCAGACTTTCGCTCTTCTCTTCCCCGCCCACCCTCTCTTTTGCTTTCATGCTCTGCCCATCTTCTCTTTCTCTCTCGCTCTCTTTCTTGTTCACTCTGTTGTTGAAGGAAATTAAATTACACAGCGATGTCAGAGAGCCAAGATGTGATACAGTAGAATGCTGCTGGTGTAGAGCTCCTGTACAGCAGGAGTGAGATGCTGAACTATGATGGGTTTTCTCATCTACAACTCTCTCTTTCTCAACCAAGAAATAAGTCTCATAGATTAGTTATTGGGGGTTTCTAGGTAACATGGTTGTTTCATCAAAGTGTGCCTGGTCCATCTCATTTATCAATTGATCATTCATCATTTATAGTATATTAGTGACCTATAATCTCTGCTGTCATTGAAATCATCACTTTTAAGGTTTTGGAGCAATTTTAATTTTCACATTTATCAGTTATTCTATTCTAATGGTATGATTGTGCCCTTATATGACAGTGTGCATGCACAATAATGCAATTTTATGATGTTCAAAAGTAACTTTGGAGGCCAAGTTGGGTTATTATTGGGTTAAAATCCATGCAACAGCAATAAGAGAGAGTGTGAGTTGTGGTCCTGATGAACCACTCACCGCTGTCTGCACTGCAGGCGGACCTTGGAGCTGAGGACAGTGTGGCAGTGGAGGGAGAAAACACACGGGGCAGTAAATTATTGTCATCACTATACGCCTTGGAAATACAAAGTCTCTTGTCACTGAAGTCTTGCGTCTGGAGCCCAAAAACTCTGTTTTCATCATAAGGAAGTGGAGGTGTTTACATGATGTGTGCCCAATGAGCAATCAGATGCGGTTTCCTGACCACTGTAACTGGGAGTTTAAATAACCTATACCAACTGTATTTTAGAAACCCATCATGTTTGCCTGTGCACATGGATACATGCATATTAGTGTATCTGTGAATATGTAAACAAGTGCAGCCTGTGAGACTGAGTGGAGCTCATAAAACTGTCAAATAGTAAAAGTATGAGGACAAACAATAAACTGAAATGAGAGGGTTAGTTTTCAGTGGAGGGGAAATAAAGAAGGCCAGCTGTTGTGGGACATCTATAAAACATCAGCTGTGTGAAGATATGCCCCGGACAGCGTCGACATGCAGACAAATCACCATCACAATCTACACAACTTATAAAATATGAAGCAGCATGGGCACAGCCATGACGCATCGAACCATTCATGTTAAAAATGCATATGTTTATGGCATCCACCCACTGAACTGTGTAAACCAGGTGCTCGAGTACAAAACATAAAATGAAGAATAGAGCTTTAATTTCTTTAAATATTGTTTTACAATCATAATTGCTGAAGTAACAGGACCAAGAGGCAGTACTTAGACAGTGGTGCTTTGATGTAAATACTAACTTTAGCATGCTAACATTTTAGTCATAAACCAAAGGACAAATTGAAATGTGGTGATGGTGGCGATAGATGAAAAGTTCTGGCGATCCACCCAAGAGTTTTTAAGATATATCATATAGACGTGATGTTAGCACTAGAGGAAATGTCTGGGGATCACACAAGTCAGTCACAAAATCCGTTAGTCAGTCAATTATTTAGGAGGAGTTTATGTGGCTTCTATTAAACGGTGAACCTCCCATTTTGGAATTAGCCTCCTCTGAAGAATAGATGAGCACACATGCCTCACTATTTTTCTAATCAGTGTAATAACAGCAGACTATAAACCCACAGTGCTTATGCAGCAATGAAGACCCACATCATCAACACCTCTCTCCGTCTGACCTCCCTGTGCACATAGCTAATTTCCCTCTCTCCACCGCTCTGACCCTGATTCACCCCTTGGCTTTATGTCATACATCTTCTCTGAACAGCTCCAAATTGCTTTAGCTCCTCACTCCCTCTCTCTTTTGAATTTAATTCACTCTCTATCTAGTTCGCTCTCTCTCAGACTCTTCTGTTATAACACCCTCTCTTTTATTCCCATTTGACCTCCACCTAAACACTCTGTCTTTCTTTCTCTCAGTCTCTCCATCCTTGTCTCGATCCACTCGTGCTGAATGCAATGAGGAATGGGATCAATGGGATAGTTATTACAGAAGTAGGAAATTGTGATGCTTGCTCAGCATCACAATAAGGCACACATTCATCCTCTTGTTAAGGTGATTGTATTCATTTCCTAACCTTTAGCAGCCAAATCATCATCATTTCACAAACAGAAACCTGATCCTAATTTCAGCCTTGAACCTAAACCACAGTCTCGACCCTAATGCGACCATAAGGGAAAAAATCAGTGCTTACAGATTATGGATATATTACACTGATATCAACCACTTTTCATAGCCGAGCCCACCATCAAATTGAATGTTGTAAAGACATGCATGATTCTCAGAGGACGAAGCCTGCTGACATTTGGTGATCGCCTGACTTTTCCTGTAGCTCCTCCATGAGGTCTTGATAACTGTTGGATGGAACGTCATGACATTTGTAATAATTTGTAATAACTTTGGTGATCCCTTTACTTATAATTTACTACCATCAATCGATAAATGGTTAACTTTGGAAGTACTTTAGTTTGTGACTAAATGCCTGCAAAAATAAATGTCCTTCCTTCACATCCCCCTCAGTTGTGGTTTACTTTGTATTTAGTGCTAATTAGCAAATGAGCAAGAAACTGTCACGCAGAGCAAATGGAGTAAATCTACAAAATCCAACCCTTTCTGACAGATTTAAGAAATGACAAAAAAAGACACACTCACAACCACAGACTTACAGCCATTGAGGGAGCCGTATCCCAGATTGTTCAGCGCATCCCTGCTGCTACAGCGGGAACTGCGTCTGCTCCCCCACTGGTCATTGTCGTGACAAGCTGACCGCGCTTTCATCTCCTCCTTCAGGATCATCCTGCCAATTCCCTATGGGGAGGGAGGGAGGGAGAGGTAAGGAATAGAAGGATGGGTTAAATAAAGGGGCCTGAAAAGAAGGCGGGGAAATGGACAGATAGATGGAGCAATACGAGATAGTTGAGTGGGATGGATGCACGGGTCGATAGATGCTGGTGGAACAAAGCCGAATGAGACAAGGAAAAGTGATGGCTGTTGTTTGGACGGATAGAAGGATGAAAATGAAACGCTAGAAGGAGAGAGGAGCATCTTTCTGTATTATGTCCAGCTGGCGAGGTCGGAAAGAAGCATTTAATTAACTAGCTCATTAAATATTAACAAACACACTTAAAATGTAAAAAGTGAGAAGATTGTCTTCCTTTCTTACCTTGTTTATGTTGTGATTCCATCCATCCTCCTCTCCTCCGGAAGAAAACCTCCTCACCCTGGAGACTAGAGAGAGAGAGAGAGAGAGATTGAGGAAATAAAAGGCAGAGAGGGATGGGAAGTGTAAATACAGCATGTGTTTGCGTCAAAGTGTGTGTCTCAGAACGAGCGGGAGCAGCACCTTTTGGAGAGCCAGCGTATGGGTAATAGTTGGAGTCGGGGTGATAAATGCTGTTACAGTTGGAGGTGGGGAGGCCACTGGAATGTAGGAGGTTCTCATTGGTCTTACTCTTATTGACTGCTGGCAAAGCAGACATGTCTGAGGCAGAGACGATAAGAGAAAGAGAGAGAGAGATAAATCGCAGAATTCCTCAACACAATTTGCGAACACAAAACCTTTTTTACCTGCATTTCTAGTCTGATTCACATTTTTGAAATAACAAGACGGCACTGAAAAGGGAAGAGTCAACCATGGGGCAAGAATGCTAAAACGTGTTGTGCATCAACAAAATGGGATTCGTTTGTTGGTTTGTTGGTTTGTTGTTGGTCTCAAAAATGATTCACTGGGGTTTTAGAGTCTCTTTGCGTGTGCGCGCGGGAGAAGCAAGGCGGACAAAGTAGCTCATTTACTTACAGAGAGGGGAGGGCTCAGCAGGGGGGAGGAAGGGAGGAGGAGAAGGCATCAAAAGCAAGGGAACAGAGAACGGAAAAGAGGTCAGAGAAGATGCGATGGGATATAATGCACAACTTCCAGTAAGCAAACCAAGTTGTCAAGTGTGTTGATTTCCTCGTGAGGATGAAAGGACGCAATATTTTTGAGAAAATTGTTGAAGGGGTTTTGTAGCTTTTGTTGGACAGTGAAAAGAGAAAGTGGGTGACGTATAACAAAGGTCATATTGCGATTGATCCTGTGGATGCATGAATGTGACTTTTAGTCTTTGGACATTGGACACAAAAAACAAGGAAGCAATCTGTCTCCTATTGGTTCTTTGTTGAGGTAATTCAAAAAAATCTTTATATCGACAAATGCATTCATCAATGTTTCAGGATCAGTTGCCATGCATACATGTCTTGGACCAAGGCCACCGCCTCCACCCCAATCCTGCTCATATGTTTACATATAAAACAGATATGACAGAAGCATTAAAAGGAACCAAAAGAAAAACGTAAAACAGTCATCTGTAATCATTTGTGCGCTGCTTTTCACAAACTCTCACCATCTTTCTCAGTTGTTGCTTCCGGTAATGTAACCCTATACCAGTAGCTCTAGAAAGTTTGTCTTTGAGTGGCAGCGAGTTTTGACTATGACATCCATTATGGTACTAAATATACACCATAAATGCCCGATTCTGGAACTTTGCCTTAATATGAAAGCTGCTCTATAAATGATTCGTGGTGTAAATTCAAATTCATCCACAGAGTCCAGATCACAGATTGCCTGCTCAGACTGAGGAGGAGAGGTTGGTCAGCACTTTGTAGCTCAGCGTAAATCATCCAGAGGTGTTTCTGAGGAACTGTATGTCTTTTGGACCCGCCATCTGAGCACTGATGGATCACCTACACACTCAGAGTATTTGGCGCCGCTTCTCTCCGTTTTACTTTCCCTTTTGAATCATCGATTGAATATGTAATCTCGCCCCTAATGTGGCTACAGCTACCCAACATCTCAGATGGAGTTTAGTTTAGTTTCAGGTCACGGTCATGTTATCATTCCTCAGACAAGTAGGGACGTGGTGAGTGGTGAATGCCACAATCTAACTTTTTCTCTACCTCAACTCTTTTATTTCTGATGCAATCCAAATAAAAAAATATCCCACCTGGAACTCTGGAATTATTTTATTTAAAGGCAACAAAAGGTCAGGGATTCCTATGGTGCTGAAAATGGAGCAGGTGGCCCACTGTGTTCGTTGCAGCAGAAACACTGAATTTGACTTTGAATATAGTCACATCATAACAGATACACTCCCCGTATCAAGGTCAGTATGGGGGTTGATATGAAGCCTCCGCAGTGATAATACTCAGTGGAAGTTACCTGTGATCATACTGTACATGGTGTTTAGGGCTAATTACTAACTATATGTGGCGTGGCACATTTACATTTATATTTAAGCGACTCGGTTGTTAATTTACTACATAGCTTGGACAATGTTTTGATGTTTTTCTACTTGCAATTCCATTACGCATTCACCCTAAAATATAACAAGGTTACTCACAAATCCACTCAGCATCAAATTAACAGTTCAACGCTTACTTACCCGGCAATATCCAAGCCGTGAAAAAGGCTGTTTCGAGCTGAACTAACAATAATAAATGCTGAGTAATAGCTTTTACATACAACCTCAGTATATTTAAAAACATAACATCCAAATATATCTAATCTTTAATTGTATAAAACAGAGAGCAGCAAATCCTCACATTTGAGAAGCTGGATCCTGTGAAAGGTCATTTTTCTTCCATATTCAAATCAAAATGGTTTCAATCTGCTGGTCAGTTATCATGCAACTTAGAAGCAGACATAATATTAGAAACACAGAGGCTGCATCAAGCCTCTGCAGACTTGTAGACAGAAAGCTTTCACTGCCTCTGACTACTTCTCTTTGAAAAACTGAATGTCATAAGAAGCACCAGAAGCACTAGATGTTTTCTCCAACAGATTCTCTAATTCAGACAAACAGACAAGCTACTGACTAACAGGTAGATAGCCTAATAAAAGCTATAAAAAAGAACAACATTGTGAGGAATCAACTGACCTTTTCTTTTATAGATGGGGGGTTTCCTGTAGATGTTGTTTTCCTCAGAAGCTGAGAACAAAGGTAACAAGAGGATGAGTGTGGACAGCAAAGGGAAGAGTGGAAATAGAGGAATGTGGATTTCCTTACTAAACCCGTCCCTCCAA
The DNA here is from genome assembly GCA_023566465.1 of Cottus gobio. Classification (NCBI taxonomy): domain Eukaryota; kingdom Metazoa; phylum Chordata; class Actinopteri; order Perciformes; family Cottidae; genus Cottus; species Cottus gobio. Next base: position 13,912,887 of record CM042229.1, on the reverse strand, counting down.
ATTAGTTAGATACATTCACAGTCCCCTTAACCGTAAAGCTGACAGCATGGGTGATAAACTGCTACGGCGGCGACAGTGCCGTGCATCCAGGCTGATTAATACAGATTCACAGGCTTATTGCTGGAAAGAGCAGCAGATGGCACAGGAATAAAGAAGAGGGAGGAGAGCAGTTGAAGGGTGGATAGAGGGCTGAATGGAAAGGCAGAGGAAAAGATAAAGGGGAGAAGAGGGAGAAACTTCGAAATGACAGGAGCATGCGGCGCCTTGTAGCTCTGGTTTGGTGGAATATTCTGTATAATCACTCAGCTAAGTGCTGGAAAAGCAATACAACAACACATTACAGTAAATTAAAAAAATAATTGGTGTCAGGAGCTGCAATTAAACAACTATGACAACAAAAAACAAAAAAACATTAAAAGATATTTCCAAGTTCTGCACGGTGTGCCAATAAATCTGCCAAAGTTAGAGGTCCAACTCCCAACGGGCTATCCATGCTAAATTTGTAAGCACTCGTGATGCTGTGAGGCACTTTGTATAAAAGCCTCTACCAAATACATTTTGCTCTGTGTTGAAAAGCATGAAGAGAGTGATGTTGCAGGGGCGAGGAATAACAGCCTCGGAAAAAACGGAGAGAGGGAACATGCAGTGAGAAATAGACTAAAGGCACAAGGAGGAAATGATGGAGGGAAACCAAATGCACAGCTTGCAGTGAAAAGTAAAGGCCTTTTAAAGTGAAGGGAACAAAGACTAAAACATTCAGGGAGGGGAGAGGCCTTAACTTGATATCATGGAGGGTTGATGAAGTGTTTAAATAAAATGAAATGGCATTAGTTAGCTACATTAAAGCGCTCATAAAAGAGATCTAGATCAGTAAGATAAATCAGAGAGAAGACGGGAGAACAATGAAATAAGGATAACTGCTGCGATTTCTACGGATGGATGATTTCATTTTGCTGAGATGGTGTGGTAAATTTCTTAGGCATCGAAAATCAAATCACAAATATTTTAATTATTGATTGATCGCAAAAAGGGGGGTGGGGGAATAGCCACAATTTCCCAAAACCCCAAATATTTTTTCTTCTTTTTGTCCATTCAAAACCTAAATATGTCCTCAATAATAAAACAGGTGCAAGCAACAAATCCTCACATTTGGCAGTTTTGCTTGAGAAATAGTGATGAATTAATTATCCAAATTGTATCAAAAAATGTCATTTCTGATCAATTGTTTGTCATCAACTAACTTCAGCATTTATAATAATGCTGATAAAAATGTCATATTACCATGTTCAGGTTAAGGGCTCACTGAGAATGAGGTTGTATGTCTGTTAGGAGAGTAGCTAGGGTTGATCTGGGGTCAGGATGGGGGTTAATGATTACTGAGTCTGGGCTCAGTAAATATCTGAAGGGTGGGTTGGTTACGATCTGATGTGGGTCATTTCAGGTTAGCAACAGGTCAGGGGTCAGCGTTACGGATGACGGCCTACCTGGTACATGGAAATGCTTGGGGGCTTGGAAGGTGGTGGTGGTGGGTGTGGTACACCTGGGCTCAGGCTGACTGTAATAGGGTGAACTCCTGCCACTCTCACTGCCTACAGCCAGCGCAGCCAATCACAGTGAGGGAAACCAAAGCATGAGCAACAGAATGGCCCACGTCCCCACAGACAGACAAACAGAAAGACAGATAACCTGGAGCATTACATGTACTGTATGTGAGCGTGTATGTTTTTGTGTCAGGGGTGCTGCTGGAAGGGGACACAACACCCTGTTGCACCCACTCAAAGAGCTAGTCGGCATTTCCAGTTAGGGACCGCATACTCTCTGTGTGCATGTGTGTGTGTGGTACGTGTGTCTCGGCTTGAGTGGGCACATTACCGGGTAGATAATAATGCAGCGGGGAGCCTCCGTGGCGACTGTGTGCAGGGGAATCAGAGAAAGCAGAGCTGGAGGAACGCCTCGTTCTCACCTCCAAACCATTCAAGAGATCCTGGATATAGAGAGAGAGAGACAGAGAGAGAGAGAGAGAGAGAAAGAGAGAGAGAGAAAGAGAGAGAGAGAGAGAGAGAGAGAGAGGCCATCTTAGAGAATGTGTATTCATTTACTAAATGCAGCAAATGCAGTTTAATATTATAGAAGTTCCCTTTTTGCAAATGCACATGCTTACACAAACACACACACACACACACAATTAAAAGACCTTTAATTTCGAGGCAGCCATACTTGAAAGGAATAGTTTGACATTGACATTACGCTCATTCACATTTTTGCCAACAGTTAGAAGAGCGATACCACCCTTGTATCTGTATGCTATATGAAGCTGGAGCAGCTGGCAGCTGGTTAGATAAGCTGAGTATAAAGACCGGAAACAGACGGAAACAGCTAGCCTCGCTCTGTCCTAAAAGACAAAACGTCTTCCAGCACTTAAAGACTTTATCACATTTGTCTATACACAAAAACAGAAATGTGTAAAACTGATTAATTCCCAACACAACACACAAGATAGAAGTTGATGTGCCGCTAAACAGCGAGTTGGTGGCCCGCTGTGACTGAACCACTGGGATTAAGAAACTGTTTTAGCATGGCTCATGTTTGGCCCATTGGTGCCGATCCCTGCTGCAGATAGTTGATCCATCACCATCAACTTTACCGTCTTTACCGTTCGTAAATCTGCCTCCAATTGTGTTGTGTCCAAGTACAGCTATTACTATACAGCAAACCTCTGGAATACAATTGTTGGATGGAGTACTTACATGGGAGTATGGTGATATGGAGCCCAATGACTGGATGAGAAGAACAAATATATGTTTTATTACTATGACAACAACCATGATTGATCAATTTCTTGCCATCTGACTTTTTGTCAGAAAAAATGTAACTCAGACTAGCCCACTGCAACTTTCATAATTGTGTGTGTGTGTGTGTGTGTGTGTGTACCTGTCCGCAGCTGTATCGCTCCAGAGCGTCATCTGAGAGGCGTGTGTGTGCATGGTCGGCCTGATAAGGGATGATGTCAGGCCTCTGGATGTCATATACGGCTTTGACCCTGGGCAGAGCTGCAAGCTGCTTATAGTCAACAACTTCAGCTTTAGACTGGAAGAGCGAGCGAGAGAGAGAGAGAGAGAGAGAGAGAGAGAGAGGAAATGGAAAAATCTCAAATATAAAACTGTATAAAAATAAATTGTGTGCATACAAAACGACACACAGGCAGGAAGCAAAATGACAGATGACAGTGATGATGACCATAAACAGAATGTTGGTAGACCTACAGATACACACAAACATAAAACAGACTGAAGGGTGAGAAGGTTACATCAAAATACCTGAGGGCATGTTTAATGGCAATTTAAAAACAGCTTAAGACCAATCTCCCATTATGTATAAAATGTATAAAAGGTTCTGAGATGACGAAGGCTTGAAGGTGCTGCAGACACCCCGTATTAAAGCACGTAGGGTGCAGCAGGAGGACCGACCAGAAAGAGATGGATTAGAGACAGAAAGAGCTTTCAGGGACTCTTTGTGCGTCCGTCACTGTCGGTTATAGTTTGATTAAAACCGGTGACAGCTGAGGGCGTCACCATATCATTGTTAGCATAACCATGGCAACTTACACAGATGAGCCGGTGAGGGGAGCCGAGGAGAGGAGAGGAGCCCGGAGGAGAAATGGATGCCGTCTCAGAAGTGCGTCTCAGCTGGTGGGACAGATGTCAGAGCCAGAGCAAGCCCGAGGTCACAGTAAAGTTAGCTCAAACACACACAGTTTAACAACATTACACATATCTAAGTAGTCAGGTGAGTCTTTCCTATGTAAAATCCTACACACACACACACACACACACACACACAAACACACACCACACGACTGTAGTCAGGAGTCGTTAAGTCATTGTGGTTTCTTTTGTGGCTGCTGTTTGAAATATTTCACTCGGAGGAATCCCTGATGTCCTTTTATCAAGAAAAGACGTGAGAAGTGACACGGGCCAAGTCATGTTGTCGTTGGCACGCATGCTCACATAGTAGCATGTTTTCACATGTCCTTACTATTTCACTGACGTAGATCAGCTGTTGCGTTTATTCACACAAACATCCAACACCTTTGGTGCAACAACAACTTCGGTCCTTGTTGCAAATAGACCACATACAGTAAAGTTCCTATTGTGACACCCCTCGACCAGGGTTTACCTCAACCCGTGTCTCGTGCTCTCATTGGCTGTAGCTACCTGACTGACTCCCCAGCAGGTGCAGTTATTTAGCATGCTGGTTATGAATGTGTCTGTGATGCATCGTTGAACAGTTCACGAATAGCACTCAAGCACCAATCATGTTGTAGGATGTAGGCATTAGAAACAACAGCTTTTTAATAACAATTTTAGGTAAGACTTTATATAAAACTGCTAATCACAACTTACTGAGGATTATTTTTCATATAAAGGGTTACAAGTTGTACTTAGTAAAAAAAACAAAAAACATTTTGGTTGAGGCAGCCAACAGAGCCAGTCTCTTGCTCCAATAAAAGTGACTGATAACTGATAACTTATGATCTTTAGCTTTGAGTTTTGCATATCCTTTTTTATGTGTAAAGAACAAAGGAAGGAGATGCTTGTTAAAATCTTTAGTTAAGGATATGACTGAATGTTAATGTGAAAAAATGGATGACCAAAGCACAACAAGCAAGATAAAAAAACAATATTGCATTAATCTGGCGAGCCTGGTCTTAGTTATTTTCTTATAATGCAAATAAACTTGTAAACCAAGAACGAGAAATTTCCGACAGAGAGAAACATAGAGGGCAGAAACATAAATAGAGAGAAATGGCGGGGGGTTGTGGGTATTTTGAGTATTGCTCACCCTCAGTTTTCTCTCCAGCCGAGCTGCTTCTTTACACATGGGGTGCCAAACCTCTGAACCTGCACACAAACACAGATCATTTTAGCTCAGTTTATTTTGTTTAGTGCGTGTGGGCAGCTGCCATACAGTTTTATGGGATCCTATGAAGAGCAGATCAGCCTCTCTCAAGTGCATCAACATCAAACAACACACAGGAGGAAGTGCATGAGGCTGTGGAGGCAGTTTGTCTGGTCAGAGGACAGAGGATGTACGTCGTCTTGTCTCCACACACAAATAAACACAGAGGAAGACAGAGACAGACAGATATATGTATGTATGTGTATATATATATAGAGAGAGAGATAGAGAGAGGGAGAGTAGCCGTGCTTAGCAGAGTGGTTTAAGTGATGGTACTGTCGCTCAGTCCTGTTCAATTATGTTCAGACATTCATGGTCCTCAGATGATAAATCCTCCCAACTTTGGTGATCCGCTGACTTTTCCTCAAGCACCACCATTTTTTAATGGTTTATTTGATAAGGGGACAGTGCACATTAATAAAAGAAATTCTGTAAATGCGCCAAGAGGCTATTTTTCATCTGTAGTCCCGAGAGGCAGATGTTACAAAACAAACCTGAACAGATGTCAGCGCCACCATGACTTCTACATTTTCTGGTTTTGAGTGAAATGTCTCAACAACTATTGGACAACAATATGGATTGCAATAAAATTGGGCACACACATTCATGCACGTTAAGGATAATAGTAATAGCGTTGGTGAACTTTTATGAATAAGAACCATTTATTGCCATGTATGTTTCCACATACAAGGAATTTGTCCTGGCGGGAGATGTGTAATATTTCACCTTTAACAATAAACATTTACCAATAAACAGAGTGCAATGAATGGGAGCATGAATATTTACAATTGAGTCTACAGTAGAATATAACAGAATTAAAGTTCAAATAAAATAAAGTGCACAGAATGTAAGTGTTATGTGAAAGTGACAATCATCAAGTCCAAATGTAATGTTGTCCAACACAACCGGGTCATGCTTTCCTGAAAGAGACTTTGCTGTTGAGTTTTTTTAACGTATTTTCTTGGTGCTTCGAGCACCACAAGCCGAGTGCCATATAGTCGAGAGAAGGCAGACATCTCATACGGCAGATATCTCCAACACTTGGCAACTCACCCCAAAACATTACATTACATTTCATTTAGCTGACGCTTTTATCCAAAGCGACTTACATGATATACAGTATACAGTAGACCGTAGACACAGCAACGGTGAGCAATTAGGGTTAAGTGTCTTGCTCAAGGACACAACGACAAGCACTATTGGAGACTGGGATCAAACCACCGACCCTCTGATTGAAAGACAGACTTGCTAACCACTGAGCCACAGTCGCCCCAAAACAATCTAGATTGATAAAACGCATTACAACATATTTATGGACCATTGTGTTAAAAAAAAGTCCTATTATTTACGGCCTTTTTTATTTATTTAGAAATGCATATTTATTGCACACCGGCACACAGGCTCACACAGAAACAGGCTCAACAGAACCACTGCTTTGACAGTATTGTGCTTAAGAAGTCGACCCCCGAAACATTTTTTTTTATTGAACTGAATTGAACAATAACAAGAGGTGGCCTAAAAAATAAGAGAGAGATATGAAACAAGGAAGATAAACGAATGTACGCTCTGAGATCGTATTCATAATAATAAACCACTAATGTCCGGATGCTTGTGCATGTGGAGCTGATAGATATAATGACAGTAATATATATCCCCTTTGAACACACACACACACACACTTTCTCAGGCCTTGGGGCAATGCAGGAACCGAATGGACTCAGTTAGCTGATCATGACTCTAATATACAACTACTATCAACATCATAAATCTGACCTACACACACACACACAGATACACAGAGACTACACACACACACACACACACACACACACACAAAATCAATACTGTAGACAGGAACCATGCGTGGTGATTCAGTGCACCCCCGTCCCACCCACGCTCCTCAACTCTGCTGCCGAACAGACGTACGGCCTTGGACTTGAGATCCTTTATCTCCTAGATGAGGAGAATCTAAACGGTGCAGAGAAAAGGAATTAAATCCAAAACTGCAGCACTGCACATCAGTTCTGAAAGAATTAGCTGCTTGAAATGTGTCTCAAATTAGAATTCAAATGTACCTCCTGAGTCCTTCTTGTTTATTTAATTTAGGAATGAAGTCTCAGCTATGTTTATACTGCCTTTTGTTTTTTACTCTTATATTAACTTCATGCAAAATGAGGTCAGTGGACAAAACTGGCCTCCTTATGTTATATTCAAAAGGGATGAATGCAGTCTTTGAAATCTAGGGAAGCAATATTGGCATTTATGCTTGTGTCATTTGAAATTCTAATGCTATAAAGCAGCAGATATTTAAATGGCCTCAGGATTTTTGCTTTCTGCTGAATCATGCTGCCATGAGAAACACATCAGACTAATGTTAGCAGCCAGATATGTACAGTGATGACTTCCATTCTTCTAACCTGCTGATGTCTGTTGCCCCACTTTTCTTTTAGTTAGACTTCATTGAGTAAGAAAACAGGTAAAGGTGCACATGTACATAAGCCCTAATCAGTTTATACTTAATTACCTGATAACAATTAGGAGAATCAACAAGCCACCTGAAAATGTAATGTAATATACATTTTGTGACCTTGATTTGCTCTTCTTATGTTGTATATGTCTTTAGAATGAAATTAAGCAAATATCCGTTTGGGCTCTGGTAACTTGATAATGAGCATGACTCATTATTTTTCACATTTGACAATCAATTAGTGGACCAATGATGAGAAAACATTCTAGTTGCAGTCCTAAACCTGCAGGAGGACAGCGTGAGAGTCAACACTTATAACGCCTGAGCGAAACCTACTGGAGGTGTTACCATTATTTTGGACTTGGAGGTTATACAACACACTCGCATCATCAGATGTTTGTAAAATGCTGAATAATGAAAACACAACTGAGAAAACATTGTTTCATTTTTAACAAAAAACAAACAAGATTACACATTCATGGTCACAGCCACACACACACACAGACACACACACGCACACACACGCACGCCACTTCTTATTCCAGACATGCATCATGAGATTGATTGAATGTGTGTGCGTGTGTGTGTGTGTGTGTGTGTGTGTGTGTGTGTGTGCATGGGTTGTGTGCGGGGGTTGTAATTTAGTGTGTCTCACGAGGGTGATTGCTCAGCCGTCCACATGTCTGAAGTCATCAAAAGGAGTGAATGTAACCTTGGGGCAGCTCTCCGGAGCGCAGCACACAAGCAAACACACCTGCATTCATATTCAGACACACAGATTGTGCAAACATATTTTCAAGCAGATTCACAAAAAATGGAGCATGCATATATTTCCAGGCATGGATTAATACACACGCACGCACACGCACACGCACACGCACACGCACACACACACACACACACACACACACACACACACACACACACACACACACACACAGACTTTAGTTACAATATGCAAATCTTAGTTGTACAGTTGGTTGTGGGCAGGTGAGCATCAGAATGTCAATGAGGGGAAACAGGAGGTGTCAACTTGTGTGGCGACCACCACATGTTACGGTACAGTAGCTCTACATTTATTCAGCATTCAACTCACTCAGACTATTTGCATTTCTTCATCCATTTCACCCTTATCTTAAGGACACATTGGTGCAGTTTAGAATAGTAGCGCCCTTATTTTCATGCGTGGCCTGTTGACACAACCATATCTCCTTCGGTACAGTATGCTCCTGTGCATCTCATTTGCATTAACATCATGTTTTCAAAGACATGCCGCTCATTTTTCCTCAACATATCAGACATGTTGACATTGTATTTATCTGCAAAATGTTCACAGACATTTTCCTTAAGCCTCCCATACAAGCATGTATTTAATATTAACAGTGGTTGAAGTATGGTTAAGATTAATCTCAGGGAAAGACCAGGGCACTTCTTCATCTGGACTTTTAAATGATATGTAGCTTCACATAAATATTATGGCCAACATTACGGTGCATTTTCCCCTAAAAAGAATTGCTAATGCCAAACAGGTACTTATCGGACTCATTTGTAGGACATTTGGTTGAATATTAAGCCAAATGCATATAAATGCCAGTTGGTCCCACATGTTCAAGAAGGTTTGCCAGTTCCTCATGTCAACCTTAACGAAAGGGTAATGAGCTTATTAACTTGAATTACTATTAACTCATCTGTAAAACAGAAGCTCCTGGATGATTCAATCTAAACAATTCGGTGTAGTCAATTGCATTCAGATTAATTCTGTCAGGCTCAGAGTAATGGACACAGCAGAGGCGAAGGTTGAGTGGTAATTGACTCCAACCTTTGTGTAGAAACAAAACATCGACTGGGGAAAAGAGTGGGAATTTGTGTGTCTTTACCACGTGGAAAAGAGCGGTATATGTGAGATCAATAAGCTATATAACGGTGCTTTGTTAAAAGCACACACACACACACACACACACACACACACACACACAGGCCATCTGGATACTTTCAGGGTTCATCTAATTCAATGTCTATGCCTGTAAGCTGTATGTACACAGAAACCCGTTTAACTCACAAAACCAAAAACCTATTCTACTGGTTTTACATATATTGTGCATATGTGTCGGCCACTCCCCTCCTCTCCTCCCCTCCTTCACCTGTAAGGTACATTTCCTGTCCTTCCAGGAACATCATGTGACAGCGGGCACACCTGGCACAGCTGGGGTGGTATCGCTTCCCTCCAGCCTAGAGGAGAAGAACAGGAAAGGGAAGCAAAAGTGAGAGGAAATAATTAAGGCGGAGAGAGACGACAACGGGTGACACAAATGAGGAAACCAGAACAAAGTGGTGATAAGAACGAGGATTGAAGAGAGAGGAGAGGCGCGATAAGGAATAGAAAAAAACAGGAATGAAAAGGGGTAGAGGAGATGGGAGAGTGTTGCTTTGTTGGTTTTGCAAAGCTGCTTCGTCATCAGTCAACACTTCAGTCATTTAAAGAGGGACAGCTGCGTTTATTCGCAGCTTTTTATAGATGGACACACACATACTGGCATACGGGCACACAAACCCACACGTTCCTCCACAAAGACACACACAGACGAAAACATATCTCCCTCTTGTCCCTATCTGTCTTAAGCATCCACACATATCCACACATGGAACAGAGCACTCACCTCAAGTACTCTGCCGCTGATGTACCTGTTGCAGCTGTCACACCTGATCCCAAACTGAGTGTGGTAGTCAGTCTCACAGTAAGGTATCCCATCCCTGACAGGGTATAACAAAAAGAGTTCTCACATTGACTTCACCTGCTGGTTTTGTGCAACTATTCCATTATTATTTATCCTGTAACACATGGCTTTTTGATGCCAGATTCAGCTACATGACAAAAACACCGATTTTTTATTGTGACTTCAGAGTAATACTGTGTCTAAAAGACGGATGAAATAATTGTCATTGTCTAAAAAAATAACGGATATACACAGGTGATGGTGAAAGAAAAAATCCTAATTTTCCATGACTTGACCAAGAAGCTTTCTTAAAGCACACTGGTCACAGTGGATAGCGTCAGATATGAAAGAGAACATATTTGATATTGGCTCAAACACAACTACAGTAGAGACTGTACATACGGGGGATTAAGCCACCTACTTGCTGATGTACTCTCCAGTGAGCGCACAGCCGCACGTTCGGCATTTAAAGCAACTGACGTGCCACTGTCTCTCCAGAGCCAGCAGAGACTGGCCCTGTTTGATCTCCTCGCCGCAGCCTGCACAGTCTAGAGGAGAATCAGGAAATGCAGCAAGGAACACACACACAAGAAGATAAGAGCAGCTTCAACGTTCTGACCTTCCACTCTGTCCTTGTCGCTCTGCTCTGCCAACCTCTCATCAAGTGCCAGATGGAGCTACAAAAACCAGGCTACAAGACTACCTGGAGCAGCAGGCCACCCTCTGTGTGGGTGTGTGTGTGGGTGTGCAGCTGCCGGGGATGTGGCTATGTTTTGCAGCGTTCAGCAGGTGGACAGTGGACCTCTTCAGGTTTTATGTTTTACCTGAAGGGGAATAAACGGTCTTACATGCTGGATGGATTAGTTAGATGGAGGTAATTTAATTTAGATATCTGTAGGCTTCATAAAATGATGGCCACAGGATCCTTGCTACTAAATGGTCAACATATATGTATTATTTTTAGGCAATTGCACAGCCAGGGTGTAGCAGCTTTATTCTGTCATACTGCTATTAAAGGATAATGCCAGTCGCATGTTATATTTTTCTGAGAACAATGAATTGTCTGTGTATCTAGAGCTTGATTTTTCTTCTGTGCCAGTCGGCAATTGTCCGAAAAACTCTCAGAGTTGCATTGTTGACGTGTCCCTTCATTACCTTTACCTGTACATGGGCACTGTAGTTTATTTTCAGTCAATATGCACCTTCTTGCTGGTTTAAATACTCAATATAGTACTTAATGTGTGTTAAGGTACTCAAAGGCGGAAATATTAACCAAATATTTACTCTTGTTTGAGTAATGTCTGATAAATACTGCAGTGGACGGGGTGTTACGTAACCTTTATAAAGAAAAAGGAAACTTTATATCTGTGAATAGTTTTGAAAAATATTTGCCTACAGTTCAAACCAGAGCTGTAGAACTCAAAATCGATCCGGGTCTCAAGACGACTTTTTGAAGGTCTTAGCCTCGTTTCTGAGCCAACCGCATTTTTACACAGTCTTGCCTCGGTCTCCGAGAAAGAAGACCCGCGATTGGATTTCAAGACCCCGCACATACAACTCACCTCCGCAATACCTTTTGATTATTTTAATATATTTATCATGGCACGCTTATGCACACATGTGGGTGTTTGTATGGGAATGTGTATCTTTCAGATCTTGACTCAGTCTCACTCTGCCTTGGTCTTGACTTTGCCCCCACCCTTCAAAGTATTGATCTTTTCTTGGTCATGACTTAAAATGTGAACTGAATTGATTGCTGGCAACCACAAAAGCTTTCAAAAATAACTTCATGCATTGTTTTTGTATAACTGCACAGCTAGTCATGAATTATCCCTAATACAGTGTATTGGACAGTTTAGTGTGGTTTGCATGTGTGTCATTGTTTCTTACAGCTTGGTCCATGGACCTTGACGGGCTTGTCGCTTTTCAGAGTGTGTGAGCACTGCTGACACACACACTTCTTCCCACAGAAGGTCACCCTGTCTCCAATTGGGAACGGACTCCTGAAAACACACACACACAAAACATAAAGCTATGCAGATATGGTGTTGCAGAAATTCTACTTGGGTCAGTTCACCCAGAACACAAAATAAAATGTCAACTCTTACCCCCTAGTGGTGCAGTTTCTGTCTGTTCAGATAGATACAACAGTTTTGTTTGCAGACATTTTGACAAATACAACTGATATTTTTATCCTAACAGAATGGGTTAAATGGAATGGCAGCTGTGGTTTTCTTAGCAGTGAGAAAAACAGACTTAGCAGCATTTATGTAGTTTAACACCAGTAGGAGCTTTTTTTTTTTTTTACTTTCCTCTATTCATTTAAAATGAGCAAGACAGTCTTACTCCCACATAACCTACATTGTTTCTCATATTCTCATATAGTAAATCAATAGACCTTCAGTATCTAAGAACATTTGCGATCATATTTTAGGGTTCTTCCCTGAACAACGTAACAAAATGAAAGTGGAGCGTCGACCTGTTCCCTCAGTTCCACACAACAATCTTCCGCCATCATGTCTCATTTTTGATTTAGCAGACTGGACTGAAATATTAATTCAAGAAGGCATCGAAGTATAAATCAAGACACACAGTAAATGCCGTTTAGCTCGAGGGTTCAGTCGTAGCCACATAGAGTAAAGGCAGAGGTGAGCATCTGCAATGCAGCCACAGCTAAAAACGATGGTTGCCGTTGTATAAAAATCTGTATCCAGATCACAGCAGACATGTCCAAAACTCTTCTGGTAGAAAATAAGAAAACTGCAACACATAGGCTGATAAATAATGAAGTAGCCGCTGTTGTTCTACAGTTGCCTCACAAACACAGAAAGTTCATCAGAAGTACAAACGTAATTCAACATTATTTTTTGACTATATAAATTCGTAGTATTTTCTCATATGTAATTGAAGATTTTTTACTGATCTGTGTACTGTAGTGGCAGTGAGAACATGTGTATATAAATATCCATGTTCTCACTGCTACTACAGCTATAGCTGATATAGCTGGAGAAGAAAAAGATATAACAATGACCAGAGCCTATTTTTGATATCTGTTTAGTTGCAGGAAAATCAAGTTACAAGTCAAATAGTCTGGTTGATGTTCCACAAACCGGGAGTCAGAAACAATATACAACTCAGCTCTATATCATGCGACGCGTCCGCTCTTCTGATTTCATTTCTACACTCGGCACACGTCAGTGTGAGAGGCCGGTCAATGCTTGGGATAAAAATTAATGTAAGAGACACAATTGAAATATGCCGACACAGTCGTTTTCAAAATGAATAAGCTTCATTCACATTTCAGTGCAGTATGTTCTTATTCAGCAGAGTGGGTGCACAAACACAAACACGTACACAAACTCGTTACACAAACATGTACATACAAACACATACACAAACACATACACACAAACACACACAACTGGGGAGACTTGAAAAACTGTCAATATCAGCAACCCAAAACCTAATGATCCATTTCAACATCTAACTCACTGACAGTTAGCCTTTTATATTATCATATTTACAGTCACCCTTCATTCACTTATCACATTCCCTCCAGCTTTGAATAAACTGAACTGAAGCCAATACTAAATTGATATGATGTATAATAAATAAAGGGAGACCAGCCAACTAAAACAGACACTAAGCACATATGAAGAGTTTCATATTTCAAATATTTTAAATTGTAACTTGTTTGATCTTCGATGAGCGTTTTATCAACATCTTGCCTACACTGAATCACTAACAGTCAATAATTTGTACTCCAAACAATAATTTACTAATACTACTACTTAAAGGGCCACTCTACAAATGTTTGCATTAAAAAAAATATTTGATATCGCCTTTAAAAGTGGTATAACCTCTTTCTAAGGTCTCATAGGCAGTAACCTCTAGGTCTGAGAATTGAAGCTGATCCGAGAGTGCCTGTAAATAGATTTCTTTCTAAAGTCCAGCAGGGGGCGAATCCTCTGAGGGCAAGGGTATGCTTCAGGGCGTGGATACTTTGTGAATGACAGGTTCCTAGCGCTCCTCTGTCCAGTCTTGGAGTTGTCTGTGTTTCATCTTAGAACTTTGATGGAGTGTTTCTAGTTCATGAAAGTTAATTGTAAAAAATGGTGTCACCTAAAAAAGTGTTGTTCACCACTTAGCTCCACCCTCTCGTGTCACTTCTAGCTGAAAAAAGCCAAGACGGCAACAAAATGCTGACGGACAGAATTTCTTACTTGAGGCTTCAAAACAAAAGTCCACAAACCAATAGGTGATGTCACAGGGAATACGTTCACTTTACGTCTATGAAAAAAAAACCTGGTGATGTCATGTTAAGTTAAAACAAATATGGGAGCCTATCAGAGAGGCGCGGGTGAAGGAAGTATGCTATCAACTCGCATTATGGTAGTTATAGTTACTACCAAAGTTATAACTTTGATTTATTACTTTTAATTAGCTATATCAAGTTGTATTGACTGTGAAAGTAAAACATCGCCTCCAGTGTTTCTTAGCACTGTCGTGATTGTGCAGTAGCTTTGGTGTGCACTGGGCAGTGATACCAAACACACACACACTGGAAGTTACTGGCCCGCAGTTGTCATACATCATTGTATTTTAATTGTAAAGGGCCACCTGCGGTGCGCAAGAGGTTGTGAACAGACATTGTTTTAGTTTTTGAAATCACAAGTTATGAATGAAACAGTGCCAAGAGGACTCAACACGCAGAGCTGTAAACTATGGTGTTAAAGTTGTGTAATATTTATTTCCAATTATCCTAATATTACGACCAATGCCAACCATACTATGATTGAAATATATTGTATTCCAATACTTAAATGATTTCTGAATGATGTTTCTGAATATGAGGCGTTACAGGTAACAGGGAGTCACTATACCTGCAGAGGCTGCAGACGAAGCAGTGTGGGTGGTACGTCCTCCCCAGTGCAGATACCACCTCCCCAGTGATGTACTGGTCACAGCTGTCACACTGGGTCCCGTAGAGCCGCTGGTAGTCTTCTGTACAGATGTACTCGCCAGAGTGGTGGAAGAAACCGGAGTGCACCAGATCACAGCCACAAACTGGACAAAAACAAAAACATCATTCCAAGGAGAGAAAACTACTGTATGTCGTCACTGTCAGGCAGCATTGACTATTTAATTTGCTTCTATTATTTTTAGCTAATGCAGCTAATGTTAAGTTGTTAACCATTTGAACTCTTTTTGGACGCCAACTATTCTGACTGTTGGATTTATGTCCTTACCTTTGTTTCTTTCTCCTATACTTGGTGTGCTGTCACTGTCGCTATTGCACCCGCCATTTCTGCTTTTCTTCACCCATAATGCATTCTGTTACATGTGTCACTCATCGAGAACTTATTGTATACAGTCTATGATGGGGAATCTTAATGCAACAGGAACATTTAACTATATAACAAGTCTGACTTAAAGTTATATTTAAGACAAACACTGTGTCTCTAACTGGCAGCCTGGCTTGAGGGTAGTTAACAGTACACATGGCCAGTATTTAGTATGTGTGTGTGTGGTCGTCGAGGGGGTGGGGTTGTTAGGAGTGCAATCTGTTGTTTGTTCTGACCTTTAAAGGGTTAGTACTCTAATCTGGTTTTGAGGATTAGATCAGTAACCAACTAATCTACTATTTCTTTCACAGAACGTTATGGTTGTCTGTGCATGTACGATTAGGTGTGAAGAAATGTGGTACGTGTGCCTGAGAGTAAACCTGGTTTTGTAAATATGTACCTGCATGTGTACAGTGTTTACACACAATCAATATGTTAATATGGAGTGCAGTGTGATGGATGCATGTCCAGGCCAAGGGACACATGAGCACTGTGTTCACTACATTCACTGACAGCATGATGTATGGCTTTTATTTAGCAAATGCATAGTCCTTCAGCCAAATGATTGCTTCTGGTGCAGCTGTGCAGGAGGATGCAGTGGTCTCTGCTGAGCTGGTTGGTTAGCATGTTTAAAAAGAAGCTGAACGATGATTTGCTCCAGCTATCAGGGACAAGGGGGCTCACTCTTAACTCCCATCGGTTGTGTTTTAAAGACTTCATAATAGCGATTCGGGATCCACAACAGATTTGTTTTCCCCAAACTGAATTGAATCACTGATGGTGTCAGTGTCAGCGTCATGCTTTACCCATTCAGCTGTGCACAAGTCAACTTATCTGTCATGTTATAACCTGCACAACCCCAGCCAGTGGACGTATACACTGCACCATGATACAACCTGGAAGTACAGTAAGTTAAACATTTGAAAGGCAGCCAACGGCTCAAAATATCTGACAGTGAATTGAATGGGCTCTAATTAAGCTAATGGCTCTAAACCCAATGGAGTGAATGGATCCGATCTGATCCGAGCCAGTGTGTTAAGTGGCTCAGACAGAGAAAGAGACACCGTGGACAAAGACAAGCAGTCCAGCTCCCTAATGCATTTGTCTGTTGGAGCCAACCTGGAGTCATAAAGACAGTAAAGCAACGTTTAAGTGAGCTGTAGTTTAGTTTTCTCCGTATAAGCATGGAGCCAAACACATTCATGAAGAGAAAAATACATGAAGCCCAAAGACCATGGACTCATATCATGGTAGCTTTCAATGGCCTTTTAAAAGGGTATTATTGTAATATTATGTAGATATTAACATGGTATTGCTGTTTACTGCACATCTTTGTCACTGGACTACCTGCAATTACATTACATCCATTAAATGTTATCCATAAACAATTATTGCCAAGAGTGCCATAACTGTAAACGGGCAGATTGTTTATGTGAATAGCACCTTCCAACAACAAGACAATTACAGTGCTTTACAAGAGACAATAAAGGCATTATTGCAGGATATGAAAGCAACACAAAAAGGCTGATTGTCTGTGTAATTGTCTAAATGTGGCCATTTAAATTCTAAACCAGTAATATGGTTTTCTATTTTTTATTTTTGTGTTTCTTTCTGAGCTATGCCAGAACAACACTTAACCAGGATGGAACTCCTTCACACTCCTCACTGTATTCAAACTGTGGTTCAAAGTGTTCACCTGTATGATACAGACCAGTCCGAGTTCAGTCCGAAACATCTTCATTATTGTCTTACAAGAGAATGATCTTCTTATATTTTATTAGTTTGAAGATGGAATCAATTTATTCATAAAAGGAAAGAAAAACTAGGACATCGTTCTCAAACACGGGAAACGCTGCATAGTATTTTTGTTTTGCTCCTCTGTCTCAGATAATTGCATTCTTGTCATGGCAAAGCTGCTGTCGCACAACTTTAAAATGCCAGCCTGACCTTTTTCAGTCTGCCTGAGACTAAAGCTGGTCACAAAATGATGTTCAACAAGACAACCTTTTTTTCTGACTATCTACTAGGATTCAAAAGATGGACCTATGTGGTTTTCAGCCAGCTGTGACAACATGCTATAATAAAACCCCTCTTTCCCTCTATTTCCCAGAGACACACACTTAGAAAGAAGAAAGGAAGATAGTCGGGTACCTTTTATCCCTTTTCACTTTGCTGATAGCATTCACACATTCATCACTGTCTAAATGGAAAGTCATTAAGATGTGGAGGCAAACAGGAAAGAGAGGGAGCCGTTGAGGCTTGGCTGGTCTCCAAAGGGACCTCTGGTATATTTGGATTTTCAGATCACAGGCCATTTTCAAAGAACTGTCCTCTGTGCATGGACATAGACTGGCTGTGGTAATTGGCATCCATTTTAATATTCAACTAGTATATTTCTAACGTCACAACTTTGACATTAAAGACCACCAAGCCATGTTTAAATATAGGTTTCATCTGTCATGAGTTTCAATACTGGTGTTTTTATTAGACTAGTATTATTAACCATGTGTATACCAGTCCACCCCTTTGGTTCGGACTGCAATGTCCCAACAACTGTTGGATGGATTGCAAGGAAATCTTGTGCAGACGTTCACTCAAATGTGCACATTAGCAAAAGGGCAGCATATAACACGCTAAATAAAGATGGTAAACATAATTCTGATAAATATCAGGACATAAGGATTGTCATTGTAAGCATGTTAGCATTTTGTTAAAAGCCAGCTGTGCTGTCAGTGCATCTTTATTCGACTGACATGAACCTATTTCAGGTCTTGTACTGAAACTTTGCTCCGAGTAAAGATGAACAGTTAGCAGAGCTCAGCAGATTTGATGGAGAGGTTTTTTTCTTCTTTGAGACAGAAAGTAAATGGGAACTGACTTATCCCAAAATGTCATGGGTTTTTGTTTCTAGATAGTCGCACAATAGAGAGGCCCACGAAATCTGTATGATGAGCATGATGCCACAACTCAGAACTAAACCACCCAACCTGTCAGGAATCAGATTGAATGTTTATAACATTGTGTCTGAGCCTAAATCATTTCATTAAGATTTTCATTTTGCAGATTACAACGTCATAATAGAAGCCAGAATTGCCACAGCAACCTAATGTGTATAAACCTGCCTGCAATCATCCATTACTCCCTCTGTCACATGACATTTTAGTCTTTCAGGGACAGTCGGGACAAATCGTCCCGTTGCCACTTCAACTTGCTGACTGAAGCTTAATGTTCAAAAAGGTCAAAGACATGTCAGTTGCCTCCAAGAAAAATAAAATAAAAACATATGACCCCACGTGACCTTACCCTGATGTTCCCTGACCCCACCTGTTGCGCCAAACTCTGGCAGTTCGGTGTGCTACGTCAGCATTAACGGGGCAGGTAAATAAAACAGCAGCTCAGAGACAGCAGAGTCCTATTCACAGTAACTAGTCGCTTTCATTATTGCAAAATTGGCATCTTGGATTTAAGCGAATTCAACCTTTACTGGCGATTGTTTCTGCTGGACGGTTGAAGCGCCGGCAGAGAGAGTAACAGCATTTTTATGACCGTCTACAACCATCAAGAGAGTCATCCAGCCTCCACTCTGTCTCACCGTGTAGCACATCCATACTCCGTCTGTGGCGGGACTAGTATAATTTATCATCACCAGACAGAAACAACCATCAAAAGAGATTTTATGGGAAATTATTGAGGCCATATAATGAAATTAAAGGACTGAGAAATGGCTCATTTGTAAGCCGTCATATTGGATAAGTAAGAAGTAAATGACACCATCTCTGCTGCTGCAGCTTCAGTGGTTCAGTTATCATTCAGCAAGTTGGAAGTCGATGCGGTTACGGACCCTAAACCAATGATCACATTAAAGTCAAAATAAATATATTATTCAAACTTAAGGTTTGGTTAGTAGACAACAACACACATAACCTGATTATTGGCTGCTTTGCATCACAATTGTTGCTGGAACTGAGCCATTGTTGATGTTTTCAGTTCTACTTTTCTTAAAATGCATGTTGTCTAAATGTTCTTTTTATTATCTATTTTGCACTTTATTATTATTACTCTCTGTATTCACTTCATGTTGTACAGGAGAGAAATGGTTTTTCAAATCTTCCGTATGTTTGCACAGAATTGACAAATAAAGCTGACTTTGACCTTTGACCTTTTTACTTGTGCTTCTCAAAATAAGTGATGTAAAAAAAAAAAAAAGATCAACAGTGAGAACAATGAAGACACTTGAGTGTTGTGATGCTGGCGAGCGCTCAAGATTGAGGTTAACAAGCAAACGTGTCAGTCACAATCACAATATGAAGAAGCCTATCTTGGAGTGTCAATGTGCCCTCGCCCATTCAATGTTTAACTTGTGTTTACAGGATTTTTGTCTTGCGTTTAAAAGAAGGTCATTCCAGAAAACCTATCACAGGGTCTGGACGGACTTTAAAAAGTGCTTTAAAGTTTTTATTAATCACCTAAAATTCACAATGATGTGACAAGAAATAGAATCAGAGTATTCAGGGCTTAATCCCAAGAAGATGAGGCTTATAGGGGAAGCAAACAGAAATGTATATATTCCATGTCACAAATAAATTAAATAAATACAAATCAATAAATGTAATCATGCTCAAGGCGTTTTCTTTCTCCTCCCTTTTATTCTTGTGACGATCACCTTCTTCACTCCCTGCTCCATCAGTTTCATTCATCACCAGCCTCCCACTTCCCCTCCCATCTGCTCATCAGGGGGCGGGTTCAGCTGCAGTTCGTCTGAGGCACAAAAGTATTTAGATACTTTTCTTCTACATCTGTTAGCAGTGATTTGTAGCCTATTAGATTGAAGTGCTTGGGGTCTGGACACACATGCACGCACACAAACACAATTGGCAGAAAGCCAACAGATAATGATTTCTTTGTTTACTGCCAGCGGCGCACGCACAGGGTCTCGTGAATGAAAGAAAGAGGCAACGCAAAGAACTGATTTAAAAAGAAAGAATATAAATTAATATGGGTGCAAGAAACAACTCCTGGAGGCTTGATATGAGACTTGTTCCGATACCAGTATCGGAAATGCCTCATTTTAGGCTGGATCGGGTATCAGCGAATATGTGATCCTATATGCACCAATATCATGTTATCATTTACCAGCTCATTGAGGCAGCACAGGAAAACAACATGTGTCACTCGCTATCTGATCTCTGAAATAAGTGAGATGGCTCACCCGGTAGCTACTTCCTCCATTAGCTCCGGAGAAAGAAAGAAACTGCTTTATTGTGATTATATTCGAAGAGTTGTTGTTTGTTCCTTTCAAATTAGATAATAGATAATAACTAGATAATAAAATAAAGTTATATGGCATTCATCCTTTGTATGTACACCTGAACCAGGCCATGCAACAGTGATAGCAATCATATCACACTCATAAATTTGTTTTTTTCACCATATTGTATCAGTTCCATACTCAGTATCGGCTGATACTGAACATGTTCAGGTATCGGTATCAGTATCAGGAAGGAAAAAAAGGGGTATCGAAACATCTGTTCTTGATATGCATGTTGACTGTGTCTTCTTTCTGATTTAGCTTCCAGATACACAAGAAAACATACACGCATGCACAGAAACACAGCAGCACACTGAGCCACAGTGCAAATGCTCATACAAGGACACACACAATAGAGTGCCGCACAGCTGAGCTGATACAGCGATAAATGCTTCACAGTTTGTCCTTGAAGTCTCTTCTGAAGAAAGAGCCATCCGTGACTGTCTGTGGCTGAGCATAGACTAATGCTGATAAAACACACCGCTCCATGGTGTGCAAACTTGTTTCAAACCAAAGTGGGTCAGGCCTTGTAAGCTTCACATGGTAAAAACAATCATCTGTTTTATATTCTGTTGAGAAGGTGAAGACCCAGCAGTTGTACAAATAAATCCAAATAAATGAAGTGTGTGCCCGTTGTACTCCACCTTCGAGGAGGACTAATTCTCTTCCCTGAAAATGATCCTGTAAAAGTCTCCATGGATGGGAGGAAACGGTTCGATGCACAGTAAGAATTAGACTATGTGGGATATGTGTCCTTTTCCTCAGGAATGACTGAGTTTGTTCTTCACAAAAAGAGATGCTGTAAGGTCACAGATGATGAACGTGGGTTAAATTTTCCGATGCAGAAGAGGAGAGGGGAGGATTATTTTAGACACGGGGCGAAGACGAGACAAGGAGAAGCGAGAAGGAAAGGCAAGATGGGAGTCAAGGGAGAGATTAGAGGAAGAGGAAACGAGAAGGCAGCATATGTGAGGAGAAAGGGAAGCAGACAGCAAAGCACGGGGATGAGGATGTGGAGGAAGAGACAGGGGGACCCGGGGGAGGTATCAATGAGGCTATCGATCTGTCCATCCAGTGCACGTCTACCGTCCTGTCACCGCCTTCCCTCATCTATTCGCATCATCAACATGGGATGGATTGTCTTGCTGAAGCTCATTTGCATGAGTGTGATCAGAATGGATCAAAGAGGAGGAGCGAGGGTGGAGGGGGGATCTTACAGTCTACAGTCTAATTGAGGAGGGGTCGGTAGAAACAGTGCCCCAATAAGGATTTTTCTACATTGTTTGCACTGGTAGTGTGTGCTTTTCAGTAGTGACATTGGAACATTTGTCTGTCAAACTAAAATATGTGTATACCCAGCAGGACCTGGCCATAGTATTCTAAAAACTGGCTTAATTCACTTTAACACAAGGGCAAATTTGTGAAAGTGTTGCATAGTTTATGAGATTTTATGAGAGCAGAAAGTTATTCAATGCAAAATTGCATTTTTACTTTTATGAAAGATGTAAAGCTGCTGCAGATGTGAAGGGGGTTGGGAAATATTATTGTAAGATAAAGTTGTCTACTCATTTTGTCACATATCATATCATTCCTTTATCCCTTTAATATCCAGCTGCTGTAACAAAAAGAGCTGATACTCCTGGCTGGAATATTTTATTCATAATCAATATATCAATTGATTTTTTTTGAAAATGTATCACAGTACAGCTATTGAGGTATACCATGATATACAGTGATCTGACCCACATTGCTCACCTCTATACGAACCAGTTTGGTATCATTTAATCACCGATCATATTTCAAAATGTGCACAGTTCAACACCTGGATCCAGAGAGTTTAAAACATTTTACTTATTGTGAAGCTTGTCCTAATATCCAAAACTACTACTTACACTGAAATGATGATACAAACAACAAAGTAGCTGGCTGCCCAATATTTGATTGACAAGACTTCAGTCGAGCTATGTGGGGTTGAACTGTAACTCAGAGCACCACTGGGCCTCTGTGAACATGCTAACATGCTTCACTAGGTAATATTTAATATATTTTTTTAAATCGCAGAGCTTTAGCAGGCAAACAGCACGGAACACACAGTACAGCCGAGACTGATCATAAACTCCAGTATTTGACAAATACAAGTATTCACCTGGTGGTGTTGCTACATGAAAGGTTAAGTGATCAATCAGAAATGGATTGATTCACCCTGAGGGGACCATTTATATTTGTATCACGTGCAATGGCAATCCATCCGATAGTTGTTAGTTTTAGTCTGGACTAAAGTAGTGAACAAACCAAGTGGCTATTAAAAACAGGAGAAGAAAGTCTACGTATCAAGGTTAACTCTGTACTCTCCGAACCTGAGGCCGCACCCCCTAAAGTAGTCACCATGCTACCCAATAACAGACAATCTCAAATCACACACCGACACACAGGGCTCATCTATCTCACTCTGCTCATCTGTTTCCATTTCTCATTCATCCCAAATCTCATCTCCGCTCTCCCAAAACAATCTCTTAAATCCTAAATAGCCACAGTAACTGGAGATTACACCATTTACCAAACAAAGATGCATTGTGACTCTCT